>CM062820.1:626503905-627053905 GCA_031772625.1 Pinus tabuliformis | reverse complement strand
AGTATGTGCACATGAGACTCGCAATCAAATGTCTCAAATCTTTCTAGTTTCTTAATGTATACTTCCTTATTAATAACACCATTGATACATTTTGTTTTTACATCCATCTAGTGGATCTTCCACCCCATCCACGCAGCGAGTGCAAGAATTGATCTAATGGATGAATACCTTGTGATGGGAGAAAATATTTCCTCATAGTCAATTCCCTCAACTTGAGAGAATCCTTTGGCCACAAATATGGCCTTATACTTCTCTATGCTTCTGTCTGTTGCATGCTTAACCATAAAGATTCATCTTTACCCCACAATTTATTTATATGTCAGTCTTGGGACCACTTCCAAAACATTATTATTCATGATGGATTCATATTCTTCCACCATTGCATCAACCCAAACGTGTTTCTCAATAGCTTCCTCAAAATAGGATGGCTTAGTCTCTACAAGCTCAGTCATTAGAGCCATGTAGCCAGTGTATCTCTCAGGTGGCCTCCATTTCATGCACAAATTGAAGGAGCTCTTGCATTATTCCTCGCATATTGCACCAATCTATCAGATTCTTTGGTTCTCTTTCTACCTTATATCAATGGTTCTTCTTGAGTGGATGTATCCACTCTACCTCCTTTCTACTCCTCGATTTGGGGTTGCTCCATAACTTCCTAAGGCTCCTCCTTTTGATCTAAAAGCTCCTTTTCTAGTGGGATTTGAAGCTCCCTCTCAAGAGAGAATATCATTACTTTCTCCTCATTAAAATCTACATCCCTTCACACAACTATCATTCTGAGGGAAGGTAAGTACACCTAGTAATTGTGTAACCCACAAAAACTCCCAACTCTGTTGTCGGCTCAAGTTTCTTCCTCGAATATTTGGAGACATGGTAGTAAATAGAGGCTCCAAAAATTATGAAATGAGACACATTTGACTTTCTCCTTGAGAAAGCCTCCTTCAGTGTAATTATACCAAGAATCTGATGAGGACTCTCGCAACTCCCACAATGCTTCATTTTTTCCTCTAAGCTACCCCATTTTGTTGTGGGTTGTGGGGAGTTGTTAGTTCTCTTTTAATTCCTTCTTTGGCACAAAATTCCTTGAATTCATTCAAATCATGCTCACCTCCATTGTCACTCTTGAGAGCCTTCACCTTCTTGTTGGTCTATTTCTCAACTATTCCCTTTAATTCTGCAAATTTTGAGAATGTCTCATCCTTCTTCCGCATGAAGAATATCCAACACTTTCTTTAGAAATCATCGATGAAAATAACATAGCATTTATGTCTAGCAGTGGAGGTCATCGAGAAGGGTCCATGAAAATTAGGGTGGACTTTCTCCAAAACTACATGTGCTTAGTTGTCACGATCATGGAATGTGGATTTTACATACTTCGCCAAGGTACAATCGTTACATACATCTTGTTTTCCAAATGATCCTTTAGGTAGGCTAGTGGTTATTTGATACATAATTTTAAGGGTGCCATGGTGCAAAGGACCAAGTATTTCTTTCCATAGTTCACTAAAATATCGAGTTTGCACTTTCTCTGCCTTACTAATTAATGCATCACAATATTCCACATCAATTTTGTACAGGTTCTTCACACAAACCCCAATATGATTCAATTTCCTAGTAGCTATGTGTCTAGGAAATGATTTCCCTTTACTAAAAATCATATCATATTCACAGTCTTCCAAAACTGCTATAGAGATGAGGTTCTTCTTCAGGCATGGTACAAACATAACATCTTTGAGGTGAAGAGGGGATCCTGACTCCCTCTTAAAGGTTATTGAACCAATCTAGGTAGGATTGTACCTTTTGTTCTCCCCAAGCTCAATATGCATATGGATATCTTTCTCCTCTAGGTCACTGAAAAACTCTCTACATCGTGTCATGTGGAACAAGGAAATTGAATCCAAGTACTACACACTCCTTGTTGGTATCATCCTAAGACCCTTTTTCCTTCCCAAAAACATATCATTTATCCATACATTTTCATCATATATCCCTCAAAATCCTTGAATATTGATTATTAATTGTTCTATAGTTATTAAATTGCATAGAAATTAATTTAGGGATTTTATGTTCCAGAATTAGAGGTTTTTGATGACATGATTACAGGAAGTACCCACATCCTGTAATGAGCTTACCGTTTGACATGTGGCGCAGCAGATGAGCCAGAACGAAAGGCATGGGCGAAAAGCAGAATGTCCAAGCATGGACAAACACCTCTCACCCAGCCAAATCGAGCCTCCTATGCATGCGGTCAACTTAAGTCAAAGCAGGGCACTCTGACAGGCAAAAGCAGAAACAACATCGTTCCATTTTTCGTTTTAGTCTTTTTGATTTTTGAAACACTTGGCATGGAAACATTTTGAAAAGGCTATGTAATAAACGCGGCAACAACACTATGTACATTCATTGTATCGATGACATGGCTGTGCGTACGCATATGTAAATACAGTCAGGGTTATGTTTAGAGTTTAGTTTTTTGGAATTGTTGAATCGTATTTTCTCAGAACAGAGTTTTATTTTTAATATAAGGACATATTTACAGTCACAAAGTGTGTATACCCTTTGCATTGGTTTTGATTGCTGAACGGTGATAACCAGTATACCCTTAGGCGCGGACGGGCCCTGCGTTCTTCGATTGGTATACTGTCCATTCGTTTTGGTACATTTTAGTTCTTATATGCTGCACAGTGTTTACATTCAATTCAATTTCGATATCGCATATGGTTTGTATCACAGTATTTACATAGCTTCCGATTTATATCACATGGTTTGCATCATAGTTTCGATTTACACAGTTGTTGATTCGCATAGCATACAGGTTGCATAATATTTATATAAGCTTTCGATTCCTATAGCCTTTGAATTTCATTACATAGACATGGTGTGCGCTTATGAACGGTTTATGGTTATGTTGAATGGTCAACACTAGGATCTGGAAGGGAGTCTTTTAAGGGATTCAATCCCTGTGTGACTCATAGAGACATTATCTCATAAACTCTGTTTTGCTTTACAGTTCATTTATGCTTTCTTTATATGGTTTGATAGTGTAAATATCTTGCATGCTGTGTGTGGGTACCAAGCAAGGGTTTTCTGAGTGATACCTCTGTAAAGAGGTTAGAATCATTGCCACAGTCATATACAGTACTTAGATTCATGATTTGATTTGATAGTTACATCTCATGAATAGCATTGTAATTAAGCATATCAGTAGGGTAATCTAGGTGTGTGAATGATAGGCTGCAAATTCCGGTCTTCCGTAAAGAAGCATTGTATCCTACATCCTACTCACTTGGCCAGAGATTCTTTATGTCTATATATTTTAGACCACGCCTCTAAGCTTACGCACCTCGGTCGATATTAAATATAGAGCCCAGTCTAGTACCCTAGCTGGAACCACTACATTTTGGCGCCGTTGCCGGGGAGGCGTACGTAAAGGATTTAAACAAAAAGAAAAAAAAAAATCAATACACAAAAACAACCAAAAACACAGTTAGAAATCATGTTCATTTATGCCTAGACTTAGAGACACTCAAGGGAGATTTGTGAGAACCCCCCACCATCTCAACACTAACGCATCATCATCAGGAGCAGACTCTCCGGGGAATACAACTGAGGAGGATATTCAAACAATAGCTGAGAAATTTTATTCAGGACAGCACGTTACTCTTGCTGAGAGGGAAACTCTGTTTGCACATAAATCACAGCAGCCACCCTTTCCTAAATCTTCTACACAAGGGAAAAGTAGCACCATTACCAAACAATTTTCCTTTCTCTCTTTTCCACCAAGAGACACTAAGAAACCAAGTAGAATGGCTGAGGAGGGATCTGGATCAGTTCCCCATCAAGAAGAGGAGGAATCAACTTTTAAATTCCCTATACAAGAACCACAGGAGGATGAGGAGATCAAAATGAAAAATATACCCCCATCCGTGCTACCCAATTTCTATGGTATGGCTTCAGAGGATCCGGACTCATTCTTATTCGAGTTTGATATTGTGTGTCGAACTTATGGCTATACTGATGATGCTCACAGACTGAGATTGTTTCAAGCCACATTAAAGGCAGCAGCCTTGAAATGGTTTATGGGGCTAGGTGAGCATGCCATAGTGGATTGGGATGGCATGAGGAGAATATTTCTGAGGAAATATCAACCTTATTGCAGATCCAAAGACTCTAAAGATGACATCTTTAGAATGAGTCAGCAGGAGGATGAAACCTTAGAAGAATATCTAGAACGGTTTGTCTATAACTTGCAAAAATCTAAACACCGAACAATGCCTCCTGATCTAGTCCGCACAATCTTTTTGAAAGGTATCAGGGAAGAATACATGGATTATCTCAACTTAATGGGCAAAGGTGATATCTCTGCCTTACCCTTTGAAGAAATAGCTGAACTGTGTGAAAAATATTCAAGAAGTAAAGCCAAAATGGGAAAGAGAACCTTGTCATCTAGGGTCATAAAAACTGCCTCTGCTAGTGTCACCCGGGCTGAAATTGGTAATCTTTTAGAAGAGTTCAAAACAGATTTGTTGAGTACTCTAGGAAACCAAATTGATACCTTAAAAGCCAAAAAGAAACAGGAGGAAGAAGACAATATCATGGCTATTTTCTGCCCCAAGTGTCGCAAGAAGCATGCATTAAAAGACTGTCCTCTAGACAATATCCAAGTATGTGCTTTCTGTATTGAGCATCATGATATGTTTAACTGTCCTAAAGTTAAAATTGTGCAGAACTGTAACATGGCAGCCAGCACAGAGATGGAGAACGTGTACTACATGGGTGCAAAGCGACCATGGCAACCAAGGCAAGCACCCCAAGGTATGTTTCCTAATCAAAATATGCAATTTCCTATGAATGATCAGATGTATGCACAAAACTCATGGAATATACCTATGCCATGGCAGCATGGAAACCAATCACAAAATCAATGGAGACCGTCTCAACAGTATTCCCAATCCTACCATCAGTATCCTCAATCATACCCACCTTACTCACAGCCATATCAGCAGTACCAACAACCATATCCATCACAATCACAGTCATATCAGCAGCACCCTCAGCCAGTTGTTTATCAGCCCCAACCTTCTCAACAGACCTTACCTGCTCCTCCACAAATAAATGTACCACAACTTCAATTTCCAACTAACCCACAACCTCCCAGACCCACACAAATACCTGCTCAAACTGTCCCAAATCCGAACAATAGAGCAGAGAGGCCAGTTTATAATGTAGAGGAAGGAACCTCCTACTCCACACTGCCTTTGCAAAACATTAATCTGAGGTCTGGTAGGGTGCTCCAGAAGGATTCTCTAATAACATATCAGCAAGAAGAAAACTTAGAAAAAGAGAATGAAATGACCACTCAAACAAAACCAAGCAGTGAAACCAAGGACAAATAGATGCAATCACTGCAACCACCTTTTCCGGACCGTTTGGTTCAAGTAAAACCACCATTGCCTCCACCACAATTTGATGTCTTGGATGAACTTACAAATGTCTACATAAAAATCCCTTTGCTGCAAGCTATAAAGGACATTCCTATTTACACCAAAGCCATCAAAGACATGTGTCTCAAGAAACCTGCTAGAAAGAGGATTGATCCTCAGACCATTCATGTTTTAGGAAATTTAGCAGGCCTTATGACCAATGCCATCTCCATGGAGAAGTATGTTGATCCAGGCATTCCAAAAGTGACCACCATCATTAACAACATACGGATCCCAAATACTTTGATAGATCTTGGAGCTGCAATCAATGTCATGACCCTTGAAACTATGAGAACACTCCAACTCATGAATTTGCAACATACCACAATTGTTCTTGAACTAGCTGATAGATCCAAAGTCATTCCTGAGGGGATTTTGGAAGATATCATCGTCTCACTAGACTCTTGGGAGTATCCAGTGGATTTCCTAGTCCTTCAACCCAAATCCAATCTAGGAGGACATCCTATCATTCTAGGTAGGCCATGGTTAGCGACTGCTGATGCATTTATTGGATGTCGATCAGGTAACATGATTATCTCTAGAGGGACCGAAAGGAAACAACTCACCCTCTATCCATCGGCACAATCACCTGCAGTGACACATAACTTGTGGCTTGATGACAAATTTAATGACAAAGAGGAGGTACAATCTGTTTTTAGCATTGACCAGATCTATGATTTCCATGAAGACAATACTGATTTGGTAGAATTATTTCTCTCACAGCCTGATATATCTGAAAATGTGAGGAATGAACAATATAATGCTGCAGATGTACTTCTAGCTCAAAACTTTCAAGAAACATGCACTATCCATTCCTTACAATCTACATTTCATGACATCTTTCCAGTTCAATCCATTACCAATGCACAGAGTCAAGTCATAGAGATCAGTCCAGGCAAAACTTTGAACATAGGCAATCACCTTGACTCATCTCAACAAGAAAAATTGATTAGACTCTTGACGAAGTACCAAAAAGCCTTTGCTTGGGATTACACTGACATGCATGGGATTCACCCCGACACATGCACTCACCACATTTACACTGACAGCACCATTAAACCGATGAGGCAACCACAAAGAAGAATGAACCCCATGCTCCAAGACATTGTCAGAGAGGAGTTGCAAAAAATTTTGCGAGTCAACTTTATATATCCTATTTCTGACAGTCAGTGGGTATCCCCATTGGTTATTGTGCCTAAGAAGAATGGCAAGTGGTGTATCTGTGTTGACTATAGACAGCTAAACAAAGCCACGCTCAAAGACTACTTTCCACTGCCATTCATTGACCAAGTGTTAGACACCCTAGCCGGCAAATCATCATTTTCCTTTCTTGACGGTTTCAGTGGCTACAACCAGATCCGGATTGCCTCTGAAGACCAGGACAAAACCACCTTCACCTGTCCTTGGGGCACCTATGCCTACAATGTTTTGCCATTTGGACTTTGTAACGCTCCAGCTACATTTCAGCGAGCTGTGTTAGCTATCTTTGCTGATTTGATTCATGATTGTGTTGAAGTGTATATGGATTATTTTTCAGTATATGGCAATTCTTTTGAACATGCATTAGAAAATCTAGAGAGAGTTTTGAAAAGGTGTATTGAAGCTAACCTGTCCCTCAGCAACGAAAAGTGTTTCATGATGCTAAATGAAGGGATAGTGTTGGGCCATTATATCTCTTTTCAAGGCATCCAGGTTGACCCAGCCAAGATAGAGATTATTGCCGATTTGCCTATTCCACAGAACCAGAGAGTGGTAAGAAGTTTTCTCAGGTATTCTAGCTATTACCGCAGATTCATTGAACATTTTAGCAAGATAGCCTTACCTTTGTTTAAACTTCTAGCCAAAGATGTATTTTTCAATTGGACTGAGAACTGCCAACATGCATTTGAACAACTCAAGAAGAAACTATCTACTGCACCAGTCCTGGGAGGGCCTAATTGGAGCTTACCATTTCATATTTTTATCGATGCATCTGACACTGCCATAGGTGCATGCTTAGGCCAAAAAGAAGAATCGTGTACATATGCAATTTATTTCATTAGTAAATATCTCACACCTGCCGAGCTAAACTATACAGTTACAGAGAAGGAAACACTTGCCATCATTTATGCTGTGAATAAATTTCGCCATTACATAACTGGTTATGAAGTCTTTGTACATACTGATCACTCTGCCATTCGACATCTCATGAATAAACCAATAACTAGTGGCAGGGTTACCAGATGGTTACTATTGTTACAGGAATTTAACATCACAGTGTTAGATAGACCAGGCAAAGAAAACCAGGTGGCAGATTTCCTGTCTAGACTACAAAATCCAGGTGAGATTGTTCCTGTTGAGGATTCTTTTCCGGATGAGCACTTATTTGCAATTTCCATAGTAACTCCTTGGTTTGCTGATTTAGCTAATTACTTGTCTACAGGTAGGACAACTCCACATTTCACTGCAAAGGAGAGGAAAAGACTAATCAAACAAAGTGCCAGATATTCATGGCTCAATGGCGATCTCTTTTACACTGGTTTTGATATGATCATAGGAGATGTGTACGAAATGATGAGGTAATTGACATTTTAAAATCTTGCGATGATGAACCATGTGGTGGGCATTTTGCAGCGAAGCGGACAGCCTTCAAAGTTCTAACTCTTGGATACTATTGGCCATCCATTTTCAAGGATGCCAAGAAGTATGTAAAGAGTTGTGACAGCTGCCAAAGGATGGGCAGACCCACAGCTACCGATCAGATGCCCCTTCAGCCCCAAGTTCACTTGGAACCATTTGATAAGTGGGCTCTGGACTTCATAGGACCTATCAACCCAGCCTCTAATGGTAAGAAGTACATCTTAGTATGTACCGATTATGTCACAAAGTGGGCAGAAGCAAAAGCACTGGTAAGAGCAACAGAACACACAGTAGTCAATTTCCTTTTTGAGGAGATCTTTGTGAGGTATGGGGTGCCAAGAGAAATTGTCACTGATCAAGGTACCCAATTCACCTCAAAGCTCATGAAGGACATCACAGACAAGTACCAAATAAAGCATAGGAAAAGTACCCCCTACCATCCACAGGCCAATGGGCAGGTGGAATCCACCAACAAGACTTTGGAGGGGATCATTACCAAAACTGTTGCAATGAACCGCAAAAACTGGGAAGAAAAGCTCAAGGAGGCACTCTGGGCTTACTGGATTACTTGGAAAGATACCACCGGATTTACACCATACCAATTGGTGTACGGTAAGGATGTCATGCTTCCTATTGAATTCCAAATTCACACTTTTAAATTAGCTGCAGGTTTACTAATTGATTTGGATCAAGCACAAAAAGAGAGAATCCAGTAGTTGAACCAGCTGGATGAGATGAGGCAGCAAGCAGAACAAACCACCATCCTCATGCAGAAGCACAGGAAGCAATGGCATGATTCACACATTAAAAAGAAGCATTTCAAGGAAGGTGACTGGGCTCTTCTTTTTGATTCAAAATTCAAGGATCATAAAGCTAAGTTCACCACCCATTGGATGGGCCCTTATGAAATTGTTCAGGCTTATGACAATGGTTCAGTAAAACTCCAAACTATTGATGGCAAAGGTCATTCTTTCACAGTCAATGGTCATCGCCTGAAGCTGTACAACAAGCCCATCAGCAAGCAAGATTTTCTGCATACACTATCTCAGCAAGAAGAGGTTGCGGTACTGCAGCCCTCAGCTGCAGTATCACTGCCTTAGTTTTATTTCCTTTCAATTTCAAAATCAAGAAAAAATGATAAAAATAAAAAAAATAATAATAATAAAAAAAAAAAAAAAAAAAAAAAACTAAACTAAACTAAAAAATAAAAATAAAAAATAATAATGGGTTAGATGTGAAAACCAGTATCTGGCACACTCTAGCCCCGAATTCCTACCTGAAAACCAATTTATTGGCGGGTATGAATTCTCTTTCTATTGTTCATTGTTTCATTTCTTAGTTGCATCATGACTTGAGGACAAGTCAAACCTTCAGTCGGGGAGAGGGAGACACCTGTTCTGTTACTTTTATCTCTCCCTTGTAAATTCTTCAGATTTCTTATTCTATATTTCACTGTAACTTTCCAACAGCAGCTTGTTACCAGCATTCCAGACTTTAACAAATAAGTTGTTCTGTCATGATTTTCAGAGGGACCTGGTTATAAATATTTTGCAGGGGGACCTGTTTTGTTCAAGACATCTATGCTATTAACACTAGCAGCAATGGGACCTGTTTAAGATATTCAGTTGGGACCTGTTAAAGCAATTGACACCTGTTTGAGACATTCCAACCAGCAGTAAAGGGACCTGTTTAAAACATTCAGTTGGGACCTGTTAAAAAAAAAATTCTTGACATCAAAGGCTACTTCAACAGACTTCCACCAAGACTTCCAGCAAATTGCAAGCTCAGTGAACCTGTAACAATACAAAGAGCTGCATGAACATCTTCAGTTTTTTCCAAGGGACCTGTATCTTCAAATTTTCTTAAGGGACCTATTGCATCGTCAGTCTTCAAAAAGGGACCTATACATTCCAATTTTTCAGAGGGACCTGTTACATCTTCAAAACTTTTCTCAAAGGACCTGTGTATTCAACCTCCCTCAGAGGACATGTCAAAAAGAACAGTCAAAAGGATTAGCAACTCAGCATGTCAAATGATCAACAAAAGAGTAATGTATTTCTGTTCTTGGGCATTTAATTTCCTAGATTAGTTTTTAATGTAATTTTGGTGACTATAAGCTGTTGTAATTGATTTCAAGGACATCTTCATACATCCACTTATCCCCCTTATCCCACCAAGTTTCATCATTTCCCTACATCAACCTATCCCTAAAGCCCATCACCAACACATTCACCATGTCATATACCCCACAGGCATACCAACATTCTCTACATGACCGAGTATAATTGAAAAGGGCTGTGTGTTTGTTTTTTTTTTTTTTTAAATACAAAGGGTGAGATAGAAGCGGCCTATATATATATATATATATATATATATATATATATATATATATATATATATATATATATATATATATATATATATATATATATATATATATATATATATATATATATATATATCTTCACCCCATACAGTCAAATCATAACAAGCGGCCTATATGTTTTACACCACACACACCCGAATCATAACCTCGCCACCCAGCATTATAGCTCAGCACTATGGGTATGCTCTCAGCGTTCTTATGCTAACATGCATACAAGCGTACAACACCCTGTTTTTAAACGAATGATTATATTGTAAGGCGAGTACAAGTTATTTTACATCCTTTCCACCCTCGGTTCCCATAACTTACAAAGTGAAAGAGTGAAGCAAAGAGCATGAGGAGATTGTTATTATTCAAGTAGAGTTACAAAGTGAAAGGGTGAAGCAAGGAACGCCGAGAAGATTGTTATCATTTGAGCGGGGTTACAGAGTGAAAATCTGAACAAGGAGCGCCGAGGAGAGTATCACTGTTCGGGGTCGGTTTACACAGTGAAACCGGTGAGCGCCGAAAAGGGAAGCATCACAATTCTGTCTCTAGCTCCCACCACAGTCACATCGACCAGCCAAGCACCATAATTGAAGACTGAAGGAAGCGATATATGCCAGGTAACCAACTTGACACTTCCGTGTTTAAATTTTAAAGAGCATAGACAGAGAAGGGTTCGAGGCACAACCCTCTGCCATCACCATGACTAATAGGGTCGAACCCAGTACATTTGATAGCTCACAATACCATAACGATTGCATTGAGATTCTTAGAGAAGCACAGTGGTTACCTTTTCTGGAAAAATTCCATGGGAGTAATGAAGAAGTCATAAAACAATTTGCCTTTACCTTCAATGGAGAAAAGGCCCTAATAGGCACCTTCTCCTTCAGAATCTCAGAGGATACCATAGCTCAAGCAATTGGACTCAGCCCTGAGGGAGAAAAGTACTTTAAAACTAAACAATTCAAGGAGAAATCATGGACACAGTTCATGCCCAGGTCTAGAGTTTCCTCAGTAAACTGGAAGAAGGGAGTTCCAAGAAGCTGGTTAGTTCATCCTTGGGATGAAATGGTTTACATTATCCAAAAGTTAATAACCTGTGAAGGTAGATACAACATTGTTTATCTCTACCACATCAAGCTACTCCTCCATTTAAAGAAACAATGTGTAATCAGTGTGCCATATTTTCTGCTGCAAAGTTTAACAAAGATGGCCAAAACTATCCAAAAACAAAAAGGGAATGAGGATAAAAGCCTGTACCATTTTGGCCTGATTAAAATCCTCATTGAACATGAGTTGCAAAAGCGAGGGAAGCCATGGAAAGAATTCTTAACTGTCAACCAAATCAGAGATGAGGAGCAAAGAGAAGAAGTACAAGAAGATTCTGGGTTTATGAAGGACATAGATGAGGAAATTCCAGTGTCCAAGGCCAGCAGAGCACCTCAACCTGTGGGCAGCATAAGGACCAGGAACATGCAAAAAGAGGATGCCAAGAGGGCTGAGAAAGACAAAATTTTTACTACCGACTCCCGAAGAACAAGGAGAACACCAAAAACTCAGCTGCAAGAAGACCAATTTGAATCTCATGCCCCTGCACAAATGGATGTTGAAAGTGGTGATCATTCACCACCAGCACCAGAAGTTGACATAGAGGTGGAAAGCCATAACAAACAGGAAAAATGTTCACCACCTCCCACCAAAAGACAGAAGAAGTTAGAAAAACAAATTGAGGAATTAAAAGAAGAGCTCATGGAAGCTAACATGTTGGAAAAGGTTATTAAAAGAGAAAATGAAATGCTCAGGGCGCAAAGCAAAGAAACACAGAAGACAAATGAAAAGCTCAAGGAAAGAATCAGTGAGTTGGAGACTGAGCAATCTGAGATTTCCAACTGGGCCACTAAGTGGTACAATCAGAAGAAGGCTCTTAAAGAGAAATATAAAAAGTTAAAGCAGGAGCTCAAGGGACAGAAGGATCACCAAGTGAAGAAGAATGTAGATACCTTGCTCAAGGCAGCAGAGATCCATGCAGGCACAGAGTTCAAGGGGAGTACTTCTGGGGTAGCATGAGGACATGCTAAGTCCTTAAGTCGGGGAGAGATGTTGGTATCATCCTAAGACCCTTTTTCCTTCCCAAAAACATATCATTTATCCATACATTTTCATCATATATCCCTCAAAATCCTTGAATATTGATTATTAATTGTTCTATAGTTATTAAATTGCATAGAAATTAATTTAGGGATTTTATGTTCCAGAATTAGAGGTTTTTGATGACATGATTACAGGAAGTACCCACATCCTGTAATGAGCTTACCGTTTGACATGTGGCGCAGCAGATGATCCAGAACGAAAGGCATGGGCGAAAAGCAGAATGTCCAAGCATGGACAAACACCTCTCACCCAGCCAAATCAAGCCTCCTATGCATGCGGTCAACTTAAGTCAAAGCAGGGCACTTTGACAGGCAAAAGCAGAAACAGCATCGTTCCATTTTTCTTTTTAGTCTTTTTGATTTTTGAAACACTTGGCATGGAAACATTTTGAAAAGGCTATGTAATAAACACGGCAACAGCACTATGTACATTCATTGTATCGATGACATGGCTGTGCGTACGCATATGTAAATACAGTCAGGGTTATGTTTAGAGTTTAGTTTTTTTGGAATTGTTGAATCGTATTTTCTCAGAACAGAGTTTTATTTTTAATACAAGGACATATTTACAGTCACAAAGTGTGTATACCCTTTGCATTGGTTTTGATTGCTGAACGGTGATAACCAGTATACCCTTAGGCGCGGACGGGCCCTGCGTTCTTCGATTGGTATACTGTCCATTCGTTTTGGTACATTTTAGTTCTTATATGCTGCACAGTGTTTACATTCAATTCGATTTCTATATCGCATATGGTTTGTATCACAGTATTTACATAGCTTCCGATTTATATCACATGGTTTGCATCACAGTTTCGATTTACACAGCTGTTGATTCGCATAGCATACGGGTTGCATAATATTTATATAAGCTTTCGATTCCTATAGCCTTTGAATTTCATTACATAGACATGGTGTGCGCTTATGAACGGTTTATGGTTATGTTGAATGGTCAGCACTAGGATCTGGAAGGGAGTCTTGTAAGGGATTCGATCCCTGTGTGACTCATAGAGACATTATCTCATAAACTCTGTTTTGCTTTACAGTTCATTTATGCTTTCTTTATATGGTTTGATAGTGTAAATATCTTGCATGCTGTGTGTGGGTACCAAGCAAGGGTTTTCTGAGTGATACCTCTGTAAAGAGGTTAGAATCATTGCCACAGTCATATATAGTACTTAGATTCATGATTTGATTTGATAGTTACATCTCATGACCAGCATTGTAATTAAGCATATCAGTAGGGTAATCTAGGTGTGTGAATGATAGACTGCAAATTCCGGTCTTCCGTAAAGAAGCATTGTATCCTACATCCTACTCACTTGGCCAGAGATTCTTTATGTCTATATATTTTAGACCACGCCTCTAAGCTTACGCACCTCGGTCGATATTAAATATAGAGCCCAGTCTAGTACCCTAGCTGGAACCACTACACTCCCCATTACAATGTTGGCCATGCATGCAATCAGGGTGAAGTCTAACTCAAACTATGAAACCAATGCTTCACCTGCTGCTTCTCTTGAGTTCTTCTTGCTATACTTTTTGTGTGGACACTTTGCAGCATAGGGCCCGAATTCATGACAATTGAAGCATTTTATTTTGGACAAGTCATTCACCTTACCCCTTGGCTAGAATATGGTTTAATTTGATATTTATTCCCTTTTCCCTTCTTTCCCTTCCCAACCAATGAAAAATTCTCTTCATCCTCTCCCTTAGATGAACCTCCATATCTGTTATTTCTCTTGATTTCTTCTTGTACCAAATCATACCATAAGCTTTCTCAATTCAATAATTTCTTCCTCCCATTCACTAGGTCCTAGTAGTTATTCAATTTTTTTGGAAGGCCTAGAAGAGCTAGGCTCACCAGGTCATCTTCTACAACATTCACACCAACCCCTCCAAAATCATCCCAAACTTGTGTAAATCTGGTGAGATACTATGGAATAGTATCATTCTTTTGCATCTTAATGTTTCAAATTTTCTCTTTGAGGGACAATTTTCTATGATCACTTCTATTCTGGAATATCTCATCCATTGCATTCCACATTGCGAAAGGAGTTTGTTTGTCATGGATATTTGAGATAATTTGGTCTCTCACTCCCTCTAGGATTATTCTCCTTGCCTTGGCTACATATTTCTTCCATTGGGTTAGGTTCTCAGCATCAGTTGATCCTGGTTTTGGAATTTCTTTCTTGACATATTCCATCAATCCATTGTCATCAAGCATTTCTTCCATGTGATCCTTCTAGGCAATGAAATCCAAGTTTTCTTCCAAGGCATACTCTCATCTCAGTGCATTAAAGGCCATTCTTCCAACTCTCAGGAAATCCTGCTACACTTAAGCTACAAATTCAAATGTCCTAAGGAAAAACTAAAAGTTTCTTGTTCTAATTTGAATCCTAATTTGATACCATGTAAAAATATGGCTATAGAATTGCAACTGCTCAAGATATTTAATCTAAATCAAGAGACACAATTCTACTCTACTTCTATGTGGAAATTAATTCACAATTTAGAACAACATTTACAAACATGGAAAAATCACATACACAAGTACATATATTTATCTAGGGTAAACCGACTGATAAAAACCCCTTAATAAGGCTTTCATTAATCAAATGAATAGAGAATGTATTACAATTTCTTGCTCACTATGAGTTCAACCTGCAAGTGAATAATTGTTCTCTCTACTCAATGAAAAGCTCTAGCCCAGACTTAGTCAATTTATGCATCCACCTGAGCTCATATTTCCTTGCGCAAATTTTGAGGAAATTGGCCCCTATCCTTTAGGAATTTCCTCCAAAATGATTATGTGATTACCAAGGATTGATCATTGATTTCATGCAACACATGTACACTCAATATTAGTCTACAATTGATGTTACGTTGCCTTGGAATCTCCACCATAGCTGAGAAATTAGAATTACTTTCATGCATGAGATAATTTTTGGTTGATTGTTATTTAACTGGGTGATCTCTGAGTTGGACCAATGTCCCACTACGCAACTGACCTCCAACTAGTTCTAATAATTGTTAGAACTAGTTTAACTAAATACAACTGGAAATAATTGAACTAGATTACTACAAATTAGCAGTCAACGCATGCAAATTAAACTCCAAGCCCACCAACTCAAATTTACTAAGCTAACTAAGTGATAAGATCCATGTCACCTCAGTTAAATACCTCCAAGTTATTTGCTGATGTGGAAATTTCGAATTTTCTAAATTTGACTAAGGCT
This sequence comes from Pinus tabuliformis, assembly GCA_031772625.1. NCBI lineage: Eukaryota > Viridiplantae > Streptophyta > Pinopsida > Pinales > Pinaceae > Pinus > Pinus tabuliformis. The sequence continues at coordinate 627,038,046 of CM062820.1, read as the reverse complement.
AAGTCAAATTAAGACTTCCCTGCTACACTTCTAAATAGTAGATTAGAGTGAAATCTTGGGAGGCATATGAATGGACACCACCATAGCCTTTGAAGACACATACCCTATCTAGATGTTCACTAGGTATGTCCTTTTAGGACTATTCTTATCTTGGATTTTCAATCCTCAAAGAATATTTGTCCTCTTCAACCACTCTTATCTTGGATACCATGTCTAATCCTCAAATAGTGTTGTTTCACGAGACTATTTCCTATCTTGGATTCCAAATCTTAAGGAATATCAGTCTTGGATGCTTATCCAATTGTCCATTCTCCCAACTAGTGCATTCACTAGGACTTTTGAATATTATTCTTAGTCTAGTGCATGAAACATGAAGAATATGATGTCCCTAATTACTCCCTCTCAATTAGGGAGACTTAACCATAAGCTTCATTTTGACTCATTCATAAATTACATCTTCTATTTTGGATAACTTTATAGTAGTTCCTAAGCTTTGAACTTAATGGATTTTATGGAGCCAAACTTCTTCATAATCTATCTTCATGATAGGGTTCTCTCCATCAAATTTACTTATCACTTTCCATTAATGATCATTTGTAGTATCTTCGTCATCAAAAATATTTTTTCAAACCAATCAATGTAGAGTTTAATTGTAGCTTCTTTTCTTCAAATAGGAAAGTGAAATTCTTCTAGATCAACATCAAATCCATCATGATGGGCCAATTATCTCACATCTTCTACCTTCTCTTCCGTTGTAGTGTACATATTTCTACCATATATTCTTCTAAGCCATTACCATTGTTGTTCATCCAATTCATATGTTTTTTTAATGGAGTTAGATCAAGCAGTTGTATATTCAACTATTATACTTCTGCAATGTGTCCTTCCGGGTAGCCCAGTCATATCTTCAAAAAAAATTATCAATATTTGAGTTACCAAATCATGATGTCCTTCTTGTCAAGATGTCAAATTATACTTCTTACTCCTTTCAATGTCAACATCCCTTCACATGTCATGTCTTCATGTAATACCATGGTTCTCCTTCATGTTTCTTATCATACAATATGATTTCCCGAATGCTTCAATATTGTATCTAGTCGAGTCTTCATAGATCCCTCTAAAACTTTCATTCCTATATTACATTCTTCAAGAGACTATATCGTATTTTGATCAATATTGTGTTTCTTCTACTTTTCATATACCCATCTAGATGAATCCCTTCTAAATGAATTGCTTCTTGATCTTGAAGATAATGTCTATGATGAGTCTCCTTTCTTAGGATGAGAGGTGCCTCAATTATACCTTCATGTTACAACTCAACCATCTACAATATTCTTTGATACTTGCTTTATTCTTAGAGGAATATTCTTTTGTTGTGTCACAAGAGTTCTTCCATATGATGAAGAACCTTCTTTTAATAATTACTTTCATGGATCCTTGTGATCTCTTCCTGCTAAATGATTACTTCTTTAGGATTATGCCAAGTAGTAGTTGCATGAACTGTGAAGTGTTATATGGTCCAAATCCTTCTATCCTTAATTTGCTAGAGACTTCTTCCAATGAGATGTAACTGACTATGTAGACTCTAATCCTTCCAATGCTATATGTTTATTTCCATGATGTCATAACTCTTCTACAAAATTAACTACACAATCTACTCTAACTTCCATCTTCTAATAAAAATGAAAGAAAAAACTGATAATAAACTCGTAGAGTGGAGATCTTCAATAGTAGAGATATTTATGATCTTCATTCTTTGGCTTCTTTTTTTGTTCTTCATTTTCTTTGGTAATGTGAGCTTCACTCCTTTCCTTCATCTTATTATTCTTCTTGTTTTGAGTATCCTTAATAAAATCTCTTTTAAAGTGCCCATATTCTTTGCATCCAAATAATTGTACTTTGAAAATATCTTTTCTTCCATGTGTCTAGTTATTATTATTTATATTGTGCCTTTGATAAGGTTCAAACCTTCCAAATCTTCCATTCTTCTTCTTCAATCTAGTAATAAAAACTTGAGACATTTCATTGGGTTTTGTTTCATCCTTGGCCTTCAATATTATGTCTTCTATAACACATAAAGACCACATCTCATTGAATCTTGGAGTGTCCTTTCTAGAATATATGCTTGACACAAAACTGCTCCATTCTAAAGGTAAAACATTGAATTTACAAGTAGTTAATTTAGAATCTGAAACAACTTCTCCAAGTCCTTGTATTTGGTCCCTAAATTGTGAAACCTTCATAAGATATGAAACAAATATTCATATTTTGTTAACCTTGTCTTGTATAGTCAATTCCTTAAAGATATTTTCTAACCTAAGGTGTTGACTAAATATAGCTTTCGAAATTTGTCACATATTGCTTTAGATGTACCCAAATTTTCAATAAATGGAATAAGATGATCTTTGATGGATTCAATGAGAATAATTTAATCCCTAACTTATCATTCAATGTACATGGCACATTACCGAGTCTTATCCTTCTCTGGTTCTATAAATTTTCCAAGAACATGGTCCATGACTTCATTCTCTATAAGAACCAAATCCATTATATTCTCCCATCCTTGAAAGTTTGATGATCGATTGAGCTTGTTTCCTTATTTGAAAAATGAATTCATTTGATTTGAATATTGAGACATAGAGAATAGTATAGTACTTACGTGTCAAAAGGGTATCCTTCTTGATTATTTCTTCAAACATCTAGTTACTCCCAAGGCCTACTAAGAGACTTCAACGATGTCCTAGAATGATGCCTTCTAGGATGGATACTTCAAAGATGAATGATGATGTTCCCATGATTCTTGATGCTCATTAAGTTATGACTTATATAGATATATGTTCCAAAATGGATGATGATCAAGGAACTTCCAAGAGAGATAGATGATGATCTTATTCAAAAGATGATAAGTAACCAAGAGCCTTCAATGAAGAGAGAGAAATGAATAATTAATATTCTTCCTTAAGTCCTTCCTTATGTCTTTCCTTATATCCTCAAAAGTAGTTCTAATGAAATTCTTCCACTTCTGCCAACAAGAGTGATCTTCAAGTTGCGTTCTCCTCGCCTTAGCTATGATACCATGTTGAGAAATCACTAGGGAAACAATTAGGGTTGATTTCTCTTTACTTGATAATTTGTTTTTTATTATGTGTTGGATTCTTATTACTTTCATTATGTTATGTTAAACAAACAATTACCAAAACCATAAACCATGAAGATCACAAAAATACCATGAACACAAGATATAGGCTCCAAGCCACAGAAAACCCCTCCAAGGGGAAAACCCAGTAATTTTTTCTCTTCTTATAGAATTAGATCAAGACTGAAACACTAAGACCAAGACTTCCCACAATACCCAAGTCATCCCTCCTTTCAATTTTCTCGAATAATTCAAATTCAACTCTAATCAATGCCTTCCAAATCTATTCAAACTTCAAATATTGGTTTCTGCAGTAGAATTTTGGCCCCTGCAACTAGGTCTACAATTTTCAGCCCCTATAGCTCTACATATTCACAAATGTGACAGAAACTAGGGCATATTTTCACATGTGTGGCATATTTTCTCTCTTTTTTACTCTCGCTCTCTCTCCTTTGACTTTAATCCTTCTTCTTGACTCCGTTGGTTTTCTCTCTTCTTGGCACCAAAATAAAAAATTGCTTGTGATGCTCCAAATGAGGATGAGTTGCACTATTTTTATACACATCCAGGAGGTTGAATGGGTCACTCAAATAAAAATATTTTTCCACTTTCTTTTAAAATTCCAAATGGGACTTGACTCTACTACAATAATTTGACTCATGACAAATATTCTTTTGAATAAATAAACCCTAGAAGCATGAAGAACATGCTTGACATAATTAACAAATTGACTTGAACATAAAGCCCGTGCTTGAAAAATAAATTTTGTTTTATTTCATTTTTCTTTTACATAAAATATATAATTACATAAGTACAATAACAATTATGAAGACCAAACCTAATTAAAATTTTCAACTAAAATATCAAAAACAATAATTCCCATAAAAAGTGGAAAGTAAATGAAAATAAAACCTTTATTTCAAAACAAAACCCACATTATATGTGCGTGTGAAATCTCATGGCCTATAACTCAAAAGGTTATGTTCCGAACATTTTTACCACTATTAATCTTGTATTTCTCAACTTTTTGATACAACGAGCTCTCTCTCCGATATCAAAATTTACGCTCTCTCTTTGTTATTGCTTTTGAATGAAATTTGAAAAACGAATTTTATCCATGTTAAACATAAAACGTGTTCCAAATTTATAGGGGTTTTTCATGTATGGGTTAATAGGGATTCTTTTTTTCAAATATAAAAACAAAAAGTAACACAATTATATTATATTACTTATAATGAGAGGCATGTAAAGTATGTATTATACTTGGAATAGTTTTACTTCAAAATTATTTTAAGAAAATATTTATGCAAGAAGGTAAGAAAATAAATTTAATTCATTTTATTTTTAAATAATTACATAATTTAAGGAACTAATTTTCATTTTTATGTGATGTGGGAATGTTAATGGGAGATGAGTTAAATATTTTAGGTAAAAATATTTTAACTTGGTTGGAGTAAATTACAACAAAGAAAACATTTATTTCACCAATGGATTCAATGTGAGTCTAATTAATCTACATTATCATTAACTCTAACATTGTTATTAAGGGAGAAGTTATAAAAATGGAAATGAAAAACGAACTTGGGATAGACTAAAAATGTCTCAAAGCCATGAAAGAAAAAGAGCTTTTTCATGCAAGGGAAGCAGACTACACTCATGAGAGCCTGTTAGGCCAAATTTTTAGGCAATAGATTGAATATCAACTAGTAGATATGTCTCCCACGGTGAAAATTCAGTGTATTTCTTCTTATGAATGCAAAAAAAATATTATGTGAATTCAAAACCTTTTCCTTTCTTTCCATGCAATTATAAAACTTTGTGAGATTATGATTTAGTTAGTTAAATAATTATTCATAGACTATGATTGTGTATTAATGTTTCTTTAACAATTTTAACTAATGATTAAATTATTACAGAGAAATATACAATATGTCCAAGATATTTTTTTATGTTTTTGTTAGGGTTTGATTTATGTCTTCTGGGAACTTCCAAATTATTTGATATATTATTGCTAATTATTCATGGTATATATTGATGGACCTCCAAATTAGATACAAATTAAGGCCCATATAACCTTTCCTAGGTACATTTAACCTTTCCTTCTACACTTAATAATGTATTTTTTAGCTTTAATATGTTCTTAGGAAGGTTAAGAGAATATTAGCATATATTGTGTGCCTAATGTGTTTATTGTGCAAAATATTGAGAATATTTTATGCAAATCACAAGAAATCTAGTCTACAAAAAAATACGGTACCTTCTCCCTATTGTAGGATGACCAAAACTCGATTGGCTTAGAGAAATTACTACCCCTCCCTGTAGTTGCGAGGTCACAGGGAACCGAATCTTATTCTATAGGATTTTTCAAGGGAAGAAATCCTCTCCTCAAGGATGTTTCCCCTTAGTTATTTTTGTATAAGGGTAAAAGCATGTTATTGTGTATCACTTTTTCCCTTTTTGTGGCAAAGAAGTTTTATAAAAATAAATGGAGTTGGAAAGTTTACTCTTAAATTTACAAAATCATCAAAAATTAGGTGGTGGTAAAAGAAGACAAAACATGTCAATTTAAATTCAATTTCATGTCATATTTTTTCTAAAATTTAATATATATTTTTTATCTAATTTATTCATTTTCTTTAAAAGATATCATTAATATTTTACATAAAATTTTAAGTAGTGACAAAACAACGACCCCCCATTTCTCTATTGATTTATGTTTTTCAATTCCAATTTCTAAGAGATGTGTCGTAAGCATTCTAAAGATTTCTAAATAAAAAGTAAGAATATTTTTTAATTTTTATTAAAATACTAGTAAAAATGATTATCTTTTCGTATATATAAAACGGCAACCCAAAAAACTACCCTTTCAAGTTTATAAAATCAATTTTTTTTAATAGAAATTTGAAAATAATATATAACAAAATGTTAAAATTATTTTTTGAAAATTTTTAAAATATATTTTAAATTTTTTATAATAAAAGTTTTAATTATTATTATAATAACATATTTTATATTATTCAAAATATAATATATAAAATTATTTGTTTAGAAATTCTAATTCTATTTTTATATATATTTTTAAAGAGTTTTAGCATTTCATTTAACTTTACATAAAGGTATTTCTATTTTGTGAGTGCTTAACCATAGTTTTTACCAATATTTACTATCAGTTGACTTATTTGCAAATTTAGTATTTACTTTTTATAACATTATTTATATTTTCTAAACCCATTAAATAGGTTCACTATAGCATTTATTAAAATTTATTGTGAGTTAGCTTTGTTACAAATTTAGCATTTATTTTTTATAATTAACAAGTATGAAACTCAACTCATTTAATTGATATTTTTATATTATTATTTTTATCTTTTTTCATTTGAGTACTTTTTTTCTTTTGCCATATAATGAGACACATTAGCATGCTTTTACCCATAAGTAAGAGACTTCAGTAATCGATTGGGAGAATTTTTGGAGATTAGAATTAGGAGTAGTGAAGGCTTGTTGTCTAACATTGCAGTTCTATAATATTTCTTGTTTGAGCATATTTTCTAGTTAATGAGAAGAACTCTTCAATTTCTAGTCTGAATTTGTCTTAGGGACTTAAGCCTCCTTGGGTTAGGGCCCAACCCATGTGTTTAAGCCCCCTTCTTGTAATTTTTTTCTTTGTATGCATTAGTTTAGCTATATATATATATATATATATATATATATATATATATATATATATATATATATATTTCTTTCTTTCTTTCTTTCTTTCTTTCTTCAAGTCGATAAAATATTTTGTTTATAAGTTATTTTTCATGCTTCTTCTCTTAGTGGATTTGACATAGTATGTTTTTGCTACCTAGTATTCTTTCTCATGCACTAGCCTACCTAGATTGTTGTTCTTTACTTGTTGTTCACATATTTATGCATTATGTGTAAATAAATTCCTATTTTGTAGAGATACATGATAGCCTGGATTTGTCTATTCCTTGAATGAGCTGATCCACTGGAGGTACATGAGCTTGGAAAGGGTTCATTTACCCTTCTAATACCTTCCTCCACCTTCTTCACCCCTCAAACTGCATTTAGAACTTATAAAATTTCTCTTAGTTGTTTCTTGTAGCAAAATAGGGGCATCCCATAGTAGTAGTAGATTTCCTTAGAACACCTCCAAAATTTCACCCAATCTTGTTTTTTATTCCTCAGCATTTTACAATTTTCATTATACCCTATATATGGATTTTATAGGTTCAAAGGCCCCTTATAAAATTTACCCTAGTAGTTGTAACTTTCTTTCTACAATTAGGGTTTTTGTATGTATCTCTTCTTTCAGTTGCAAGTTGATTATCACACACCATAGAGTAGGATTGATTTACCTCCAACATTCTTGATTAAGTGAACTTTTTTTTTTCTTGCAATAGCATAGGATTATTTTAGACATTTACTTTCCTGCAATTAGCATAGATTTATTTCCTGCAAAATATAGTAGTTTTGCTTCTTGTCATTTACTTTTCTAAAATTAGATTAGGGTTTACCTTTCATCATTTGTTTTTTTCAAGATAGAATAGGGATTTATTTCTAACATTTCCTTTCTTGTAAGTTAGATTAGGCCTATTTTATGTTCACTGGTTTTTTGAGCATTTCCTGTAGCCTAAATAGCAAAAGTGGTCTCTATACATTTTCAGCTTCCCTTCAGTTGCATCAAATCAATCAAAGAAGAATGCATTACATGTTGCACAGATAGTGCTGACACCTCTTAAGTTTGTATAAAGCCTAGGTTGATAATTAAAGTTTAGACCATCAGGAGTTTTAGCATTCTTGTTGTAATATTGAGGGACATCACTTTTCGGTGTTGTTATCAAGGAGGTGTCAAAATATGTATTGTGTTCTTCTTTAGTTGATTCAATTCTTTTATTTTCTATAAAAACAAAAAACTGCATTAGTCATATTTCAATTCCAAAATAGAAGATTCCATTTCATTAGCATTCTCATTCAAAAAAATTACAAAAACATAAAAATATATCTTCAATACCACAACCCCCCACTTGACCACATAATTTGGTAAGAACAACATCACTTTTGCAGGTAGGAATGGAAAAGGTGGGATAGAAGTTAGAAGGGGGAAACATCACTTCATGGGGACAAATGCAGCAAGGCTTCAACATTGAATACAAGGACTATTGCAGAGCAAGAGACACAAGGGATGAAATATTGAAAATGAGCCTAGGAGCAAAAGGAGGCATGGAGAAACTTTACTATGTCAACCCATATCAATAAGGTATGAACTACCCCTCCTCTTTCAATACAAATTTTAATGCACAATTTGAACCTTGGTATCCACCTAGTACCTCACCTTGGTCTATGCCCACTCCATGGTCTTATCCTCTCCAATATTACATTCCTCCTTTTGATCCATATCAACCCCAACTTCCTCAATGGAGTGATTTATATTTCCCTCAACATCCTCAGTGTACTTGATTCTAATATCAATACCATCCACCTCCACCAAAACCACAGTCTCAACCACAACCATCTCAAATACCCACCCACACTCAACTACCTACACAACCATTTCTAAAACAAAACAATAAAATAACTTGACCCACTTGCATTGTTGAAGTAGAAAACTTCTAAAAAACTCCTCTTGATCTAAATGATATTCATCTTAGATCAGGAAGAGTATTGAAAAAAACATATTCCCTTTTTGTCATTGATGAAAAACATCGAGAAGAAGAAGAGCCAGAGGAGGCTAAAGAATCATGGAAAACATTTAATAGAGAGCATCCATTGGAGCTTGAGATTGAATAATTTCTATTATGTATGTCATCGAACCCTTTATGTGTTCAAGAGACTAATAAAAAAATAGAAGAGGATTTGAATGGCATGGTAGAATAAGACATACAGAATGATCTAGATGAGCAAGTAAAACATAAGCATCATAGCTATATTAAACTTTGGTTCTAGACAATCATTAAGTTGGAGCACCACCCTCTTCTTAGACAATGTTTGGCATCATCACAATCAAAGCAGTAGGTCTCTCATACTCTGATATATCTCAAATAATATCTCTGAAACTTGCATAATAATTTATCTATCATCCTCTTGTGCATATGACTCCATTGGAAGTATTCCAATATCTAAAACTTGTTTTAATTTTCTAGTAGAATATGATATAATTAGAAAAGAGAGAGAGAGAGAGAGAAACATCAAGTGAAAACCTCCTTTAAGGCGCTTGAGGCAGGCTCATTACATGAAAACCTTTCTAAGGGAACATGTGAGCTTGTGGAAAAGAAAAAATAAAGTAATAAAGATACCTAATTTAAAGCCTCCTTTAAGGCACCTAAGGAAAACCAACTAGTTGAAAACCTCTATGAGGTAGGTAGTGGGCCTCGAGGAAAAGAGAAAATAAAGAAAAATGATATATATATATATATATATATATATATCTATATATATATATATATATATATATATATATATATATATATATAGATATATAAACTGCTTTCCTATTGACGCGAAAAGTTCCCTAAGGAAAGGGTTGAAGGCCTCAATAAAGAAAGATAAGTAATCAACAAAGAACACTCAATCAAGCATGCCAAACATTCAAATTATCAAACGTGGATTTGGAGACATACCTGAAGGTCCTACGTTTGAAGATGTTCTCATAGGGTCCAAACCCTCCGCTTCTTCCATGATGTGTAGACCTGAAAACCAATTAGAGAAGCATATACATAATAGATAATTCAATATGCATACTGATGAGCCCCAATTTTGGTACAATTTGGGCTCATTTTGGCTTATTATACTTGCTCAAACCATTCATTTTTATTGCTTATGCATGCATTTCTTAGTTTGTTCATGTTGTTTGTAGGAAGAAGGGTAGGCACTCTATCTACGTGACTAATGCATTATGATTCCAGGTTTTGGCATTAAAAGGGAGCAAAAGACAACAAAAAAGGAGACAAGGAGACAACGAGGTGGCATTGCTGGTTTTTAGGAGAGGATGTCCACGGTCTTGGGGACATTCCTCGTGATTCTCACCAAGAACTCCGAGCTCCAATCCATCTCCCCTCCGAGCTTAGAAGCAGCCAGCTGTTCTACAGGAACAGCAATTACAACTGTTCTACAGGAACATCACTTATGACTATCCTACAGGATCAGCAGTTAAACTCTAGTTGGATAGCCGAGCTCCTAAAATCAAGGACACTTGTTGGATCACTGTTTTGCATAAGTATAGAAGCCGTAGCCTTTGATAGGTTGTTGAAACTTTCGCATTACTATTGTAATTTTGGAGCACAGCTCGGTGTTAGTTCTTGTTGTAAGCCAGTTTTGGCATAACATCAGATTATGAATAAAGAAGGCAGCTTTTGATCTAGCTCTGAGTTTTCTTAAGGAGACTATAGCTCTTAGGTTAGGGCCCAACCTGAGAGCCATAGATCCCCTCTGCTGTAGTGTTGTTTGCATTTCGTTTCAGCACTCTGAGTTTTCATTTTCACATGCAAATTGAATTACAGGTTGTTGAATTAGTCTTTTTCATGAGCATAGGTAGGACTGGTTTATGGTTGAATGGCTTTCGGTTGTTTAGTTAGATTAGCAGGTTGATAATACATTGGAGCTCCAGCAAAAAAGGTTGAGGAGGTCTCCACTACCATCTCCGTTTGGAGATTGGAGTGCAGCCTATACCAGCCACAAAAATACGCATTTCTTTATTTCATGATTGCTGCAAACACAGTCACGTTACGTTAGATGCTTCCACATGATTCACACCTGCACCACACTCCTTCATCACAGCTTCATGCACATTCTCCTTCGCGTTTTGGATTGTTGTTCATTGAATTTACAAGCACAGGTAGTTTAGGTTAATGCATTTTTGGTTTGGTGACAATCATAAGCATTTGTTTCACTTACACTGCTCTCTCTCGTTCCATTACTTTCTCCTCCATCTTGATCACGCATGCAAACACATCTTTGACCCCTGCTCCACTCTGTTATCTCCCAAAGTCTTTCACTCCTCACGTACTTCCATTCTCTAGCCCTTTCGTTGACCTAGCCCTCTATCTTCCAACCTACTACCTACATTCACTCCCTATCCCCATTCCTCCACCTCTACAGCCATCACCAGCCTCATTCCTACCTTACACATCTCCCCCTACCATTTCATCACTCCTCCATCACACCAAACACTCACGGTAGGTCATCCTGTAGCCATTTGTAGACATCCTGTAGAAACCAGAGTATCCTGTAGGATCCCCTGCAGACATCCTATAGGAGGCCACTCACTCGGTTGCCGAGCTTCTGAATGTGAGGGACCTCTGTGGATGGATGCTAAGGATCCCTAGGGACCTCTCCTAGCCTCCCCAACCTGTCCCATGCTTTCCTTCCTTCTCCATCCCATCTGCACAACCAAACCCTAGTTAGCACAAAATCACAATCATTCCATTCACTTAAAGGAAAAATACAAAAACATGTCTTTTATGATGCAAGCATCTTAGATCCATGCATTTTCACTTATTAGAGGTAACAGCAGCATTGGTAGAGGTTTCATTCACATTCTTTGCATTATAGAGGTTAAACTAGTTAAATTAGGGTTTCCTAGGTTTACATGCTTTGATTTGCTTTCAGTCCATTTTGTCAAGTAGAGTAGTTTTCCTTCGAGAATAGCTTTCGTCCATCAATTAGCAAGCTTCTTCTGAGAGCCTATAGAAGTTGGCTTGAGCCCTAGCGGACTTGTGCCAGCTGACCAAGTGACAGCTGCGGCAAGAGCTAGTACTTGTGCATATAGCACCGTCGCTTCCAAGTTTGTACGAACTACCGGGTTGATAAAATGAGAGACAGGAAGCCCCAGGAGTTGTAGCATTATTGCTACAATACTGGAGCTCACCATCTTTTTGGCGCCGTTGCCGGGGAAGCGTCAGAGTATTAGTAATTGTTGCTCTTCTTCTACTTTCGTACTCTTACTTCTGCTCAGTAGTTTATTTCATTTCCATTCTGCAAAAGTAGCATAGACATTTCCTGCTTTCATAGATTAGCATTTCCTGCTTTCATAGATTAGCATTTCCTGCTTTCATAGATTAGCATTTCCTGCTTTCCTAGATTAATATTTCCTGCTTTCCTAGAATTAGCTTTCCAATTCCGCAAATTTCATTTGAGCAATATAGTTAGTGTAGATCACTCTGTTTCAGTTTTGCAGGTACCAAAGAAAAAGCAAAAGCACAAAAAAAAAGAGAAAAGTCCTTTCCATTTCATGCCTCGTAGGAACCGAGATAGATCAGGCAAATTCCTACCAAACACCCCCACCACATCACTGAGTCACCCTTCTCTCTTCTTTGGTGACAGTGACCCAAAGGAACCTATAGGCGAACATCCTGAGATATACCAAGACCCTATAGAAGAAGAAGAGTTAGAGACCACTCCATCTGAAGCCATGGCTGATAATAGAAGAGAAGATGAGAGAATAGAAGGAGCTTTCCCCATCCGAGAGACCAATGGAGAGATGAAAATGAAGAACATTAGCCCCTCCGCCTTGCCTCACTTCCATGGACTGACCACTGAGGATCCTGATACCTTCTTGTTTGAGTTTTCTGTCCTTTGTAGAACCTATGACTATACTGAAGATGAGCAAAAGCTGAAGCTTTTCCCTTCAACCCTTAAGGATGCAGCATTACGCTGGTTCATGGGATTACCTGGGAATAGCATCGCTACTTGGGCTCAAATGCAGCAAGCCTTTAATACCAAGTATAGGGATTACTGTAGGTCTAAGGAAACCAAGGGAGAGATCTTTCGGATGACCATGGGGAGTGATGAGTCTTTAGAGGATTATGAGGAGAGGTTCCAACTTAGTTATAAGCGGGCCAGGTGCACACTTGACCCTGAATCCCTCAAGTTGGTTCTACTCCGAGGAGTCCCTGAAGATCTCTTAGACACCCTTCACATGTTAGCTGGGGGGGACATTTACCAACTGCCTTATGAGGACATCAAGACTGTGTTTAGAAATCATTCCAGGGTAGCTAGGAAACGAGGTAGAGGAAATCTCCTCTCCACTGGTGTCCCTTTCTCCAAACATGAGTTTACAAACCAATTAGAAGATCTTAAGAGTGAGGTGAGACAGACCATTGCCATGCAGCTGGACACATTCAGGATCCAGCAGAAGAAAGAAGAAGCTGAGAGAGCCTTGTCTGTCTTCTGTCCTAGGTGCACCAGAAGACACCCTAAGAACGAATGCCCATTGCATTCGGTTGAAGTGTGTTTCGTTTGTGAGGAGGACCACCCAACAAATCAGTGTCCAACCTTACCTGGGTTTAAAGCCATGTACCAAGGGACCGAAGTTCCCATAGAGCCTCTCTATTACCTCAACCAAAGGAGGCCACAAGGATCTAGACCTTATCAGCAGGGGATGCAAGGGGCACCACAAGCTTATTATAACCCCAACCAATCGACTCCCATGCCTTCTTGGGGTCCCCCTACTCATCCTTCTTGGTCCATGCCTCCTCCATGGTCTTATCCACCTCAGTACCCTACTCAACCTACTTCTCATTCCTATCACTCACATACCCAGCCACAGCCTCAATGGAGTGCACCTCAGTCGGGGTGGAGGCCCCAATACAACACTCCTCCTGCCATTTTGCCTCCACCACCAGTTCAACCTCAACCTTTACCTCCTGCTCCTCCAAGGCAACCTCAGATGTCTGCTCAACCGAACCCAAACCCCAACAATAGACAGGCTCAGCAGGTATATACTGGGGAGACCTCATGCCCTAACTATGCTGTGGAGATCCAGGAGATCAATCTTAGATCTGGAAAGACTCTTCCAGATCGCCAACCTCCTCCCCCAGAGGATGAGGAAGACCATCAGGAGAGTCAACCAAAGCCTATTCCACCCTTTCCTGAGAGACTAACAGCCACCACACAACCCAACCCAGAGGAGGATGAGCTTTTGGGAGAGCTCAAGCAGTTGTGTGTGAAGATACCCCTTCTCCAAGCTATCAAGGATGTGCCAATATATAACAAGCTGGTTAAGGAGAAGTGTTTCAAACACCCAGGCAGACAGAAGAAAGATGCCTCAACTATCAATGTCATAGGACAACTGTCTGACCTTATGCTAGGACAAGTCATCTGCCCAAAGTACCTAGATCTTGGAAGTCCTGTAGTAGATGTTCACATCAATGGCACCATTATCCCCCACACCTTGATTGATCTGGGGGCGGCCATCAATGTGATGACCAGGGATACCATGCTTAAACTCAATCTTCAGGGTTCCTTGAGGAAGACCTCGACAGTACTGCAATTAGCAGACCGCTCCACCGTGACTCCCGAAGGGATTGTGGAGGATGTCATGGTCTCCATCGATTCTTGGGAATACCCTGCAGACTTCCTGGTTCTGCAACCAAAGGCCAAGCTTACTGGATATCCTCTCATCTTGGGAAGGCCTTGGTTAGCTACTGCAGATGCTTACATAAGTTGTCGGGCAGGAAACATGACCATCAAAAATGGTCCCATGTCCAAGCAGCTAGTCCTATACCCTCCTGCCCAACCTTCTTTAGAGCATGATTTACCACTTTGGTTGGAGGAAGGAGAAGAAGACGAGGTGTATTCAGCACCTCTGTGTACCCTAGATACCACTAAAAGAAACCCCCCAACCGAGGATGACTTGATTGAGACTCTGATCCAAAACCCACCTACCAGTGCACTACCTTTAGAAAAATTGGTGGAGGATGCCCAAGCTAGCACCTTAGTGGATCTTTGTACAACCAACCCTGTCACTCCCAGAGTTAAGAATGTGGAGTTCGGCCCTGAGAAAGCATTGAAAATTAGCTCCTCCCTATCTCCTTCCCAGGAAGAGGAGCTGTGTAGTCTGTTGGCCAACCACCTAGATGCTTTTGCTTGGAGTTATAAAGAGATGAAAGGAGTCCATCCCTCGGTCTGTACCCATCATATATACATCAAAGAGGATTGTAAACCGGTTAGGCAACCTCAGAGGAGAATGAATCCAGCACTTAAAGACATTGTCAAGGAAGAATTGCAGAAACTGTTGGATGCCGGATTCATCTACCCCATCTCAGATAGTGAATGGGTGTCCCCTCTAGTGTTGGTTCCCAAAAAGAATGGGAAGTGGAGAATCTGTGTGGATTACCGTGAGCTGAACAAAGCTACCAAGAAAGACCATTTCCCTCTACCTTTCATAGATCAAGTGTTGGATGGACTAGCAGGAAAGAAGTTCTTCTCTTTCCTGGATGGGTTTAGCGGGTACAATCAAATCCAAATCAGCCCGGAAGACCAAGATAAGACCACCTTCTCTTGTCCTTGGGGTACCTTTGCCTACCGAGTCCTTCCCTTTGGATTATGCAATGCTCCTGCTACCTTTCAGAGAGCTGTCTTGAGCATCTTCTCAGAGTTGGTCCATGATGCAGTAGAAATCTATATGGATGACTTTACTCCTTACGGGGATAACTTCCAGGAAGCATTGTCCAACTTGGGAAAAGTCCTCACCAAGTGCATCGAGATGAACTTGTCCCTTAACCCTGAAAAATGTGAATTCCTAATGACTGAAGGGACCGTGCTAGGCCATACCATCTCTCGCCAAGGGTTACAGGTGGATCCCAACAAAATTGCTCTAATCAAGAAGGTTCCACCTCCCCAAAAAGTCAGGGATGTTAGGAGTTTCTTGGGATTAGCGGGATACTACAGGAGATTCATTAAGGACTTCAGCAAGTTAGCCTCACCATTGTTTGGCCTATTGGCAAAAGATGTGGAGTTTAGGTGGACTGACGATTGTCAGAAGAGTTTGAATGAGTTAAAGGACAAGTTGGTGTCAGCACCAATCCTGAGAGGTCCAAACTGGGCCCTACCTTTCCACATCCACACTGATGCCTCGAACAAAGCCATAGGTGCAGCCTTAGGACAAGTTGAGCAAAAGCTTCCATATGCCATTTACTTCGTTAGCAAAAACTTGTCCAAAGCAGAGCTGAATTACACTGTAACCGAGAAAGAGTTCTTAGCTGTAGTCCATGCACTAAACAAGTTCCGTCATTATATCACTGGATACCAGACTTTTGTACATACTGACCATGCTGCTATTAGATATTTGATGAATAAACCAGATGTGAATGCTCGTATTATTAGATGGTTACTTTTATTGCAGCAGTTTGATTTAACCATTGTTGATAAACCAGGTAGAGAAAATGTTGTTGCTGACTTTTTATCTAGATTGGATTTGTCTGCAGATGAAGATGGGACGGTGGATGACCAGATGCCTGATGAGCATCTGTTTGCTATCTCAGTACTCTCTCCATGGTTTGCTGATATAGCAAACTACCTTGTTTCAGCTCAGTTCCCTCCGCACCTCTCTTCAAAAGAGAAGAGCAGAATCATCAGAAAAAGTGCCTCGTTTACTTGGATCGGGGGCAACCTGTTCAAGCTTGGCCCCGATCAGATCTTAAGGCGTTGTGTAAGGGAAGAGGAAGTCTTTGACATCCTCCTCACCTGTCATGATGGGCCTTGTGGAGGACATTTTGCAGCAAAGAGAACTGCCTTCAAGATCCTGCAGGCAGGCTACTATTGGCCCACACTTCATCAAGATGTCAGAAGATATGTCAGCCAGTGTGACCAATGCCAAAGAATGGGGAAACCGACCCAAAGGGATGAGATGCCTCTCCAACCTCAAGTGACTCTTGAGCCATTTGAGAAGTGGGGCATGGACTTTGTGGGTCCGATCAATCCCTCTTCGAGGCAGAGATCCTACATCATTGTGTGTACTGACTACTTGACAAAGTGGGCAGAGACCAAAGCAATCAAGGCAGCAACAGAAGAGAAAGTGGCCGAGTTCCTAAGAGAGAACATCTTCTACAAGTTTGGCTACCCAAGAGAGCTGGTCACCGATCAAGGGAGCCAGTTCACATCCAACTTGGTTGAAGATCTCCTAGCTCATCACAAGATCAAGCATAGGACTTCCACCCCCTATCATCCTCAAGCAAATGGGCAGGTGGAAGTCACCAATAGAGCATTAGAGGGGATCTTGACCAAAGTGGTGAGCAGCAGCAGAAAAGATTGGGCAGATCGCCTGGTTGAGGCCACATGGGCCTACAACACCACTTGGAAGACCACCACCGGTTTCACACCATATGAGCTGGTCTATGGGAAGAGAGCTTTGCTGTCCATTGAGTTTGAGTATAACACTTTGAGGATGGCAGCTCAGCTGGACCTAGATCTCAGCCATGCACAACAAGAAAGGCTGCTGCAGCTGAATGGCCTGGATGAGCACCGCATGCAGGCCCTCCTTCACTCAGAAGTGGTTAAACTTCAGAGGAAGGTGTGGCATGACCAACATCTCCATGACAAGCAATTTCAGCCGGGAGATTGGGCCTTGTTGTATGACTCCAGGTTCAAAGACTTCAAAGGGAAGTTGAGAACCAGATGGCTGGGACCGTATGTAGAGGAACAATGTCATGACAATGGATCTGTCCTCATTCGAACCATTGATGAGGAAGCCATTCCCATGCTTGTCAATGGGCATCGATTGAAGATCTACAGGAGACCTCTCTCAAGACAAGAGTTTAACAAAACTATGGAGAAATCTGTATTGGTCATAGAGAAGGGTTCTGCCTCTGCCTCCAGCACACCCTGAAAGAAGATCTGAGAAAAGAAAAAAAAGAAAAAAGAAAAAAGAAAAAAAGAAAAAAAAGAAAAAAGAAAAAAGAGAATAAAGATCCCTGGGTGAAAACCTCTCTGAGGCGCCCAAGGCAGGTAGTAGGGGTGAAAACCTCATTGAGGCGCTCCTATTGCTTTTTCAAAAAAAAAAAGAGAAAAGGTTGAAAAAGATCCTTGAGTGAAAACCTCTCTGAGGCGCTCAGGGCAGGTAGCAAGGGTGAAAACCTCTTTGGGGGCGCCCCTGTTATCTTTTCAAAAAAAAAAAAAAAAAAAGAGAAAAAATAATAAGCACAATGTGAAATTTGCATGCAGATTGCAGGTGTTCTATGGAGGAGAGGAAGCCTCTCAACTCAAGGCCAAAAGTCCTTATCATGCAGCCAGGACACCTCACCAGCACCTCCTCCAAGAATGCTTATGTTCTTCAAGGTATATGCACTTTCATTATAGATTGAATCTCCTACAGGAAGGTGCGATTTTCTACAGGAAGGTGCCAGTTTCTACAGGAAGGTGCAAATTTCTACAGGAAGGTGCAAATTTCTACAGGAAGAGCTGCCTGTCTACAGGAAGCTCTGTATTTCTACAGGAAACTTCCTGTAGAAGCTCAGAACGGCCCAGAATGCGTTTCATGAGCAGATCTGATGACTACGGGTTGGTGTGGACGCATGCAAGCCTCTTTTGGGCCCATGCACGACGCTGTTACTTTGCTCCACCACCCGTGTCGACATGCGGCCAAGCACCTGCACCCACAAAGAAAATCGATGAGTTCTCGCGGGCAAGCCATTTCCAAAGGTAACAAAGGATGAGATCTCATACCATATGCATCAAGAGCGCTGGGATCGTGATCGAGAAGCCAGAACCGCCAGCATGCAGCATGCACCCAAGGAGAAAGGACTGTGACGAGACCCCTCGCGGGGATCCTGTAACAGTTCAACCTGCTCGAGTGAATACCGTCCACAGCACTGCCATCCGAGATGAAACGCGGGCGCATGAAAGCAAAACCATCCACTCCAGCGTCAGCAACCTGTAACCATGAGCCTCCGGGTCTGTGTAAGCCACGTGCAGCAGGTAGATCCGTCGTCCAAAAACTGAAAATCGTGTGCAGACGTGCGCAGGTAAGTGTCTCAACCTTCTCTCCATCAAATCGCATGAATATTACTTTGATTTGTTTGCATGGCATAAGAGTGAATGGTTGAGCAGCCGTATGGCCAGTTGACTAGCCACGTCGGCTAGTTATGGTATAGTCGGATGATCGGGTGGCAGCCACGACGAAAAAATTAGCAGCACGCACGTGAGGATCCGTGGGAATGAGTTCAGCAGAAAAAGGCGGTGGCAGATCTGTGGGAATGAATGCGGCAGTAAGTGAATACGCCAGTGAGTGGGTGATGATGTCGCTCAACGGTCCGGCGGGGGATGAGCTGTCCCCCGTGCCACGGATCGTGCCGATTCAAAATCTAATCGGCTAGATTTTGACATACATTCAATCAACCACCACTTCGAACTCGAGTGGCTATTCCGATCGGCTCTGCACCTTGATACGCCGAGCTGTTGGTTACCAGAACACCAGTGAAGCGCACCTCAACCGCAGTCCAATTGCAGTCCTCCCCGAAGTTTGCACACTGCTCCTACAGGAACAGTTTCTACAGGAACGCAGTCCTACAGGACGCAGTCTTCTACAGGAACGCGGGTGTTCACGTAAAAAAGGTGGCCGAGTAACGAGGTAACCCTGGACTTCTCATGCAAATAGTCATTTAAGGTGGTAGGATTGTCAGTTACTGTCTGGGTAAATGAGAAAGTAGACAAATTGCTGTCTGTGTGCCCATACTGCAATTCTACAGGATTGTTGCGTGGTTAGACTGTGTTGTGAATTTTTGTGGGTTATACGCATTGTTCTGCACTCTGTCACCGAAACTAAACTCTCTTCCACCATCACCACCTCCGGTTAAGAAAATTGTGCCATCATGCCGGGTGGATTTATCAGGCGAGAACCCACAGATTCCACCAAATTAAGGAGAAATCCCGCAGTGGTAGAGCTCTTCACCAGAGCACAATGGATGCCTTTTTGTGATAAGCTACAGGGCTACGATGATGAAGTAGCCGAGGAATTCTTGCAGGCATTGAAGCCTAAATCCCAGACACTGGCCACAGTAAGCTTCAGAGGTCTCAGCCTCCAACTCACCCCAGAGCATATAAGTCGAATCACAGAACTGCCCATGGGTCTGCCGTGGGATAAAGAAGAGCGGAAGCAGAGCCAGCAAGCAAAGAAGGAGTTCTTCCCACCTGAAGAATCATTCACAGAGGACAAAAATGGGGTGAAAAGGACAAGCCTGTTGCCACCATGGAACGAAGTCAGTTTGCAAATTATGAAATATATCACCTGTGAGGGTCGTTACAGCATCGTATATGCGTATCACTTCAGGCTGCTCAATGAACTAAGACACCGGATTGACCTTCCTGCAGCACAGAGGCTGAGCATTCCTTACTTTTTACTACAGTCCTTGATGGAGTGCTCTACAAAGCTCAAGGACGGCATTCCGGATCAGGTAGCCCACCACGGGTTAGTCAAGCTTCTTGTGGAGGATGCTCTCCACTCATATAAAGTCCCCCTCGCATGGGAATCATTTAGGAATTTAACAAGAGAAGGGGACATAAAAATGTTGCTTGAAGAAACGGGATCCTCTAGCGGTGAAGAAGAAGAGCCAGTAGCCGAGAGTAAGAAAGGGAAAAGCCAAAAGATCCCGACTCCAACACAGAAGAAAGAACGAAAGGAGAAGGAGGAGGGAAAGGATGACAGAGCAAAAGAGGACACCCCCATCCTGTCAGCAAGGGAAAAGAGGTTGAAAAGCAGGGCGGTCAAAACTGAGGTGGTCCCTGCCAGCCCAAGCACCTCGTCGGCTCCTGCAGTCAAAGCCAAAAGCAAAATCCATGCAGCCAAGCAAGAAAAGGTGGTGAGAGTTGCATCTGCAGGAACGCAAAAACTGGCTTCTACAGGAAGCCCGAAAACACAAAAACTGGCTTCTACAGGAAGCCCGAAAACGAAGACAAAGGCTTCTACAGGAAGCCCGAAGATCAGTAAGGAGCAGGCTTCTACAGGAAGCCCGAAAGTGCAACCACAGGCTTCTACAGGAAGCCCGAAGACAGAGACAGGGGCTTCTACAAGAAGCCCGAGATTGGAAAGAGGGGCTTCTACTAGAGGCCCGAAAGTCATTGAGAAACAGCCTCCTACAGAGAGTCCGAAGACAAAGAAAGAATCTTCTACAGGAGGCCCGGAAGCGGGCAAAGCAGGGTCTTCCACAGGAAGCCCGAAATCTGAAAAGGAGGGGCCCTCTACAAGGAGCTCCGAGAGAGAAAAACGCAAGAAAGAGAAGGCTGGCATTCTCGAAAAGGAGGCAGCAGCGGCACTGGATGCCCTCAGCACACCTCCAAAACTGAAAGAGAAAAGGGAGAGGGAGACCCCTCTACCATCGGAAGCCAGGAGAAGCAAGAGGATGACCACGGGCAAGCCACAGCCTCCACCCAGCAGCCAAACCACTTCAGGGGATGTCCCTACTTCACCCAGTGCAAGGACCCCCTCTAAAACATCAGCCACCCCCGAGAAAGGAAGCCCAAAAATAACTTCCTGGACACGAAAAATAAGCCAGTCGCCTTCTGAAGCCCGGCTCAAGGAAATGAAAAAGGGAGAAGAAGCGCTACCCTCGTCACCACCAGGGGCAGAGAAGGCAGGGCCATCAAAAGCAGAAAAGAAAGAGCCTGTTCCGGTCCTGAGTCCTCGGCCAAGGACAAGGAGCAGGAGCAAGGTTGCTCAAGGATGAGCAAATGGTTCAGCTGGGGGGTGATGATGAGCCCCAATTTTGGTACAATTTGGGCTCATTTTGGCTTATTATACTTGCTCAAACCATTCATTTTTATTGCTTATGCATGCATTTCTTAGTTTGTTCATGTTGTTTGTAGGAAGAAGGGTAGGCACTCTATCTACGTGACTAATGCATTATGATTCCAGGTTTTGGCATTAAAAGGGAGCAAAAGACAACGAAAAAGGAGACAAGGAGACAACAAGGTGGCATTGCTGGTTTTTAGGAGAGGATGTCCACGGTCTTGGGGACATTCCTCGTGATTCTCACCAAGAACTCCGAGCTCCAATCCATCTCCCCTCCGAGCTTAGAAGCAGCCAGCTGTTCTACAGGAACAACAGTTACAACTGTTCTACAGGAACAACACTTATGACTGTCCTACAGGATCAGCAGTTAAACTCTAGTTGGACAGCCGAGCTCCTAAAATCAAGGACACTTGTTGGATCACTGTTTTGCATAAGTATAGAGGCCGTAGCCTTTGATAGGTTGTTGAAACTTTCGCATTACTATTGTAATTTTGGAGCACAGCTCGGTGTTAGTTCTTGTTGTAAGCCAGTTTTGGCATAACATCAGATTATGAATAAAGAAGGCAGCTTTTGATCTAGCTCTGAGTTTTCTTAAGGAGACTATAGCTCTCAGGTTAGGGCCCAACCTGAGAGCCATAGATCCCCTCTGCTGTAGTGTTGTTTGCATTTCGTTTCAGCACTCTGAGTTTTCATTTTCACATGCAAATTGAATTACAGGTTGTTGAATTAGTCTTTTTCATGAGCATAGATAGGACTGGTTTATGGTTGAATTGCTTTCGGTTGTTTAGTTAGATTAGCAGGTTGATAATACATTGGAGCTCCAGCAAAAAAGGTTGAGGAGGTCTCCACTGCCATCTCCGTTTGGAGATTGGAGTGCAGCCTATACCAGCCACAAAAATATGCATTTCTTTATTTCATGATTGCTGCAAACACAGTCACGTTACGTTAGATGCTTCCACATGATTCACACCTGCACCACACTCCTTCATCACAGCTTCATGCACATTCTCCTTCGCGTTTTGGATTGTTGTTCATTGAATTTACAAGCACAGGTAGTTTAGGTTAATGCATTTTTGGTTTGGTGACAATCATAAGCATTTGTTTCACTTACACTGCTCTCTCTCGTTCCATTACTTTCTCCTCCATCTTGATCACGCATGAAAACACATCTTCGACCCCTGCTCTGCTCTGTTATCTCCCAAAGTCTTTCACTCCTCACGTACTTCCATTCTCTAGCCCTTTCGTTGACCTAGCCCTCTATCTTCCAACCTACTACCTACATTCACTCCCTATCCCCATTCCTCCACCTCTACAGCCATCACCAGCCTCATTCCTACCTTACACATCTCCCCCTACCATTTCATCACTCCTCCATCATGCCAAACACTCACGGTAGGTCATCCTGTAGCCATTTGTAGACATCCTGTAGAAACCAGAGTATCCTGTAGGATCCCCTGCAGACATCCTGTAGGAGGCCACTCACTCGGTTGCCGAGCTTCTGAATGTGAGGGACCTCTGTGGATGGATGCTAAGGATCCCTAGGGACCTCTCCTAGCCTCCCCAACCTGTCCCATGCTTTCCTTCCTTCTCCATCCCATCTGCACAACCAAACCCTAGTTAGCACAAAATCACAATCATTCCATTCACTTAAAGGAAAAATACAAAAACATGTCTTTTATGATGCAAGCAGCTTAGATCCATGCATTTTCACTTATTAGAGGTAACAGCAGCATTGGTAGAGGTTTCATTCACATTCTTTGCATTATAGAGGTTAGACTAGTTAAATTAGGGTTTCCTAGGTTTACATGCTTTGATTTGCTTTCAGTCCATTTTGTCAAGTAGAGTAGTTTTCCTTCGAGAATAGCTTTCGTCCATCAATTAGCAAGCTTCTTCTGAGAGCCTATAGAAGTTGGCTTGAGCCCAAGCGGACTTGTGCCAGCTGACCAAGTGACAGCTGCGGCAAGAGCTAGTACTTGTGCATATAGCACCGTCGCTTCCAAGTTTGTACGAACTACCGGGTTGATAAAATGAGAGACAGGAAGCCCCAGGAGTTGTAGCATTATTGCTACAATACTGGAGCTCACCACATACATAAAATTATGTTATATCATCATATATAAACATTCAAATTACCATTCATAAGATGAAAACATATATCGGGAACAAGACATGATATTCTTTATTGATTAACAGTAGTAAATACAGGATAGATACAATGTGATCTAGACCAAAGGCATCGATAATCCTTTCTCTAGATTTGTCCAACCCAAGCCACGAAGACAACCTCTCTAATAGTTGCAAGAAGATGCTAGATAAGGATGTTGAGCATCTTTGCAAAGGAAACTAAGGTTTCCTAGAGACTAGGAGTGAAAGAGGCACAGTTAAAGCAGACTTGATCTGGGAGAAATTGAGTATAATGTCAATATCCTTCTTCTCTTGTTGTAATTAGGCCTACCCAAGGGGTGTATATATACCACCTAAAATTGGTTATTTTAGTTAGGCCACGGGCTCCTATAGGTGGGCTCTCGGTAAAACCTATACGAATTTCACAAAAAATAGCATTTTATTTTACTTTTTGCATATTTTAAAAGGTATACGTGGGTATAGTATTATGGGACCTGCGTATGTATGTGTTTTTATATGGGCAAATTTGTGTATGGATTTTGAAATATTATTTTTTAGTAAAACTCAAGTCTACATAAGAAAGGGGACTGCCCAGGGCCATAAAAGAGCATCAAGTCTACATGAGTGTCGAATTATGTTATAACATTTCCCTAGGTATTACTAAAAAAAGATCAGCAAAATAAAATAGGAAAGCCAACCTACACATCTGGATCTAAGCTCAATGCATCAATCTTCAAAGGAATAAGGAAACACCCTTACATCACTCTTATCCATTATCCCGCAATTCACAAGTTTCCACCCATCATTCCCAAGCCTTTCCGATTAATTTTCCTCATTGTTGTGAGTTTCTACAAGAAGGCTCTATAATGCTACAAGAAAGTCACATAATTAATAAAAAAGGGAAAAAATTGTTTCGACCATATCTTGCAAATAGTGCATCTATTGGTCTTGAAATTTTCAAGGTAAATGAATCATGATATGGTAAATAAATACAAAAAAAATTAGAAAATTCTAGTGTATTTGTTTCAAGAAAATGTTCGTCATCACCTACATCCATTTCTCATTTTTCTTAATATTCGTGAATACATTGGCCAATATTTTTCTGGAGAGATGCATAAGGGTGATGGTAACATGCTCAAATTTTTTTAGCAAATTCCAGTGTATATTTTTCAAGAAACTAGCCTTTGTCACCTACAACCATTTCTCATTTTCTCAATATTCATGCATCCATTGGCCAATATTTTTTTATGGCCAGATGCATAAAGGTGATGTTTACATGCTCAAACGTTTTTAGGAAACTATAGTTTATAGTTTTCATGAAATTGGTTGTCGTCACCTACAATCATTTCTCATTTTTTCTTGACATTTTTGCATCTATTGGTAGAGATTTTTTATGGGGAGATGCATAACTGTGATAGTAACATGCTAAATTTTTTTTAAAGGAATTAAATCTATCGTTTTAGAGATATTGGATAAATAAGTCTGCTACAAGAAGTGGGCACATTATGTTGTCAAGATTTGTTAAAAATTTGCAGATAAAGTATTTCCTTTTCACACAAGCAAGGAAAAAGCATCCAAAATCTTCTTGGAATCCATACATTCCATCAACAACTTCCACTTTCCATTTTTCCCTTCTCTATCTCACTATCATTCACAACAATCCAACATTTCCACTCTTTCCGATCAGGCACAAGTAGAAAATACCTTTCCATCACTAATAATAGCTTCCATATGAATTATGAAAATTTTGTGAAGGATCCAACAAGAAAAATCATGAGTCTGAGGATTTTTTGTGGCTACTACAGGAAAATATGCAGTCTTAGAGCAACCTTCAGAATCCCTCCAGGCCCAAATCTCCATTGTGTATAAAAAGGTCCACAAAATGAGAAAACCATCCCTGAGGTGCTACAAGATCTCCTATAGGTTTCTATAGGATCTTCATCCACCTATAGAAGCAACATTCAACCACTTACAACAACAAGATTTAAACCACTTTAAATATAATTATTTGGAGAAACAATAGTAGCATTGAAAAGATTCTAGAAGGTCCCCAGAAGTAGTAGTAGTAACATTAGAACCTCCAATAGATCATCAAAGGCAACATTAGCATTCAAGACTTCAGGATCATTAAAGGAAGCATTAGAAATTAAACCAACAACATCCATAACATATGAAAGAAACATCAAAGGGAAGGCCCAAGTATGCATCTCTCAAGACCTCCCCTTCGAACCTATTATATCTTGAAGAAACATTGAAAGTGTAAGAAGGAAAAGGTTTTATAGCCATATTTAATTAGACAAGCCTCTGCCATATCTAACAATGAACTCAAATTTTCCCCAAAATACACCCACACGTGTGGGAGAGGAACAAGAAAAAAGAGGAAAAGACTCAAGAAAGTGGGTTGTTATCGTGAAGTACAAATTAGGTGGGGCCATCTCACTTAACTCAAAGCACTCCAAGATTTTTTTGCATCCAATATTATTTATAAAAAAATAATTAATAAAAAAATAAATAAAAATAAGAAATAAAATAGTGGACCCACCATCTCTCGACATGCAAACTGGCTACTACAAGAACCTACAAGAACTGCTACATGAGACAAACAAGCTACTACAGGGGTTATTCAAAATAAATGTAAGTCATAAGAATTTTCCATCTACATTTGACAAAAATATCCAAAATTCTCTTAAAGGAAATTCTTTTCATTTTACAGTCTGAATTTACATAGTGTAGTAGTGAGTTGTATGGTTGTTTTCTTGTTTTAGAAGAACTATAGTCTAACAAATAGTGAATAAATACATATAATAGTTGGTTGAACATACTCTCATGTCCTTAAGAAGCAATATTGTACATTTTCCATCTACTACAACATGCCTTGTTACCATAGGAAACCATAGGTCGTATAGCAACAAAGACCCAAATAGAGTTAGAAGAGGTAGAACAAGTGACATGAGAAATAATACTAAATTTCATAGTCCTTTTATGCAATTTAGTATTATTTCTCATGCACTAGCCTACCTAGATTGTTTTTCTTTAGTTGTTCTTCACATATTTTTGCATTTTGTGTAAATAAATTCCTATTTTGCATAACTAGAAGATAGTCCATATTTTCATATTCCTTGCATGAACTAATCCATTGGAGGTACCTGAGCTTGGAAATAGTTCATTTACACTTGTATGACCTTCCTCCACCTTATTCTCCCCTCACACTGCATTGAGAAATCATAAAATCTCTCTCGGTTGTTTCTTGTAGAAAAAAAAAGGCAACTTGTAGTAGTGCATAGATTGCCTTAAAACACCTCCATATTTACACCCAAAGCTTCTTTATCATTCCCTAGTATTTTAAAATGTTCATTAGACATTGGAAATGGATTTTAGAGGTTTAGAGACTCCTTAGAAACTTTTCCCTAGTAGTTGTAGCTTTTTTTCTACAATTAAGGTTTGTTGTTTGTATGTCTTCTTTCAGCTACAAGTTGATTTATCATGCACCATAACGTACAATTGATTTCCCTCCAGCATTCTTGAAGTGTTTTTCTTTGCTTTCTTGCAGTAGAATAGGTTTATTTCAGACATTTACATTCCTACAGTTAACATCGATTTATTTCCTGCAAAACAAGATAGGTTTACTTCTTGTCATTTAATTTTCTGAAATCAAATTAAGAATTACATTTTTTCATTTGCTTTCTGCAAGATAGTATAGGGATTTCTTTCTGATGTTTCCTTTCCTACACGTTAGAATAGGCCTATTTTATGTTCATTGGTTTTCTAAGCATTTCTTTTAGCCTAGATAGCAAAAGTGGTCTTTGTACATTTTTAGCTTCCCTTTAGTTGCATCAGATTAACCAAAGAAGAATGCATTGCATGTTGCACATATAGAGTCGACACCTCTTAAGTTTGTACAGACCCTCGGTTGATAATTAAAGTTGATACTATTAGGGGTTTCAACATTCTTGTTGTAACACTGAGGGCCATCAGATATATTTTTCAAAAATTGAATCTGGAAGAGTTTATAATTTTTTGTAAATTATTAAACTTACCCAGTGGATTCATTATTTTCACGCATACAATGAATTTCTTGGTGTAAATTTATTATGTTTTCTACTATTAAATGTGTGTGGGAATACTAATGTTATGATCATTTATGTTTAATATATATGTCTTCTTTTATGGTAAGTGAATACCAACACTATTCACTTGGGCATATCCTTCTTCCTTACCTATTGCCACTTTCCTTTGAGGAATATGTGTTATGGATATGATGATGATTATTGGATATTTTTAATCAACATGTTTTAATTTGAGATTTTTTTATCTCTACTCTATATTAACTCCTCACTTTTTTTTTTCAAACTTACATATTATCATTAATCTGGAAAATATAAACACTTTTAAAGGATTTTTCTAAAATAATTTGGGGAAATTATTAATTGTAATATGTTGAGGATCCTATGTAGCCTCATGTGGTAGCACCACTAACAACGTGGTTGAATTCTTGACATTAGAGAAAGGACTTCAAATAGTTGTTGAGCAAGGAGTGTTAACTCTACAAGTCATAGGTGATTCAAAAATTGTCATATCAGTGTTGTAAAAATTAATTCATGGACCCCCCTAGAGAAGGTGATCAAGAGCTAGTTCTTGGAATACATCGGGGAGTAGATCAAGTCAAGAATATCATTATTTTATTATATCATCACCAAACATGTAGATCGGGATGGAAACAAAGTTGCACATAAGCTCGCCAATTGGGGTAGTGGTCACCAGGGTTAAGATTTTGTCAATGGATGGCCCTCTCTGCCCCAGGAGGGTATTCTAGAATATTTTAGCCAAATTGTGGCCTCAGAGGAGGCCTCCCCAATGGGGGTGTTGAACGAAATTATTGCAACCCCCGAAGGACTATGTGGGGATTGATGATGGGCACATGGATGTAGGTATGAAGGCCTGCCCCCAAGCCTTCTCCAAGTACCTTGAGATCGGGGGAACTAAACCTTAAGTGTGTGAAACATTCGCTTGAAGGGTACGTTGCAGGAGGTGGCATCAAGGGAGCATTCATGGCTTGGGAGGAGGCCCGTCATAACCTGGATAGGGCCTAGCTAAATTTCGAAATCCTGCATGGTGAATGGTGTTATTACGACTCCTAGTGTGTGAGGTTGGAAAGGGAAATTGCTCAGTCACAAGCATGATTGGTGTGGGAAAGGTGGTGGATTTACCTTCAATGGTCCTTCCAGCTCCCACAAGGGTATATCCTGGTGAATTATTGGTTAAGCGTACGCATACATTTAGTGGGTCAGAGCAGACGATGGGATAATTCATTTATACTAGAGCAACAATGGTTCAACAGAGGGTGGGGAATTCTTTTTCCAAGCAAATGGGGTAGCAAGGTGCATGTTTAGGCATGAAGAGACTTTGTTCTTGGTGCCCTCACTGATTCTTCAACTAGTTTAATTTCATCCTAGTGGCGTAGTGCCTCGTGGGTGGAAGGCTGGGTGGCGGGCAACATTTTCCCCTCACGCGTCAGTGGTTCTGTGTTTTTGGTGGTGAGACCAAGTGCCCAATATCTTAGCTCAGATAGTAAGTAACGGTCGTGGTGGTGGAAGGAGGGAAGCCATCGATTTCTCTTTCGTCAGTGTTTTCTAGTTGATTTGAATTAGGTCGGCACCTCACATTTCACGCAGGTTATCTTGTTTGAAGCCTACTTCGGGAGACCCTATCGATGGTAGGAGCTTATCCTTGATGGTGTTAGAATCCAATGGAAAACATATAGGATGCGGTGGTTCTAGGTATGGTCATCTTTGCTCACCGACTTTAGCAGGCCGTGGGGGATGAAGATCTAGCGGCAATTGTAAAGATGGTTCAGAGGTTCAGGGAGGCAAAGGCCCGAGAGTTTCAATTGGTGGCTAAGGTGGCCACACCATGAGAGGCCAGCATTGAGGAGGGTTTTCTCGTCGTAGAGGAGGATGGAGTTATGGGGTGGCGCACCATGGAGGAAGGGGGTAGCAACACATATGTTGCATGGATCGTTATCGGGACCTCATCTATACAATTATGGATAGACTGGCTACCGTAGAGCATGTGAGGTAGGAGGAACATGCAGATATTATCGTGACACTAAACAAGATGCACTATTTCCATTTCCATACCCAATAACTTGTGGTGGTAGTCTATCATGGCCAGAATCTACACTCCGAGAAAGTTGAAAAGCTGGAGGCCTGGATGGCCCATTTCAAAGAGCATGTGCAATACGCATTCTACCTTCTCTGCCTCCTGGAACAACCCTTGACAACTCAACCTCCATCACTTCTGACAATTGATATGATATCAGGTGTTTTATGTATCTTTCTTTTCTTTTGGTGCTTCTATCCCTTTTAGTTGTGGTCTTTGTTACTTTCTGTTGTTTTGTTTTACTATCACTTGCTACTAGAAGTAGTCAACAAACCTGGTCGAGGTGAGACTACCTACATTTTTGTTAATGATGTACACTTTTTTTAAGAATGAATAGAATACCGATTTACAAAAAAAAAAATGTTAGATCATCCCCTTTGGTCCATGGGGCCATCCTAGGACCTAAATCAGGGAAGACTCATCGACCTATATTGGGTTTCCTGGTAGTAATCCTTAACATGGTTAATGGGAGAAAAAATTCACCTCTCCCTTAAGGGAACATCATCTTTTATGTTATACTATTCATGATGGGGACTATTTCCAATAAAAAAAAATGGAAATGCCTATTTTGTGGTATTATCTAGCTCCCATGTTTCTTCATACACTCCAAAGTGCTTCCAATTTAACTTAACCTACATGATGGCTTGATTCCCAACCTAAGTATCCTTCTAGTTTGGGATACATTGAGATTCTAGTTGGAATTATCCTTCTAGTTCCATCTAAAACATATACCAATCATTTACATGGTTAGCATCATGTACATATTCTTAAGTAATGCCACATAAAAATCATTTTTTTTTCATTGTAGGAGGTAAAATAAGATCATATGCCACTAGTACCACTCTTTCTAAGATCTTAAATTATCCACGGTATCTTGGATATAACTTGGCATAATATACATTCTAAAAAAACTTCTATTTGGCTTGATTCTAAAGTACACATGCTCTCCCACCTTGAATGATTTATGAGTTTTGTTCTCACTAGCGTAGAATTTTTATCAATCTTGTGCTACCTTCAAGTTCTGTGTAATTTTTACCACTTCCTATTCCATATCTTTCAACATATTTGGTCAAAGTGTGATCCAATTTACTTGATTACTCTATTTTAATTGTATATTACATTTCCTTCTCTATAATTCCTCAAAAATACTCATCTTCAAGGACTCCTACTAGTAATTATGGAAATTTTATGACGGTAAGTATTCTTCCCACTTCTTGGGTTGATGCATTGCATACATATTTAGCATGTCGTCCAGTACCCCATTCACTCTTTCTGGTTTCCCATATTGACAATGATAGATAGTATTGAAGACCAAGTACATTCTAAACAAGAAAAAAATTAGGGGCTAATATTCGCAGGAGGGCTAATTTTCTATGACTTTTCCAAAAACAATGATTCAACAATTTTCATTTTTTCTAAAAATGATTCACCCAAATTTTATAGTATAAAATTTTCTTACCTTAAAAATCACCAAAATAATATAGAACCTATATAACACAGAAATTTGAATATTTTTACAACATTATCACCAAATATTTTATAGTTTGCATATTATAAACTAGTAATATTTGTCGAGGTTTCTAAACTTTAAGATAAATTTCCAGCCTTTATCTCTGATTTCAAAACCTACAAACAAATATTTCCAAAAAATTGAAGTGAATTTAGCATCTCTATCTAATATAATGGTCTTTGGCATACCATGTAGTTTGAAAATATCTTTCATGAATATATTTGCAATGTGAATTGTTTTGTAGGTGGGCTTCACCAAAGTGAAGTAAGCTATGTTACTTAACCTTTCCACCACCACCATAATCATATCATGGTTTCTTTTGGAAACATATTGATGATGCCCATGGATATGACTTTGCAATTCCATTCTAAAATTTGTATGGGCTATAATAATCCAATCGGATTCTTATGCTCTACTTTGATTTGTTGACACTGCAAACACGTTGCAATGTAATCAACAATCTCTTTCTTCATTCTAAACCAATAATATAGCTTGTCTATAGTTGTTAACATCTTCTAATAGGTTGGATGGCTTGTATATGGCCTCCTATGGAGTTCATTCATTATGATTCATTTCAAGCATGTTGATTCAATTATGTACATTAGCATATTGTCCTTTATCAATTAAAAATCAGCATACCTTAGCCCCTTGGGCTCTTGCTCTAAACAACGTTTCACATAATTGTAGTGTACATCTCCTTCCTAGGCATTTTTTATTTTTTCTTTTATATCTAGCTCACAAGTTCTTATTATTGATAGATGTATATTCTACATGATCCTACTTAGAGTATCTACTACTCAAGTTCCCTTTCCCTTGATGTGTTGAATTTTGAAGCGAAATTCACTCATGAAATCCATCCACCTAGCTTTTCTAACATTAATGTGAGGTTTATCAAGCAAGTATGTCACCTCATTGTGATATGTTAGCAATATAAACTTTCTTCCTAGTAGGTAATGCCTTCACATATTTAAGGATGTACAATTTATATAGGTTCCAATTTATGTGTTACATAGTTTTGTGCATTCTCATTTAGCTTCTTGGATTTGTAGTTGATCACATACCATTCTTACATAATAAATCCTCTAATTCCTTCAATGTAGGCCTTTATACAAACTATGCAGTCCTTATTTAGATTGGTGATATTGAGCATAGATGCATTTTTTAAAAGATGCTTCAGCTATTGAAAGCTCGTTGGGCACTCTAACATCCAAAAATAGTTCCCTCATTTCTTTTACAATGAATTAATTGGGTGGCCAACCTTCACAAATCCTTGGATTAATATTCTATAGTACTTAGGAAAATCCATAAATGACCTCACATCTATCACAATTCAAGGTGTTGGGTAGTCCATAATTTCCTTAATATTTGCAAGGTCCACTACGACCCCTTCATCTAAGATTACATGCCCCAAATCATGCACATGATTCTAAAAGAATTTACATTTTCTATATTTTGCAAACAACTTATGTTCTCTTATCACTTGTAATACTTTTCTAATGTGTTCCTCATTCTCCCCCTTTTTCTCGAACTACACCATAATATCATCATTAACACTAAAAGAAACTTGTCTATGTACTCCCTAAGAATATTATTCAAGAAGCACACGAATGTAGTTCATGCACTGGCAATTCCAAATGGCACCTAGTCCCAAAATTATTTTTATGAATGTCTTGATCTTGTATCCATACTTCATAGTACCCTAATCTCAAGTCTATATTGGAGAACATTGTGGCTCCCTTCATTTGATCAAATATATCATGAATCCATGGCAATGGATGCCTTTTTTTTATAGTTACCTTCTCTAGTTGTTGATATTTGATGCACATCCTAACGGTTCCATCTCTTTGTGATAACCCTTTTTTCTACCCCTCTTGTAAATGTCAATATGAATTGTAATTCATGTAAATAATGTGGAAATGTAAAAATTGACTAGGCTAAGAGGATTGGACACAAATTCAAGGGTATGAAGAGGAGTTTCTTGGGAAGTGATTAAAATCAAGGTGATTCATTAAATATGCTACCAATTTTGTAATTGAGTTTAATGGCCGACACAACAAGATGGGAGGTGGAGTATGGGCTTCCTAAATGGAGGACAAGCCCCATACCACCTCTTCCCTTGAGGGATGTTTTAGGTGGTCAACACACTAGAGGGGAGACCAATGTCATTGAAAGGAAAATGCCGACGAGAAAGAGAATGTGCGGATGGATGTCAAGGATTCATTTAGACATCTCAACATCTAGATAATATGAGAGGAGGTGCATAGACACAAGTTGTATGTTATGTGTGTGTGGTATGATGAAATGTGCATACTGTAGTGGAAGAGAAAGTAATGGCTCACAAAAGAAGAGAGTATTGAATGTTAAAGTGCAAGAGAGTGTAGAGTGTGGGATTGGTAGTGAACATGGATCTACTAAAAGAAAATACATTTTCTAGACCATGCACTATGATTGGGACAATGTTCCTTGTATTTTGCAAAGGCCAATGGTGTGTTCCTATGAATTGGTTGGACAATGGGATTTCAGTGGAGTTCAAACACTCAATGCTAGCCTTGGGTCTGATAAACCACTAGGATGTTTGTTGGAGGGTTGATAAACCACTTGACAGGCTAAGACACACAGGTTCTTGTTGAAATTATTTATAAACCACTAAGTGTTTGCCTTGGGGATGATAAACCACTTATATGTTTGCTTAGTAAGTTGCTAAACCACCTAGATAGTGGGCTCTTGACTCGTGCAGTGCTAACTTAGAGAATCTAGCTAATAAACCACCCATGTAGTGTATTCATTCTCCCAGAACTAAATTATATTTCACTAAGCCTATGGTGAATCCATGTGATTTATTTCCATTTGGGTAGAATTTCATTGAGGTGCTTACTGTTGGAGGCAATTGATAAACCACCTAGACAATGGGCCCTTCTCCATGCTTATCTATTGACTTGGTTTCGGTTTGAAGAGAGGGTAATTATGGTGCTTACTTCTAGAGACAGTTGATTAACCACTTGGACAGTGGACTCTTCTTCCTAATTATTTGGTTGAATGGTATTCACTTGAATACCCTTGAGCTCTTAACTCCTTAGAATCTAAATCATGATCAGGGTTGGTTAGCTGCATGAAATATTGGAGTGTATTTGGTCTATCATTCAATAGAGAGTTGAAGTCCCTCCCTTAGTTTCCAGTGATTGAAACTCTACAAATAAGTTGTTTCATTTAAACCTATGTTGCATTGTGAATAGTGGATGATGTTGTTATGTGTCATAACATTATATATAAATTTATATCATCACCAATTACAAAGGAATGTGTTATTCTTGGTTGTTTGTAATGACATGGTTATGTGAATTATTCTCATGTTTATGAGAGGTTGGAGGCCCCTATACGAATGTGTTGTTACTAATCTGAGTATGGAGGTATTTATATTGTTATGTATCGATGTTTAATATGCTCAATTCAATTATTACAATGTGTGGAGTTCATAGTTTAACATGATATGGATCATATGTATTTATGTTCCTAAGACTATTGAAAGTTTATACTTGATGTTATGCATGCAGTGCTATATTAGCAAATTTGATATAGTACTATTAGGACCCATTATGGCGTTGTTATGTTGTTGTTGTGTTGATGTTACAAAGCACTATTAACCAAGGTTTAGTTGAGTAATTGATCCATGATAGTAAGCATGTTATTGAATCCATTTATTGTATTTCTTGATTGAATCAATGTCTAAAATATTGGAATTGGAATGAAGGTTTCATTCATATAGAAATAAATGTTTTAACATCATGCATCAAAGGAAGTTTGTGCTAACTCCCTGAAACTCATAAAAGTTTTGAAGTTTAGAGAAATGTAGAGAATCTAGTTATATTTGGGTGTGGATATATTATCAGTGTAGTTGTGTATCTGAGGAAGATACACTATGGGCTCAACAGATGTGTCTGGGGGCCCATACATCTAAGCCGACTGCCCTTGTGCATATGCACAGAAGTGTTAGATTCAAGGTTAATCCAAACATGCATAGAGAAGGATGGCATAAGTTATATCCAGTGTGGGGCTTGTCTTTGGAGTTAGAAGCTTGTGTTGGGTTGTGTTATATTCTTTTCATGACTAGCCTATGTAGTTAACCAAGGGGTTAGAGGGGGGGCGAAGCCCCCCCCTTTGTTGCGACAAATATGGAGCGAGAGGGTCATGGGGGGGGCGATGGGGGCGATTAGCCCCGCTCTATGGGGTCCGGGGCAGCACCTCGAGGGAAATTTTTTTGGACCATATATTAGGTTGGGCGGACCTACCTATGGTTTTGTGCATGGTTTTTGCACATGGTTTTGGACGCGGTGGTTTTCAATCCATGGTATTGGATGCTTCAGCGTGTATAATATGTTTGTAACATTGAAAGGAACGTAATGAAAAATCAAGCTGGTAGTCCCGGTTTTGGGATATAGGGGAAAATCTTTGTGTATATGTGTTTTATGTGTTATGCTCTCGCATTGTTTATTTTCTGTTCTTATAATTCATATGCAGGTAATTTCTGTATGGGTTTAAAACCTATAGCTTGGGGCCACATCCCATTGCAAGCTAGATTCCATATGAAGATTCAGGGGTGGGACCCTTTAGTGAAAGTGTTGTGTGAGGCAAGATTTCATCACAAATGGTTTTGGAGCATTCGGTGGTGAGTGTAAGGATGCAATACCAGGAGCCTCAGGTGTGTGCCAAGCCTTGAATGTGTTGTGGAGTAGTGGTTATCTAGATGTATCTAGGGATTTGTGGGTCTGGGAGGATTTCCAAGCGCAAATTGTGTGCACACCCGGATATCTCTTGTGGTTCAATATAAAGGAAGTTGTGGATTTGTGCAAAGAGGTTGGACCTTGTGGGACCTGTGAGCTAAGTTGACAAGGAAAGCACCAAAGTGCATTATTGTGGCCATGTAGACATCATGAATGATGAGGTATGGCCACTTGGGGTTGCACATGGGTGACACATGCTAGTTTGTTGATGATGTGGCAAGTGTTAAATGACCAATTTTTGAAATGGCATAACTTTCAATCCAAGAGCCAGATTGATGTAAAATTTATATCACTGGAAATCTGTCAATGAGTTGGATGCTACGGTGTTAAAATTTGATTCCGAAAAATTTGGTGAAGAAGGTATTTTGTAACCTCATATTCATTATGAGACCATGGAGTTCAAGTTAGTTAAAAGTAGCACCTCCCATTAGGGAAAAGTCCATGTAACAACCTCAAGTAAAAATTTCATGTAGTAAAGTTAATAAAGGAAAAAAAATAAGACCAAGGTCATGGCACATGTACTCCAAGCTAAATATTTGGTAAAACATCCTAGTGGGTGTTCATTTTGGTTTATTATGGCTAAGGAAATTGGAAAAGGCAATGGAAAACACTTTGAAAAGGAAACAAGTCATTGATTGGTATTTTATTTATGAAAATAAAGGAAAATAGGAGAAAAGGAAGGTGAAAGGTCACATAATTGTCTGAGGAGGAAAATTGAAGCAAAAATGAAGGGAAATTAAAGAAAATGGAGGCCTCATGATGAAAAGGCTTATGAGGATCAGTTCACAGGCTTTTTTCAGTGGAGCCTTTTGACATTTTTGGGTTTGAGCTTAGGAAAATTCCCAAGCATCTAGGAATCCCTTGAATGATAATGGTGAAATTGCATTAAAGCCTGAGGGTGGAGATAGAAAAATTCCTCAAGGTATTGATGAATAAATTTGGAGGCATCCAAGCTTGTTTAGGGCCTAGTGATCCCTTGACTGGTTTTGGCAACATTGCAGTAAATCCAGGTAGTGTATGTTTTTTGTTTGGGCCTAGGAATCCCTTGACTAGTAATGGCAAGATTGTAGTAGATCCTGGTTGTGTAGGTGCTTGTTCTAGGCCTAGAAGTTCCTTAACTGGTTTTGGAAGGATTGTGGTAAAGCCCGAGGAAGGCATGGTTGCTTTTTTGTGATTCCCATGTTCATGATTTGAATATGGAACATGGGTGATTGGCTAAAAGAAAGAGTTGGTTCAGTCTAATCTATGATCAAGTGGTATGTGGAAGTCCCTGACTTCATTGGCTTTTGCATATGTTAATAAGATATCTTTTCATCTTGTATTTTATGAGTAAATGTACTTGTTATGATGTGGCTTTGACAATTGTTCTATCATTGTTATTATTCTGATTATATGTTGGTTATAATCATGGTTTCATGATAGATTCTAGTTATGGCTCTTAAAATGTTTTGATTTGTAAATGAATGGTTAATGAATGCATGAACTAATATATTTTAATGTAGCGATTGTGAGATGGCATCATACCTTGATGATTTTCAGATACACATGTATTACCTATAGATTACATGTTCACAATGTGTTTGATGAAATGAATGTCATGGATAGACCTGGTTAGGTCAATTAATTGATTTTTTTTTTGAGGCTTTGTATTGGTGTCATTTATTGTTCTGGAAAGTCTCATCAAGTTTTGGGCAGTGATCTGGAGACTAGCCCTAAAAAGGTGGCACAGATTCAATAGTTGCAAGATCATAACTGGTAAATTTGGATTGCATTCACATGGATACAACCTTATCCATGTGAATGGAGGCATGTATCTCCATGGATAAAGTTTTAGGTCTATGATTGGGAGTCTAGGTTAGTGAAAAAGCAATCTAACTCAGGGTTTAGATACCTGGAGGGGTGGTTTAGCTCTTGGGGGTCTTGTAGCTCCCGAGGAAGGTCATTAAATTTTTGGTTTGTCAATTCCACTTCCTTATTTGTACTTAGGAGGTTGATTCATATCATAGTAGCTCCTCCCCTCATGTTTACCCTGGCAGGCCAATAAAATTAGGTAAATGTGGGAGGGGGTGGTTACAATCCAAGGGAGTGAGAGGGATTGTTATAAAGTGCTATCAAAGTGAAGGTTCTACATTGGACCTTGGCGATAAGATTTTGAGTTCTAATACAAAGTATCAGATCACCCAATTTTAGCACTCGGACTGAATGGGCCTAGGAGGATAAGTTTAAGACCTTTGTTATAATGTGGAATACCACACTTCGTGTTATTTAAAAGATGATTATTTGTTGTGTGCAAATGTGTATTCATTGCAGAATTTGACTAGTGATTGTATTTTATATGCATGTCTTGATATCAAAATTGTGAAATGATAGGAATGGAAAATTATAATATGTTAGTTTGTTTTCTAACTTTTTAAGCTTGTAGATGTCATCGCTACTAGTCTTAGTAAAAAATGTTTATTTCAATTCTCACAATGATATAGTTATAAACATGTTGAGATGTATTTTTATTCCTAAAATATGTGGATGACATGAGTTCTAAGATGTGTGAACCAAAACAGATCAATATAATTTAGGTCAGCATGTTTAGTGTTGGCATGGAAACTCTTGGGACAGGGTCCCCTGGGGTAAATTTTGTAACTAGTTTTGTTATATGTATAAAGTCTCCGCATTTTGAGGGAGCGGAGCATGAAGGTCATATGAGTCAAAATTTTGTTAAAATATAAGATGTTTTGTGACCCACCCATGGTTCGAGAACCATGGTATTGTAAACGAAGAAGCTATAAAAAGGAGTCATAGTAAGTCATAGGAAGTAACTAATAATTGAAGATCATTGTATGGGCAAGTAGTCTGAGGCAGAAAAGTTTGTTTTCTATACTTAGGCAAAGGGGAAGGATCTTGTGGGTGTGTGTGCGGAGACCTTGGTAAGTTTGTAAGATGAGTGCGCAAGCCCCTGTAGGTGTGTGCGCATGGAAGAAGAGTTTGTAATAGAAGGATTATATCTAATAAAGACTATTTTGGAGAGATATTTGTGTATATGTGCCTTTATGTTTACTTATGCATTTTTTGTGTATTCACTTTATTTTCTATAATTATCTAAAGAAAAAATTAATTGGTGTGTGAAAGTAGTAGATCTGATAGTTTACTTAATGCTATGAATGTTTAAGGAAATTGGTGCAAGTTTAGAATCTGCTTCTGTAAGTTACTGTAATTTCCACAATTTAAGGGTTAGGGTTCGCGAAGATTGGAATAAAGCCTTAGAAGTAATAGAAACCCATCACACATACCTCTGGATGCAGAAACCTAGTTCTGTCATCCCCCAATACTGCTTCGAGTGAGACTGCAACCTATGCTACGCAGGTTGTTTCTGAATGGATGAGTAGCTTAGGGTTTTGTTGGTTGGTATAGCTAACTCTGAACCTGGGTTAGGACCCCTCAATCCAACAAATGGTTCCCTTGTTGGGATAGGGATCTGTCTGAGGACTGTGTAATATCAAATAAATGGTTCCCAACTAAGAAGGAAATCGAGAAGTGCATAAATCAGAAGCTGCATGAATTTGTAGCTCAAGAATAGGAATCTGCGTATGTCGAACGAAGATTGGCTGAATAGATATATGTATACAGATGAGAATGAAATTTACTTCTGCTCTTTCCCATGGTAATTACACCAGTGGTTATCTGAATTAGCGGATAGTCAGGGTACATGGAAATTGGATAGCCCTATCGTGTGGACTCCAGAATTGGTCAGGCACTTGGAAGCTTTAGAAAAAAGAATCGTGAGGGTTGTCAATTACTGGATTGATATAATTTTTCATAGATTCATAATGGAGTTTGTGATCAATACATATGTTAGTTATAGCGAAGATAAACACCGCTTTTTTAAAGGACCAAGAGGTAAGTATCTGAAATCCCTAAAGACTTGGATTAAAATGCTATTGTTCGAGAAAAGGGTTATGCCATTAAATTAATGGTTAGAAGAGATCTGACGGGATCTACGAGAAGTGGAAAAATGTTCAGAATAGATCTAAATCCAGGTGCTGAGTACAGTCCTCTGTTGAGAGCGTCTGATAATTGTTATCATCCACAATATCCCAGGCTGAGAGGAATCGATGAAGGTAACCACAGAACAAAGCCTTTAGTTTGGTAGCTAGCCCTACCAAACCAGAGAGGGCTCTATCTATGAAATCACAGCCAACAGATGACTGAGTTGTAAAGGATTTTAGGCTAGATAGCTAGGCTCAGGTAGGTTTTGGAAAATTTAGAGTTTTGTTGTTGGATAAGGGAGAAAAAACTAGGTAGCTAGCTCAAAGGGTCAAAGGGTTACAACAGCAAAGATATGAAGGAGAAAGGTAGTAGAAATTTTTTGATGGATCTTAGGTTTTGTTAGTATAGTATGGCATTCAGAAGAAACACAAAGGTCTTAATGATCATGAAACATGAATTCACTAAGCAAGAGTGAAAATAACATATAATAGTTTTCCATCAAAACAAAGCTTAGTGAAAAGAATTTTGTTTATAAACTATAAGGAAAACTATTGAAGAAATGATGAATGGAAAGAGAAGATGAATTTCATTCATATAAAGTAATAACAGAGGAAAAATAACACCACAAAATTACTGCACATGAATTCCTAGATAATAGTTGCAAACTGTGTCCTTTGATTTCCAGAAATGTCAATTACAAGCTACAATAGTTCTCTCCTCATATGCCCAACCCTTTACACTATAAAATTCATTAAATGTATACAATAATCTCATCCCTAGACTAAGGGAGTCTAGCTCAACCATCTCCCTAAAGATAGAAATGGTTGCATTAAATTGGGCACTCCCTGCTAGGAATAGGGATCAAATTTCTAAAAATAGGGGTCAAATATTAACTTGTATCTCTTGAATAGTGACATATTATTACAAAATAGAAGGAATTTTTTGTATATTGGCTTGTTTTTGAGATAAACCTCTCTCAGTTTTCACAAATTCATCTACAACTCCTCAGAATATTGCCGCGACATCTTGACTAAAATAAGAAATCATTAAATGTTTAAATCTGTAAAACTAGGTTGTAAAGATCCAGTCAGATATTCCAATCCATGACACCTGTGAAGAAAATGAAAGATTTTTTTGATACTTTGTACATTATTGAAAAAACCCTCCTTGGGTTTCTCAAAATTCTTTTCCAACTATTAGAAAAGCACGCCAAAAAACAATTACTAAAACAATAAAGCAAATTCAAAATTTGATTTTTTGAACATAAGCCTCAAATCGTGATGCATATCTCCCAAATCATAACACATGTGCATAAACTAAAGGATGTTTTTGTTCCTTGGTCCATTATTTCCAAAAACATCTTTCACTTTTGTAACGTTCATTTCCATTATTTCAAAAACTGATTTTGAAGTAAAATTGTCCCTATGTGCAACAAATGACCTCAAAAGAGCCATGAGATTTTCTGACGATACTTTTGATAATGACCATGAAATTAGGCTTGTGATGAGAGTAGCATATACATTCTACATTTATACATTGGCTCAAGACCCTTTTCCAACCAAGAGAGATGTCAAATTTAATTTGAAAATATTATAATTTGACCTAAGACCATAACTAATAGTGAAAAGAGTAATTTTGATCATTGGTGACTGACATTACTGGTAGGCACTAAAATTGGCTCTACCTGGGGATGGAATCTACTTTAGGAGGTGTCAATAAAACTGTAGACCAAGTAGCTTTTCTCATTGGGAAATGGAGTCACTGCAGCTACAATCTTCAAACTATCTCAAATTAAACTGAAAGTTGAAATGTACATTGTCAACTGCAAAATCTACTGGAAATTGACACTGAAGAAGATGCTCATAATGTTGAGCTTATTCATCACACCTTACCTATTCTAAATGATCCATAACCCGCTCCGTCAAGTGATGCGAAATTTCTAATGAAGCCAAAAAAGGCGATTACCATTCACTGATATTTTGCTCACATCCTCTGTAAGCAGACAAAATGATGTACATGTAGGCAACTCACAATGAAAAATGAAACCAAGAATTATGTTGACAAAAAAAACAAAATCCACCTTCTCCAATGCTTGCAAAAGATTGCCTAGGGGGTCTTGGAAATCATGAATCACTAACTCTTGTGGATCAACAAAAGGAAGGAAGTTTCTTTCTAATATAATGGTTGATTTTTCTTCTTCATTTGGGTGATATTTCTTAAATGGAAATATAGCAATTTCATCTTCCATACCA
This sequence comes from Pinus tabuliformis, assembly GCA_031772625.1. Lineage (NCBI taxonomy): Eukaryota > Viridiplantae > Streptophyta > Pinopsida > Pinales > Pinaceae > Pinus > Pinus tabuliformis. The sequence goes on along the minus strand of CM062820.1, from coordinate 626,995,598 downwards.
TCCAGATCAGAGACAAGATTTGTATGTTCTTGCAGATATTCAATTGAGGTAGTCAAATCATCATCAACATAAATATCTACAAGTGGCTTTTCATGTATATCAGAAAAATAATTGTCTAGGTTTTCAAAAAATTATATATCTTGATCATTTGAAGGCTACTGAACATATTCATCAAACTCAAGAAAACAAACCTGTTGTACATTGTTTTTGACCTCAATGGATAAATCATGACTCTCTAGAGTTTCTATACAAGCAAACTCAAAATTATGACCTGCACATATTTCTTTGTGAATTAAAACCTTAGAATGTTAGGCCCCTATACTACTAGTGTAACCCCTTATTGTTATTAGTACAACCCCCTTATTATATTGTTCTACCCATGTAGTCCCCATATTGTTACTATTGTGCCCCATAGAAGCCCACTATTATTATTATTGTGCCCTTACATTATTATTGTTATGTCGGCTCTTATTATATTATGACCCCTTCGACTCCTATATATAGAAAGGAGGTCTTGTCAATTGTATCATCTAAGAATTGTTCATTTGTGTAATGTAAAGGAGGTTGCCCCCTCGAAGAGGCTGAATTATAAGGCCTTCATCTATATTTTCTATCTTTTTGTGAGCTGGTTTCATAACATTTGGTATCAGAGCTCTAGATTCTAGGGTTTCGCTGCTCCAAAGCGGTCATCATAGAATTTTCACTATAACTTATTTTCTACGATGTTTCAGATGCTAAAAACAAAACCCATTTTGACTGAAATCGTTCTAAACCTAGGTTCCAAATTTCAGAGCTTTTTGTGCTATATTTATAGAGATATTCTCTAAGGAAGTTGGCCTTTTTGTAGACTCCCGAATTACATTCCAAACAGGTGACCTGGGGAAAATAGTCATAACTTTTGTTTTGAGCATCATATTGAAATTTCATAAGAATTTACAGAACGAGGATGGACTGTACTTTCTTGTATACATTTTTCAGATCCAAAGGTCAAAACGGTGACACGTGGCACATCGTACAAGTTTGCTCTACTGAACTAGTCTATGATTAGGTCACATGGGAGATTTGGCATAACTCTTCCTTGGAGAATCCAATTTGGATTAGACTGGTGGCATTGGAAAGAGGACGTATAGGGCTACTGCAAGTCATGATTTCAGAATTGGAAGATCCGAAATTACAGAGTTATATTCATTTCAAGATCGAGCTCCTAGAAACAAGGAAAAGTGAGATGAGGAAGTTTGATGGCAAGGATCCGATAAATTGGATACTACAGATGGAGAAATATTTTGATCTACATGGTGTACCACTATTACAAAAGGTATGTATTACATCTAATTATTTAGAACCGAATCAATTTTTATGGTATAAAGGGCTTTTTTCTCGTAAACCACTTGTCACGTGGTCAATTTTCACAGAGGAAATGATAGCACATTATGAGGATACAAAGAGAAATGCCTTCTTTAGCCAATTGATAAATCTCAAACAAAAGTGTTCAATGGAAGAGCACATTGAGGACTTTCAAAAATTGAATATAAGGGAAAATGATATTCCAGAGAAGCAGAGGATTGATGTCTCCATAGGGACTTTAAAGGATAACATTCAACATGAGGTTCATCTTTGGGAACCTGATTCATTAGAGAAGGCATTCAGGTTGGCAAGAAAAGTGGAAAGAAAAATTATGGAAACAATGAATTCTACCCCTCACAACTATAAACATGGAAGTGTTGTTTCTCCTAGCCTTCCGCAACCTACAAGGGTGACACCACGACAATTGGAAGAAACAGGAGAAAAAGGGCTTTGTTACAATTGTGATAGCAAATGCACTAAAGGTCATAAGTGTGCTGAGAAGAAATTATTTTACATAGATTATGAAGAAGAGGAAGAAAAGGATCAAGAAACATAAAAAGAAGAGGATATACACCAGGAACCAACCCCAGAGAAAGAACAAATGAATTTGACCATATCTTGTAAATCATTGGCAAGAATTACCACTCCTCAAACTCTCAAGATAGAATGACATATCAAGAAGAAAAATGTTCAAGAATTGAAAGATCACATCGAGAAAGAAGAAATGAATCCAACCATATCTTGTAATGCATTGGCTGGAATTACCACTCCTCAAAATATCAAGATAGAAGGACATATCAAGAAGAAAAATGCTCAATAAGTGAAACATCACATCGAGCATCAAGAAATGAATCCGACCATATCTTGTAAAGCACTGGAAGAAATTACCACTCTTCAAACTCTAAATATAGAAGGACATATCAAGAAGAAAAAGGTTCAAGTAGTGAAAGATCACATCGAGCATCAACAACAAGTTATCCAACTTTTAAAGGATAATGCCACTTTGGTGCAGAATCGAATGAAAAAACAGGTAGATCAACATCGCAGTGAAAAATGTTTTGATGTAGGTGATTGGGTATTTTTACGACTGCATCTCAAGCGAGATATTTATGAGAAGGAAATGTTGACAATACTACATGCACTTAAGAAATGGCGACCTTACCCAATGGGAAGACATTTCAAGGTAAAAATGGATCATGATAGTCTTAAATACTTTTTAGAACAAATATTATCTTTAGAAGAACAGAAAAATGGGTCACAAATATGTTGGGTTATGACTTTGACATCATCTATTGAAAAGGGAAGCAAAATTTTGTTGTTGATGCACTCTCAAGAAAGGATGAGGATGTGGAAGTATTGTTTTGTGCTATTTCTATTATCCAACCAGATTGGATAAATGAATTAAGGGATGAATGGAAGAAGGACGAAGAAGTGTGGCCACTCATTCAAAATTTGCAGAAGATCCCAATTCAAACAATATTGCCAGAACTTGAAGAGGAAGGAAAAATCATATTAGAACCTAGAGTAGTCACAGAATCAAGAACCCGACAGCGATGACATTGATCAATTTCAGAGTATCTCATCAAGTGGAAGAACTTACCCTAATCAAGAAGCATCAATAATCTTATACAAAAGCATCAAGAACTACTCAAGTGTTGAGGACAACACATTTTGAAGGAGAGGGGCATGTCAGGCCCCTATACTACTAGTGTAACCCCTTATTGTTATTAGTACAACCCCCTTATTATATTGTTATACCCATGTAGTCCCCATATTGTTACTATTGTGCCCCATAGAAGCCCACTATTATTATTATTGTGCCCTTACATTATTATTGTTATGTCGACTTTTAATATATTATGACCCCTTAGACTCCTATATATAGAAAGGAGGTCTTGTCAATTATATCATCTAAGAATTGTTCATTTGTGTAATGTAAAGGAGGTTGCCCCCTCGAAGAGGCTAAATTATAAGGTGTTCATCTATATTTTATATCTTTTTGTGAGCTGGTTTCATAACACAAAATATGAAAGGAATGAAGGGCAACTAGAAAGAACATCTTTATATATATATATTGACCACTTGAATATTGGTAGGACTGCTACAAATTATCATCAACTTCAAAAAATGGAAGATCAATTTCATCTTTTGCATAATTTTTCTCAATTTCGCTATCATCTAAGGTAGAATCCATGATCTTAACATGGTGGTGAAAAGGATTTTCATTCAAAGAATCTAAGAGTTCATCATCCATAAACTCTTCATCGCCATAAGAAATTTCCAACTCTTGAATAAAATTTTCAAAATTATCATAGCAACCCTCAATCAAAAGCAAAGAAGGATAGGCTTCTCTATACTTATCAAAAAATACTGAGTGGAAATATCTAAGAGAATAAATAAAAGCAGGAGGAAAACTTTCATACCAAAACCGTGCACTTTCTTCTAATATGATCATGAACATCTTCATTAAACAATCTTCATGAAAATTAATCCTCAACTTATGCACATGCATATGAAATCTTATTAAATGAAGTGTAGCATCATCACCTTTTCCATCTCTGAATTTTGGAAAGTATGTTTGCCAATCTACCTGAGGCATATGATTTGGAAACCCTGGAACACGATATCGATGCATAGGAGCATACCTTCTGGATTGAGAACTCATTTTGATTTCTGGATCCTCCTACTAGTAGAGTCTTTGAATCAAGTTGGATTCACCAAGTGAATGTTTTAGCCTTCATATGTGTTTGACCGTTGTCCACCATCAACAAATTAGATCTAAACTTTGATGATCTTTCTCGGGGAACATGAAATTGTTCATTCCCCGATAATGGCACCCAAAAGTTATCCTCCACAATGTACCAGGCTGAGAGGAATCGATGGAGGTAACCACAGACGAAATATTTTATTTTGGTAGCTAGCCCTACCAAACCAGAGAGGGAACTCTCTATGAAATCACATCCACTAGATGACTGAGTTGTAAATGATTTTAGGCTAGATAGTTAGGCTCAGGTAGGTTCTGGAAAATTTAGTTTTGTTGCCGGATGAGGGAGAAAAACTAGGTAGCTAGTTCAGAGGGTCAAAGGGTTACAATAGCAAAGATATGAAGGAGAAAGGTAGCAGAAATTTTGTGATGGATCTTAGGTTTTTTTCATTGTAGTATGGTTTTCAAAAGAAACATAAAGGTCTTAATGAGCATGAAACATGAATTCATTAAGCAAGAGTGAAAACAACATATAATAATTTTCCATCAAAACAGATCTTAGTGAAAAGTATTATGTTTATAAACTATAAGGAAAACTATTGAAGAGTTGAAAAATGGAAAGAGAAGATGAATATCATTCATATAAAGTAATAACAGAGGAAAAACAACACCACAGACTTACTCCACATGAATTCCTAGATAATAGTTGCAAACTGTGTCATTTGATTTCCAGAAATGTTAATTACAAGCTACAATAGTTCTCTCCTCAGATGTCAAACCCTTAACACTCTAAAATTCTTGAAATATACATAATAATCTCATCCTTGGACTAATGGATTATATCTCAACCAACTCCCTAAATATAGAAATAGTTGCATTAAATTGGGCACTCCCTGCTAGGAATAATGACCGAATTTCTGAAAATAGGGGTCAACGATTAACTCGTAACTCTTGAATAATAACATATATTATAAAACAGAAGGAATTTTTTGTATATTAGCTTGTTTTTGAGATAAAAATCTCTCAGTTTTCGCAGATTCATCTACATCTCCTCGAAATATGTGCCACAACATCATGACTAAAATAGGAAATCATTAAATGTTTAAATCTGTAAAACTAGGCCATAAAGATCCAATAAAACATTCCAATACATGACACCTGTGAAGAAACTGAAAGAGGTTTTTTATATTTGATTGTTCTTGACAAAAACCTCCTTGGGTTTCTCAAAATGTGTTTCTAGCTATTAGAAAAGCACACCAAAAAACAATTACTAAAAAAGTAAAACAAATTCAAATTTTGATTTTTTGAACATAATCCTTAAATATTGCCGCATATCTCCCAAATAATAACACCTATGCATAAACCGAAGGAGGTTTTCGTTCCTTGGTCTATTATTGACAAAAATCTCTTTCACTTTTGTAAAATTCATTTCCATTACTTCATAGATTGATTTTGAAGTAAAATTGTCCTTGTGTTCAGCAAATGACCTCAAAAGACCCATGAGATTTTCTGATGATACTTTTGATGATGACCATGACCTTAGGCTTTTGATGAGAGTAGCATATATGTTATACATTTAGACAGGAGCTCAAGAACCTTTTCCAACAAAGGGAGATGTCAAATATAATTTGAAAATATTAAAATTTGACCTAAGGCCATAACCAATAGTGAAAAGAGTAATTTTGATAAGTGGTGACTGACATGACTGATAGGCACTAACAATAGTGATGAAGGAAGTAGTGTTCTTAGGAAACCTATAGGTGCACTGCAGACAGTAAAGTAGGGTATCGCAAGGATACCAAATCCATCCACTCCACCTCAATGATCACCTCCGCCTCACACACCTACACCTACACCTCTGCCTCCACCTCCACTTTTCAATATGGCAAATGCGATGAAGATGCCCATATTCAAAGGTCTAGGGACAAAATACCTTGAACATTTTTTGTTTGTAGCAAATTTTGTGTGGAAGTCACAGTAGGTTACAAACGATGACTTGAAGAAAGAACATTTGGTTATAGCATTGCAAGATAGAGCACTAAGTTGGTATATTAAGTATTGTTCGGCTCATTTAAATATAACACTGGACGAGACGAAGAAAGCACTTAATAATGAATTCAAAAAACCCAAGTCACAATACTAGTCTATGAAGGAGGTCAAAGAGATCCAGAAGAAGGCAAATGAGTATGCATGGAACTTTGATTAGAGACTGAAGTGTCTGCTCCAACAAGCTAATATGCATATCACATATGATCAACACAAGGATTGGTACATTGCTTCACTATTGCCCCATTTGAGATTACCATTATTGTGACAAAAGATTGGAATGTAGGTGGGGATATTAAATATTTCTATGAAATTAGAAGCCTCACCCATTCAGGATATTAATCTGGGATTGCAACATATTTAGTCGCAGTTGGATATATTACATATGGAATTCGAGAGCCTCAAAAAGGGAAAGGAAGTCCAAGCCAAGGTTCACACAGATGTTTGGTGCTTGAAATGCAAAGGTCATGGTCATGATAAGGACCATTGTCTGGTCTATCAGAATTATCTTATTGGGGGCGGCCCTATCCCCCTGAAGCCAGAAAATATCGTTGGGCCAATTACATGAGTGGTATTGTGGTGCGTGATCTATCAAATTATGAGAAAGCATACAATGAACAATTGTCATCTGCTGTAGAATTTTTTGCAGACTCCACAACAATCATTCTGTAATTATTGTATGTTTGTGGGTCATGAAGAGTGCAATTACAAAAGCTATAATTTAATGATGGACAAAACACCAACATATAGAGTACAGATGGAGGCTCATCCTCAGGATCAAGGCGCAACTGTAGCACACAGAGGGTTTCAGGGATGAGGAAGAGGGCGAGGAGGAGGAATTGGAAGAGGTCATGGCTAGATCATCTGTTACAATTGTGTAAAACCAGGTCACTTTGCGTGAGATTGTCAGAATCCAACACACCCTTTGTGTCATTATTGTCGCCATTTTGATCATGTCATAGAGGATTTCCCTGTGCTCATCGCAAAGATGCAAGAAAAGAATACTCAGACTTAGCATCCTATCGAGAATATCAAGATGATGAGATCTGAACTGTGTGAAGAAGGTCCTAGTGTTAATATTCTCACGTGAAGTGGCATAGCTATCAGGGAGGATAAAGGGAAGCAACCTGAGGAAAATGTCTGGGTTCACAGGGCTACTAATAAGGAAACCAAATTTGATGTAAATAAGGTGAAGGAAACATTTATGGAAGAAAAAATGAGCTTCGTAGATGAAGGAGCTTCTACATCAAGGACTCAAAATACGGAAAACCCTGAAGATACTAGTGTTGCACGGGAGGAAGACCCATAATTATTAGCATCATTTTTAAAAACCTGAATGAAACTCCTAAGGGATAAGAAGGTAGTAGAAGGACTTCAAGAGTTGATCGAGAACTGCACTAGAAAGAATAAGCCACTATTGGAATAGCACATGTTACATAAGGTGGGAAAAAGTAAGAAAAGGACTGGTTGTGAAATGAGATTGACTGCGCATATTGGAGAATACAAAATTAGTTAGGTAATTCTTGCTTTAGGGTCTGATGAAAATGTTTTGTCAAAACAAACCTAGGAAATAATGGGAAGACCAATGCTACAGTGGTACCCGATCTAGCTAATAATGGAAAGTCAGAAGAATATTATCCCTATGGAGCTCCTACATGGAGTGACTCTGGATATTGAAGGGGCATGCACCATAGCCGATTTTGAAGTGATCAAAATAGTGGATGACAATAACCCATATCTAGCACTACTTAGAATTGATTGGGAATTTTATATGAATGAAGTCATCAATCTGAAGAAGCGCAACATGAAATTCAAAAATAAATAATGGAGGGTTATTATACCCTTAGACCCAGCCGAAGATGCATAGTATACCAAACCAGTATGTGATTATGAGGAGGATGACGATATTGAGAAGATCTATAAGTTGACTGTGCGATGCTAGGTACGCTAATACCCACATTATAGAGAAATACACAAGGAAGTATGATCCACATGAGCACTTAGCTTGTTGGATGAAACCATGGGGCGAAGAACCATAGCTGGAGTGGGTTCATATATTATGCAACACTTTGGATGCAATCCCGATGAACTGGTATCTGGAAAGAGAGCTGCGACACGGGATAGCAGAATGGGAAGTTTTGAAAGAAAGTTTTTTGTTAACTTTTAGCTTTGAATATGGTTTTGAATGTATAGATGAAGCACTGTAGGAGATCAAAGCAACTATATTCAAAATTCCTGAAGAACCGGTTGAATGGGTACAACTAGATTGGGGTACATTGTTGCGCCATGTGCTCAAATGTTACAAAGTGACTGTAGAGGATGGAAAAGAAGATCCCAAGAAAATCCACATTCCTGAGTCTAAATGACAGTGTGAAGTCGAGGGACCTAGGTTAGAAATCCCTAATAGATTAGAGCCCTTAAAGACCAAGCAGGTGAATATTGGATTGGAAGCGCATCTGAAGTTCGTGAACATAGGTGACTATTGGGGTGAGGATCCAATAGATAAAGTCACGGAGCCATTGCTAGAGTATCAGGGCTTGTTTCCCACCAAGTTCTCTGATATAAAAGGGATATTAGGGGATATGGGAGTCATGAATATCACTTTGAAGCCAGATGAAAATCCATTGAAACAACGCTCCTATCGATTAAATCCTCATTATAAGGAAAAAGTTTGAAAGGAATTGGATAAAATGTTTTACGACAGGATCATTGAACCCATCAAGGAATAGAACTAGGTTAGTCCCATGGTGGTTCAAGAAAAGAAATCGTAGGGTGAAACCTGAATATGAGTAGACTTAAGGATGTTGAATGACGTGTGTGTCCACGATCCATTCCCTATGCCATTCATGGATGAGGTACTAGAGAATGTTGGAGGATAGGAAGCCTATTCGTTCACAGATGGATTCTCAGGGTACCATCAGATCAATATCGCACCAGAGGACCAGAGTAAGACCACCTTCACAACTGAATTAGACTATTTTTAGTATATAGCAATGCCTTTTGGGGTTAAGAACGCCCCTGCAATCTTCTCTAGGGTGGTAGTTGCGACCTTCAAGGAATTTATCCATAAATTTTTGGAGGTCTACTTCGATGACTGGACAGTGTTTGGGTTAGTAAATAGACATGTTTCTAGTCTGTGCCTCATTTTGGATACTTATTGAAAGTATCAGATAGCCCTTAATTTGAAGAAATTCATATTCTGGGTACCCTACGGGATACTTTTGGGCCATGTTGTTTGCAATCAGGGATTGTTGGTAGGCCCTGCCAAAATTGCAGTAATCGTCAATTTGGATGCCCCGAAGAATGTTAAACAATTGCGCACAATGTTGGGCCATATAGGAATTATAGGAAGTTCATCAAATCATATGAGCAAATCATTGCACCTATGGAAAAATTATTGAAGAAGGATGTGACATTTCACTAGGACAAGGATTGCCATAAAAGTTTGGAAATCTTAAAGGAGAAAATGGTCACCACGCCCATTTTAGTGTTCCCTGACTGGAAGAAGGAGTTCCATGTTCATGTAGATGCTTCTTGCATCGTGTTAGGAGTTGTGCTGACCTAACCAGGTGAAGGAGATATCGACCACCCAATATCATTTGCAAGTAGAAAGTTGTCAAAGGCAAAAAAGAACTATTCAAACATGGAGTGCGAAGGTTTAGCAATGGTGTATCCATTGTAGAAATTCAGGAACTATCTGTTGGGTGTGCACTTCAAGATGTATACAAATCATTATGCTCTAAAATACTTGGTCAACAAGCCTGTGTTGGGGGTGGGGAGTGGGGGGAATTTTCAGATGGTTGTTTCTGTTCTAGGAATATGGTTTTGAAGTAACTGTGAAGTAAGGGTGCTTGAATGCTATTCCAGATCACCTATCATGAATTAAGAATGGGGATGAGCCTACGTGTCTAGAGGAAGGGTTGCCTAATGTGTAGCTCTTTGTTTCTCACATCGCAGATGATTATTTTGTAGATATCATTCAATTCTTGTCTACAGACACTGCTCCTGAATGGTATTCAATGCAACAAAAGAAAGAACTAGTGGTTTGGGCTGCAGATTTCTCTGTTATCGCTAGAGACTTATACAAAATGGGATTTGACGAAATATTACCTAGGTATGTTCTAGAGTATGAGCGGCAAAGTATCCTTGCAGAAGTGCATGGAGGAGTAGCGAGAGGATATTATGCAGGTAGAGAAACTGTGTAGGACATCCTATTCACAGGACTTTGGTGGCTGACTATGCATAAGGACTCCAAGATATATTACAGGGCATGTGATGTCTATCAGAGGATGGGGAGACCATCGCGGAGAGATGAATTGTCACTAAATCTGCAAGTGACGTTGCAGACATTTGATAAGTGGGAAATAGACTTTGTAGGACCAATACAGCCATTGGGGAAGAAGACAGGGGCCAAATATATCATTACCATGACTAAATATTTGACCAGGTGAGTGGAGGCACAACCTGTTAAAGATTGTAGCGCCGCTACAACCACGAAGTTTATTTTTGAATATATCTTGTCTCAGTTAGGATGCCTTAATATTTTTATGAGTGATAGGGGCATGCAATTTTTAAATGAAACAATTTCTACTTTGCTCAAAGAATTCGAAGAGTATCACCAGAAGAGTATGCCTTATCACCCTCAAGTGAATGGCATCATAGAAGCCTTCAACAAAATTCTGGAAAGTGATTTGAAAAATATCTATAACGCAAAGCAAAATGATTGGGATGTGTGCATACCAGTGCTCCTATGGGCGTACAGGACCACCTACAAAAAGTTGACAGGACAAACACCATTTAGAATGGTATATGTGAAAGAGGTTGTAATTCCCATGGAGTACATAGTGCTAAGCTTATAGATTACAGTAGTTACGAACACGACTGATCACGATACCATGGAGGAATGACTCACGTAGCTCATTGAGTTGGAGGAGGATTGCTTCTTGATTGGATTTCATCAGCAGGTGCAGAAGGACCGTGAAAAGGCATGGCATGATAGCCATATCAAATAGTGCACCTTTAATATCGTCAATTTAGTGTTTCTATATGACAGTAAGTTCACAAAGTTCCCAGGAAAATTTCAGATCCATTATCTAGGACCATATGTTGTGAAGGAAATTATAGATGGAGGCATAGTTCAGCTCACGAAGCTGAATGGGGAATTATTTTCAGGAAAGTCAATGGGGTTCAATTGAAGTTGTACAAGGATGATCCTACCCCTATGTAACGACTATATGATTGTGGGATATTATTAGTACTCCAAGAAGCTGGAAGGAAGCATAGGACTATAAACTACACTGCCCGAAAGTTAGACAGGCAAAGTGAATGGGTTGCACGACAAGTTGAAGAATGGAGCTGAGGGGAGCTACGTTGAAGGATTTGCGTTAGGTGGATGGATCTTGCACAGCTTGGCCAAAAAGTGACCATTGGAAGCAATGTAACTAATTTGATGGAAAATTTTCCCTTAGGAGTGGGGGAAAAGCATTTATGGAACATATCTTTGGAAATTTGTCGCCAAATGTGCAGTAATGACCAGGAATTGGAGGGAATGGTTGGATTTGAATTCAAATTAATCTATAAATATGGCATGCCACTCTGCATTTGAACACTTTTCTTCCTGAGAATTTTCTTTAATTTTTTTCTCCTTGATTTGCACCAACTAAAGTGTTATATGTCTGAGAAGGATTGGGAGGAAATTAATATCACAACCAAACTTCACAAACTTTCTTGATTGGCACTGTAATATCATCATTGAGAGAATGACTGCAACTCATCCTAAGATGGAGCCATCCCAACCTATACCTATAGGGTTTCCGACTACTACGCCTAGGTCACCAAGGCCTAAGACATTTTCTTTCATGGCAAGAGATAAGAAGCAGAAAAGACCTTAGCAAGTTCCAAGGTGACAATCATCGCAGAAACCCCGACTGAAATCTTCCAGAAAGGGAATATGGATCATTCCAAACAACCGAAAGAGCCCCTGGACCCGGATGAGGAATAAATGCATGAGGGCATAGAGTAGATTGATGTAGAGGGGGCTAAGCTAATAACTCGGCTACCTCCATATACACCACCTCAAAAATCCACAGCGAAAGTACCCAAAGATCCAAATTCCACAAAGTTTATGGTCTCTACACCTTTGCTGCCGGAGGATGTGTTGTTTGAGGACCGTTTTTGGCTCAGATACCAACTTTGAAAATGGAGGATTGGGACCTATAAGACCATGAGAAATTTCCACAATTGGTGTTGAACAAGTACCTGACAAAATTTTACTATGAAGAGTTGAATGTTACATAGCTGCTACTAATGAAATGGGTGATTGTTGTTGGCGTCATCAGGCTCTTCAATATGTTGTGGTTGCCACACATCAGTCACACCAATACTAACACCATCTGTGTGTGCCAATTGTTGACGTTGGTACATGATGGGTGTCTCTGGTTTGGAGAACCCATCCCGATCACTGATATGTTGAACCATAGAATAACATTGTTGCCATACCAAGGAGTGGACCCTATGGAGGTGTTTGTAGGTAAATTGCTAGAGAAGAAGTTGGCAGATTGAATGAAGAGTGAATTTGGTCTGGTGACAAAGTCGCCTAAGTATTCCATCCATTCCATCTCATGTTGTTGTGTAGTTTACTGCATAGATATTCACTGGTAATATCGTGATAGTGTCACATGGATGAAGTACCAACACTAGTTGTCTCTTCAGCTACACAATGTGCCAAAGCATTCGAATATAACTAGGCTCAATACTTATGTAAAGAGTTTCTAGAGGACTTAGGGAGGCCCGAGATGAGGTAAATGTGTTCCACTATGCTTGGTTGTTCTTGTTGATCGCTTTGGTGGCCTCAAGGACATCTGAAGAAATCCAATTCCCTCGGCAAGACTTGGACCTACCGGAGGCTGCGAAGTTCACTTCGTTGTGGGCTACCAAAGACCTCGCATGAGTAATGGAGACAAAGATCTTTTGGGTCCTGATTGAGTCAGAGCTTCATATGGTGATTAACTAGTGGCTTAGGTTATTGCAAAGTTTGCATGAAAAGTATGTGAATGTCACACACTTTAAGGCAGATTTCCATAATCTTCACAATCGTGCAAAGAATATTGCTCAAGGAATATGGTACAAATTTCCATATTTAATCACCAAAGATGACATTATAACGGTGGTCAATAACTGGCCAAGTGACTGGCTGACCCCCTCGGGTGTCAGCACTGGTACGAGAAAGGCTGTTGAGGGTGACATAGCATAGACCACAACATCAACAACAATAGAAAAGAAGAAGGAATCACATAAGGCTTCCGCCAAAGAAAAGGTTGTAGTAAGAGAAACTTCAGTGCGGTAGAAAGAAGCGGTTGCTACAAAGCAAAAAGAAGCAGGAAACAAAAATACTACATCGCAGGCTACCATTAACCTTGGTGAATCAGACATCGAGCAAACACATGTGGAGGAAGAATCAAAGGTAGAAGAAGAAGGGGGCGCAGAGTTCGAATCCCCCTTAGTTGTCAAGAAGCAGAAGAAGAAGACTTCCACAGGACCGTGCAAGAAGCAAAACTCAAATAAAGCAGCGAGCGCAATGCCTTTGGTCCTCACAAAGGGCGACTTGGATGAAATTGGAGATGTGGTCCATGATGCAATGACAAATCTTATGAGTCACTTTGAAGCCTAGTACCTGCGAACATTAGGGAAGGTACAACAGGGCCTACGAGAATTGTAGGTCCAAACGGGTCTCATACAAGCGAGTGTGGGACAAGCGAGAGAGAAACAAGTGAGCATGAATGAAGTGAGTGGGTTAGCCCTAGACACAAAAATCACCCTAGATCTCTGCATAGTGTAGTTTCTAGAAGGGTCCCTGCATGGCAACTCAACTGAAGAGAAGGTGTACTTGTTACATATGAAGAGTCTGAGTCTAAATCTGGTCGAGCTTCCCATTCAGACTCTACACGAGCTACACCAAGGGGTGTCTGATGAACTCAGGATTCAGGAGAAATGTGCACTCCTAGTAATCAATGAAGTCAAAACCAATAACTAGCAGATCTTTGAGGAAAAGGCGTAGGCCCTCAATGAAAAGGAGGGGGTAATAGCGCAAAGTCAACGGCTAGATATTGTTATTGCATAGGCCTATAGTGAGCTCCCCAAGCTCTATATTGAGGCAGAAGTAGCCCCTATAGAGAAGATTCATAAGCTAGCTGTTGTAGTAAGGGAGCCACAAGCAGAAATCGGCAAGGTTAGGTTTGAGTTGCAGCTACAAATCTCAGAGCCATAACTTAAGATACAACCTACTACCCCTCCAGAAGTTAGAGATCAGCATAGATCTACTATTAAAGAAGGAATGGCCATCTTGTAAGATGCAGTCAAGGGTTGCACTGAGCTATTTGAACATGCCACGGAGTTATGGACCTCGTTGCAAGAGGATCCAACTATGTAGAAGATTGGAGCGGACATTAGGGAAAAGTAGAGACAGTTTGATGAAATCAGGTTGATAGCACGAACCTTAGCCCCAGTGCAAGGTTCACCAGCTTACAGGAAGGATTTGGAGGAAATTATTTCAAAGTCGGAGTTCAAAAACTTGCCTAATTGGCACCATAAGATCATCATTAAGAGAATGACTGCAACTTTCTATGAGACGATGCCAACCCAACCTGTACCTGTAGGGTTTCCAACTACTACACCTAGGTCACCAAGGCCTAATCCATCTGCTTCCATGGCAAGAGATTAAGAAGGAGAAAATGACTTAGAAAGTTCCAGTGCAACAATCACCGCGGAAAAACTCGATTGAAATCTTCCAGAAAGGGAAGATGGCTCAGTCCAAATAGTCGACAGAGCCCCTGGACCAGGATGAGGAAGAACTACGCAAAGGCATAGAGGAGATTGAGGCAGAGGAGGTTGAGCTGATAATTTGACTGCCAAAGTATATCCCACCCCGAAAAGCCACCGCAAAAGTGTCGAAAGATCTAAATAATGTGAATTTTATGGTCTCTATGTCGTTGTTGCCAAATAATGTGTTGTTTGAGGACCTGTTGCTAGCTCGGATACCAATTTTTAAAAAGGAGGATTGGGAATTGGGGGACCATTTGAAATTTCCACAATTAGCACGAGCAAGTACCTGAAAAATGTATACTATGAAGAGTCGAACGTTAGGTGGCTGGAACCAATGAAATGGGTGACTGGTATTGGGGCCGTGGGGCTCCTTAATATGTTGTGGGTGCTTCACTTCAGTCACACCAATATTAACACCATTTGTGTGCACCAACTGTTGATGTTGGTACATGATGGGTGTCTTTGGTTGGGAGAACCCATCTTTATCACTGATATGTTTATCCATAGAATAATATTGTTGTCATACCAAGGACTGGACCCTGCGGAGGCATTTGTTGGTAGATCACAAGAGAAGAAGTTGGAAGAACAAATGAATAGTGAGTTTGGTCTCGTGAAAAAGTCGCGCAGGTATTCCATCCCGTTTATCTTAGATGTCATGATGCAATTGGCTATGAAAATATTAGCTAGTAAGATCATGAGAAAGTGTCATATAGATGAAGTACCATCACCAGTTGTCTCTTTGGCTGCACAGTGTGCCAAAGGAGTCTAGTATAACTGGGCTCAATACTTATGTAAAGAGTTTCTGGAGGACTGTTGAGAGGCCCAGGATTAGGGAAAGGCATTCCACTTTACTTGGTTGTTGTTGTTGATCACTTTGGTGGCCTGGAGGATGCCTGAAGAGAGCCAATTCTCTCAATAAGACTTAGGCCTACCGGAGGCTACGAAGTTCACTTCGCTATGGGCTACTAAAGACCCTATGCACATAATGGAGATAAATATATTCTGGGTTTTGTTTGAGATAGAACTAAGGATGTTGATCAACCAGTGGCCAAGGTTATCACCCACTTTGCATGCGTTGTAAGGACTCTGGACACCACATATCTCCACAATGGTATGATATTGTCCACTTTGGGCCTAAGCCCTCATGGATTTGCTTTTGGACTTACCCCAAAAGGCCTCATACCAATGGAGATATTTGTCCATCCTTATATATCCATGATCCTCCCCACCTCTAGTCAATGTGGGACTTTGGTCGTATACCCAACAATCCTCCCCTCGAACAAAGGACCATCGAGCCTCCCCTCAAACGATTATCCATCCGTCCATTCTCTACCAACTAGGATTCTCCGCTCCAATGCATTGGAAGCACACGCCTTACATGGAGCACCACCTGCCTTGAGAGCTTGCTCTATCCCAGGTCAACTCCTCTTCACCGTGTTGGGACCAGGACACGTCCATGAAGAATCCGGAGCACACTGCCTATCTAACCGAGCTCATCCACGGATCCTATCGTGATATTACCGGGGCCCACCACCTTCGTTCGGTATTCCGAGGATTCATCCACTTGGCTGACTTCGGGGCATGGCTCTGATACCACTTGTAAGGACTCTGGACACCACATATCTCCATAATGGTATGATATTGTCCACTTTGGGCCTAAGCCCTCATGGATTTGCTTTTGGACTTACCCCAAAAGGCCTCATACCAATGGAGATATTTGTCCATCCTTATATATCCATGATCCTCCCCACCTCTAATCAATGTGGGACTTTGGTCATATACCCAACATGCATAGTATGATAATGTCACTAATTTTAAGGAATATTTCCATAATCTTCACATTCCCACAAAGAAGTATGCCATGGGAATATGGCACAAGTTTCCTTACCTGGTTGCCGAGGAAGATATATTAGGGTTTGTTAGCAAGTGGCCAAGTAATTGGCTCAGCCCTTCTGATGTCAGCTTAGGTACCAGTAAGGCTGCTCAAGTTTTAGAAATGTAGACCATGGCAGCAGAAAAGATGAAGGAAGAAAAAAAGGTTTCTGCTTGAGAAAAGGTTGCATAGAAGAAAGAAGTTGTAGCAAGGGAGAAAGAAGTGGCGGAGAAGGAAAAATAAGCAGCGCAGGAAAAGACTATGCCACAGGCTGCCATTAGCCTTGGCGAGTCAGACACCGAGTGCACAGATGTGGAGGAAGAGCTTGAAGGAGAAGAGGAAGGGGGGGATGGCTGGGAGTCCCCTTTCATCGTCAAGAAGAGGCAGAAAAGGAGTGTGACAGGGTTGTGAAAGAAGCAAAAATCAGACAAAGCAGCGAGCATGACTCCTTTGGTCCTCACGGAGGGGGACCTGAATGAAATTGGAGATGTGGTCCGTGATGAAATGATAGATCTGATGAGCCACTTCGAAGCACAGTACCAGCAAACATTAGGGAAGGTACAAAAGGGCCTGTGGGATTTGGAGGTCTAAATAGGTGTTCTACAAGCGATCGTGTGATAGGCAAGCGTGAAGCAAGCAAACCTGAATCAAGCGAGTGGGTCGTTCTTGGATGCAAAAATCACCATGTATCTTTGCACCATTCAGTTGCTAGGAGGTTCCCTGTGCCATGACTCAGCCAAATAGAAGGCGCACCTACTACATATGAAGAACCTGATTCTAAATCTAGTCATGCTTCCCATTCAAAATCTGCATGAACTACACCAAGGAGTGTTCGATGAACTTAGGATTCGGAAGCAACGCGCGCTACTGGTAATCAACAAAGTCAAAACCAATAATCAACAGAGCTTTGAGGAAAATTCACAGGCCCTCAAGAAAAGGAGGAGGTCATAGCGTGAGGTTAGTAGCTAGATGTTGCTATTGCAAAAGCCTGTAGTGAGCTCCTCGAACTCCAGATTGAGGCAAAAGTGGCCCCTATAGAGAAGATTCAGAAGCTAACCACTGTAGTAAGGTAGTCACAAGTAGAAATAGGCAAGGTCAGGTTTGAACTGCAGCTGCAAATCTCAGAGCTACAACTTAAGTTTCATCCCACTACCCCTCCAAAAGTCAGAGAGTAGCGTGGAGCTGCTATTAAAGAAGGAATGACCACCTTGGAATATGCAGTCAAGGGTCGTACTAAGATATTTGAAAAGATAATGAAATTATGGACCTCACTGTAAGAGGATCCAACTCTGTAGAAGATTGGAGTGAAATCAAGGAAAGGAATAGATAGTTTGATGAAATCAGTTCGAAATCTTGAAACTTAGCCCCAGTGCAAAGGTTCACCAGATTACAACAAAACAAACTCATTCATAATGAAATTGATGAGTTGTGTTGTAAGGAAGTGATCATCTCTTCAAGGACACATCCATGGGTAGATGAGGCCATTCAGTTGACTCTATTAATGAAGAGCAAGCTAAAAGGAATGCAACAGACACAAAGGACCATGGGCCTTGCAGTTGAAGGCCCAACCACTTAAAAAATGGCTGACAAAGTGCATCAAGCTCCTACACAGGGAACAATAGACCTGTAGGTGTTAACGATTGAGTTCAATGAGTTGCAGGCAAAGATCAAGGTGCCACCAGCAGAGTGACTCGAGGATGAGTTACAAATTTTTGTTAAGGGCTTGTTGGGACAGGGTCCCCTGTGGTAAATTTTGTAACTAATTTTTTTATATGTATAAAGTCTTCGCATTTTTAGGGAACAAAAAGTGAAGGTCATAGGATTTAAAAGGGACTTTAGTCCCTTAGTTTGTTAAAAGATAGGATATTTTGTGACTCACCCATGGTTCGCAAACCATGGTATTGTAAAAGAAGAAGCTATAAAAAGGAGTCATAGAAAGTCATAGGAAGTAACTAATAATTGAAGATCATTGTATGGGCAAGTAGTATGAGGAAGAAAAGTTTGTTTTCTATAGTTAGGAGAAGGGGAAGGCTCATGAATCTGTGTGTGCAAAGACCTTGGTAATTCGCAGGCTGAGTGTGCGGGCCCCTACAATTGTGTGTGTAGGGAAGAAGAGTCTGTAACAAAAGGATTATATCTAATAAATTCTATTTTGGAGTGATATTTGTGTCTT
Source organism: Pinus tabuliformis (assembly GCA_031772625.1). Classification (NCBI taxonomy): domain Eukaryota; kingdom Viridiplantae; phylum Streptophyta; class Pinopsida; order Pinales; family Pinaceae; genus Pinus; species Pinus tabuliformis. The sequence continues at coordinate 626,976,638 of CM062820.1, read as the reverse complement.
TTTGACTTTATGTTTACTTGTGCATTTTCTATATATTCACTCTATTTTATGTAATTATCTAAAGAGATACTTAATTGGTGTGTGAAAGTAGTATATTTGATAGTTTACTTAACGATATGAATGTTTAAGGAAATCGGCACAGGTTTAGAATCTGCTTATGTAAGTTACTGTAATTTCCACAATTTAAGGGTTAGGGTTCTCAAAGATCAGAATAAATCCCTAGAAGTAATAGAAACCCATCACAGAGACCTTTAGATGCAAAAACCCGGGTTTTTCATCCCCCAATACTGCTTTGGGTGAGGTTGCAGCCTGTGCTATGCAGGTTGTTGGCAAAAGGGCATGCAGTTAGGGTTTTGTTGGTTGGCACAACTAACTTTTAACCTGGGTCAGGACCCCTCAAGCCAATAGCAACGTAACAAGTCATATTGTTTATGTTGACGTAACTAACAGTTATGTGTGTGACAACAAATAGGAAGACTCAATTGCAACAAGAAATAAGAGAAAGGATATAAATATGGTACAACATAGCATGGACTAAGTCCATCATGAGAAAGAATGGGAAAATTCCCATAATGGGACATAAACCTCCTAGACCTTGGAAGTTGAGTTGAAGGGCTATAAGGGAAATAATAAAAGGCTCATTAGAAAGAAAAAATAATGGGAAAGGTTGAATGCAATGTAGGCTAAAACACCTATCATACATGCAAGAGTTGTTGCAACATGCATCAACCTCTGACGATATAGAGGAATTTCATGATGACAAGATAGAAAGGAACATAATAAGGTTAGAGAGAAAATAAATCAAGTTTCATATTGCCATTTTGGAGACAAGCATCTGAAGAAGAATTATCCTAATAGACAACGAAAGAAGAAGAGTAGTTGAATATATTTATTTTATTTTTTATTTTCCTATATATTAACTTTACTCTAAAACATGTAGCTTTATGTCCATAGTTTGTACATGTAAAGCATTTACCAAGAAAAATATTTTCATATATGGGAGAAATTTTCTTGTTGTATTGTTGTTGTCTTCTCTTTGGAGGAACAATAGTTCTTTGCTAAACTTTATGGATGTTTCTTGCATTAAATTGATGCTAATTTTTATTTTCACTCATTTTTATCTAGATTCTCTTCTTTGTGCATTGCTACTCCTGATGTTTGCGGTTAGTTTCTTTATTTTTACCATAGTTTGGTCCCTTGACTACTTCAACAAATCTTATGGGTTCACTTCCTTTAATTTCTATTGAAATTGACTTTCCTTCATAGACCAAATCGTTTTTGAAATAAGGGGATCTTTAAACATTCATAATTTCATCCAATTAACTAGATCATTTGATAAATTTCTTATTTAGACTTAGTTGTGCCTTAGTATTGTCTAACTCTTTTCTAAGGGTGACAACCTCCTCTTCAATGTTTTCACATAGCTTTAGTTTTCCTTCAGTTTCTCCAACAAAGTATCTTCAATTTTCTTTTCTTCCTCAATTTTTAGAAGAAGAGGTGCCAAATTTTCAATGTTACCTTTTTCTTTTTCTAAAAAAAAATCCTCCTTGCCATATGATTCATAACATGAGTCATATTGATCTTCTTTGGGACTTTTGTCTACTTTGAAGGTTGTCTCTCTTGTTGTAGTTCCTCCTTTTGTAATCCTAATTTCATAGGAAATCAATGTTCCATGCAATTAATGTAGCTTTAGAGTGTTGATATCTGTTGTTTCCTAAATAGTTGATACCTTGGGATTGAATCTTTCAGGGAGTGACCTTAGTGCCTTTTGAATTGCATCTAAATTAGCCATTTTTTCATCAAGTCCTCTTATTTTATCAATTAACTCATTGAATTGAAGGAATAATTTAGATATTTCCTCATCCTCATGCATATTTGGGGATTCAAACTGCATCCTATAGCCTTGAATTTTAACATTTTACATGTTATTGTTCCCTTCTTTGCAATTGTAGATTTTATTCCATATTTCCTTGGCAGTGGTGCAATCCATAACTTTGACCAATTCAAATTTAGGAAAGAAGTGCGTTCATTTCCTTAGCATTATTGGTGAAATCAAGCTTAACTTCTAGAATTTCATAGCCATCTTGCATTGTTTCCCAGACATCTACACTAAGAGACTGTAAGTAAGTCTTCATTCTTGCCTTCCAAAATGTATAGGTTTTTCCACTGAGCATAGGATCCTTATTGGTGTGTCCACCATCTTGGTTAGACATTGTCCCTAATCTTTCTTTGAATTATTAAAATGATCCTAAAGGAACTTGGATTTGATACCAATTGTTATAAACCATAAAAATACTTTGTGGGGGGTGGGGTGGGTTTGGATCAATATTTTAACAATTTAAAAAATTCCTTGCTCAAAGTAAGAATACGTAGCAACATAGTAATAAACAATAGCACATCAATCTCATAAACTATGGACATATGATACTAATATGGAAACCAAACTAGGAAAACCATAAATTATTTTTCATTATGATTCAAAATAAATCTCCAACTTCAAATTACATCATTTTTGTGTAGGATACAACCAACATAAGGCTTCAACCTTCTTTCTTTTTTCAAGTACCAACTTTTTGATTTTTCAAGCACCAACCTGAAGGAAACACCAACTCTCTATTTATCAACAAAAATGGAAATAAGCACCAACTCCCTATTGTTCAAGCACCTACCTACATAGCCCCTCGAATCCTTCTTTGATATAATTTTCAAACTCATGGAAAAAAGGATTCATTGGCATACATTCATGGTTAGATTCTTTATTCTACTCTCTTAATCATCCACTCATTTCTCTCTCTCAAGATACACACATCTCATATACCTCTTTTCAGATACAGTATCTATAATGTTGTTGTTGTTTATATAGATTTAGAGTTGCTTCTATTTTAAGTTGATTTGTTAATCTTGGCTTTATAAATTAGTTTTTATTTAGTTGTGTTTTGGATTTAAGTATTTTTTTTAGTCTCCTTTTCTTTAGCTTGAACTATTTATTCAATTATGTTTTACCATGAGGACTTATTCTTAGTTTAACTCTCGCCTTATTGTGACATGTAAGTAGTTATGATTTTCATTCTATCAGCCTATTTTAATTTTGGTGGTAGAATTCCAAATTTACAATGTGAATGCCAAGTTTACAACTAGTATTGTGCCCTTAACTTCAGCTCTCTTCAACATCAGACTAGGTGTTAGGATCCAAATAAAAATCTTGAAGAGCACTTAATCTTAAAAAATTTAAAATCCTTCCATGCCCTTAATTTTTATTTCCTAGGAATTATATGCCCGAGGTATAAAACCATGGCTTAAGTCTAAAGGTGCAAACACTCACCAACTGGCCCCTTGGTTGAAACCCCAAATTTATTCCATGTCACCTGTCAGGTCACCATTTAAATACCACATTGGGTGAGTTTCATGAGTTAACTATCACATATGTAGAAAGACCAATGGAAATCTAGACATTGGATCAAGTCCTTCTCCATCATTGGATCATATTGGGTGTTAGACCACACATTAACATCCACACATGCTCTCATCTAATGTTGATCTATGCTATCAAATTTTTCTGATTGTGATATATTGTGGTCATTGAATATTCATTCAGCATTCACTCCATGTGGACTCTCTTTCCATCTCATTTCCATGTGTAACAATCACCACATACCACGTATCATTCATGTCACCTTAAAAACATGTCATGTGTCACCCTGTGAGTGGTGCCACATGTCACCTATCACAACATTCCACCTCATCATATGCTGACATCACTACCAACTAACTGTTGACTAATCACCTTCTTCCATTGGTCACTATGCCACATCACAATAGTTAGTTTTTCCTTAGTATCTTAGATCTAGTTTATGTCTAATCAAAATCATAAACACATCAAAATACACAAATACAAGAACTTTGCACAATGGAATGTAACAATAATGAATCAACAGAGTACACAAAAATTTGTAGGCAATGAATTTTTTTTTATTATTCCTTAAGTAAAACAAACATAGGGCTCCCATACCAGGGATCATGGCCCTTACAAAGGCCTGATACAAGACAACTAGGACTTGATTTTAACTCCTTTTGATGCTTAATCTACCCAAAATAACAAGAAAAACAACTTGAATTACTTATTGTAGCTAGCCTCCAACCCTTTCTATCCACTTTCTCTTGACACCTAGTATTATTTTGCCTCCTTTACTCATAGATAAATCACTCCATCAATATCTCAGCATACCAGCTACATAAAGTGGTGTTTTACCTTCAAGAAACACTTCGTATATCATCCCCAAATAAATTTATTACTCAGAGTCACTTAGTCCTTCAAGATGATTGTATACTACCCCTTAAACCAACATTTTCTACTATGCCTTGATGAACAGACTTCACAAATTATACCTCTATAATCACCTTAAGAAAAATCAAAAACCCTCTACATAGGCCTGAGGTTCCTCATTCCTATGTCACAAGATTTATAAGGCCTCTCTACCCTCAAACACACTTGTTGCAACGTCCTAATCTCATTCTACAACCCCTTTATCTATACCTGTAGACCTCATACCCTTGCACCTGATCTTGGTGGAGCTCATCCCTCTTTCTAGCCACTTCACAGGACTTTCATCCTTCCTGTCACAAAGAATTAGTGCTTTGGCCCTCTCCTAAAGCAAAAAATCAAATTTGGTCTAGATATAGATGCACCATGGCCCTTCTTGCAAAAAATGAAAATTCCAAAAAACCAAACCTAGAAGGAGTAACTCAACCTCCTTCACTAGACAAACTCTTCCTTAAAACTCAGAAAAAATTATCCTTCCTCTGATTTGTGGTCTTCGCTATGGTTGTTGATCTTCACAAGATGATTTTAAATGGTGGTGAGACCTCTCATTTTGTCTCTCATATAAATATCTCTCCATCTATTGAATTAGGATCCCTTTGATCCATTAAAATGCCTCTACAACAATAATTAGAATAAGCAAACATTATCTTTGGGTCTCAAGCCCACAACATTGGATTGAAATCCCATAGCTTGGGTGATTTTCCCAACAAAGTCCATTTGGTGGGTTTTATCCACACAACCTAGTACTCAAGGGTTGTGGGAGTACCTCCCAAGCTACACTTTTCAACAACCATTAGGTATGGAAGGAAGCCTCAGTGTCCTATGTTTTTTGACCTATTCCTTTCTTAAATTTTCAATGGCTCAAATGTTGAATTCACATCATTTTCTAGTTTTGGAAAATTTTGCATCCCACAGACTCTATTAAGCACACCAAATACTTCAAGGGTGTCTTCCAAGCCTAGCATGGTGTAACATGAACTTAACTACAAGTTGCTGATAAATTTCCCATTCATGGACCCTATCAAGCATGAGATCGTGGCTCTCCATGTCAAATCCTCAAAATAAAATTTCTATGACACACCATCAAATTTTAGGTTAGATAATGGGAAAAAGAACATTTTGTGCCTTCTATTAACCTGTGTGGAACCATGTGCCCCTACAACCCTTACAATCTTCAAACTATCATAACCTTCGATCCCTTCATATTTTTTCAAAGTGTCATACTTTGTTTAAAAGGTATTTCAGAGGACTATCCAGTTAACAATTTTGCATCTTCGTTTGAACACTTTACCTATAGGAAAATTCCATTCAAGGATAGGCTATGATCATTAACAAATTCTCAACAAACTCCCTTTGAACTTATGTTTACTTGTTCAATTGACATAAATGGCTATATTTTGAAATCAATGTCAACACTTTGTTGAACACTCTTTATTAAAATCTATAAATATATGAGTTGATGAATTTGTGACTAATGTGTGAGGTTGATACCCTTTTAGGAATTGTTGACTATCGCAACAATAGGAATGTCAACAACCAGTTAGATCATCAAAATGATTCAACTAAAAGTGTTGTTAATGATATCCAAGTAAATAAGGAAGGTCGTAAGGCAAGATGAAAAAAGGTAAAGGAAAGGAATTGGGTAAGAATTTCTTCAGCTAAATGTTAAAATTGTTGTTTCAAATTAATGCATGTTTTGTAGGGATACTAGGAATTGGTATGGTGAAGGTGAGGAGTGTTTTTTATGAAATATTGCAATGATTTTTTTTTATGCTTACCAAGGGAAATGGATAGTTAAAATGGTAATGAATTTAGAGCTATATAGTTCTCAATTTTGACTTATTATTTTGTTATAATTAATGTTTAATTACATTATGAAATTATTGGAATAAATGGGATGCACATGTACAATGCATTGTTAATATTGGAGGATAGTTGGATGGATAGAATTTTATGGGTGGAAAAATTCTAGAGTCACTTTAGGCTATTGTGAATTTATGCAATAAGGAGAATTCATATATATATGAACATTGATAGATGATGGTTGACTGAAAGATCAATTGTTGGAATTATGATTGGTGGTTGGTTAGCATTGATGTCAACCTAGTTTGTATAGGATAAGACCCTTCTAGTATAATTTATATATCATTTGGTATAGGTGCAGACCCATCTAGTACCAAGGCCAAGTTTTTTCTTGAAAACTTTGAAAGTACCGCTAATGTCCTCAAGTTTGTTGCTAATGTTTTCAGTCAAGATTCCTTGGGTTTACTTAAGATATTTCACACAAATATCCAAATAAAGACTTAAAAATCCAATTGTTGATAGTGTTGGATATGTTAGCGCTTGAAATTTCACCTCAGGCTGAGAAAGGTAAACCTCAAGGCAACATCAAACTATTTAGCCTCGTAGCTAGCCCTACGGGGCAGGAGAAGGCTCTCTCCGGTCTATCTCGGTAAAATCTTCAATAGATGAGATGACCCATAAGGTAACACTAATATTAGGCTAGTAAACTGATCAAAAGGGTTGATTTGGGGTTTTTTGGGTTTTTGGTGGCAAATTGAGGAGAGGGCAATTTTGGGTGCGGGGATTGGACACAGTTTCTACAAGGGGTTCTTTGGGGCGAGGTAGGAGATAGTATTGATGCCTTTGATTGAGGTGGATGGTCAGGAATGAAAGGTGAAGAGCTAAAGAGAGCAAACAATAACTTTGAATTCTCTTTAGACAGTAGAAAACATTGAAATTAAACAAACTTAAAAGCAGAGCATGGCAGGCATGAATTCTTACTTTAACACTTCATTTGTTTAATGTGTAGAAGTAAAAGAAAGGAAATGAGTCACATAACAAGATTACAAGTACATTGAGAAACACACCATCAACACATGAGTCCACAAGAATCCCAAAGAGGACTGCAAAACCCTGGTCTTCCTTAGCCAAAAATTGCAGAGATACAGTGAATAATACAATGATAGCTTCTCCCTCAAGAGTCCAACCATGAAAATGAGCAAGAAAGTACATAATATAGATGATCTAACCTCTTTCCCTGCCTCCATGGGTCGAGCTCACTATCCTAGGAGCTGTTTCAACCACTTCTAAACTAAGCACTACAAACTAGGCAGTCAAAACAACTTGCCTCTATAAGCTAGGAAACCAATTCATTCATTTAATATTTACCCTTTTCATGAATGAATCTTCTAGAAGTGTTACATAAGAGTAAAAGTGTCTCAAAAGTACAATAATTACATCAAAGAGAATCATAATTCACCCCAAAAAGTCAAACTGAGTCAAATCTGCGTTTTCTGAGCTGTACAGTGCATTTTTGAAAAAACTGCCTGACGGGTCGCGCGCCCCTGCCTGACGCGTCGCGCGCCTTTGGCACCATATTTGGGGCACTTGCAGGTGGCCAAATTGAGAAAAAGTAGGCTTGTTGGAAAGACCCGTGAGTCTACTTTCCAAACCAACTGGAATTTTTGAATTTGGGGTTCATTTGCCCTGTCAAAAATTAAATCTCCCAAGACTGCTTTCTGCAATTCAAAAAAGTGGCAGAAAGTCATTTTTTGCTTGTTTTTTGACTTTCTGGAGGCCCACAACTTCACCAAATCTCAAGTCCATCCATGAGCATGTGTAACTTTGCATGAAAAATCTAGAAATGCTGAGTTTTTGTCAAAAGGAGTTGCCATGATGAAGGGTCGCGCGGGGGGTGAGACCCGTTAATGGGAAAAACCTGCAAATTGCCTGAAAATGCCAAAATTCACCCAAAATTCTCAAAATTTCTTGGGATTTGTGCTGTGGCTAGGCTATTTAGTGCCTTGATCCTTGAGTGAAGCCTCAGCCAAGATACGAAGGGGATTTGGCCTCTTTCTCCGTTTTAGTGCCTCGGTCAACCGCCTTTGAAACATTTTCATTTTTGCCTTGCACACATGCATTCTTGCCCAGTAATGGTTCTTCATGTTCCTCAGCAATTTCTTCTCTTGGTTGGCCTTAGCCAATAGCCTCTCCAAGTGTGCATTTACCTGGATGAGCATGGACTCTCGGTCAGCGGGCAATGGGTCACCGGGTCTTCTTCGGTTCAAGATTCGGTCACTACGAATCCTCCACAGCTCATCAAGTGCTTTCTCATCCTCCAACTGTTTGTTGCGCTACTCCAGGTATGATATTGTCCATTGTGCACCTTCTAGTCTCTTTTGCAATACCTCATTTTCAGCTCTAAGGTGCTGAATGACCTCCTTTGCCTCTTGGCTTGGAGAAATGGCCTCAAGATCAACAAACTCAATATCTGGAACTCCTGATGGCCCCTCATCAATCTTTGGCTGCTTGCCCCTCTGTGCTGCCTGTGCTGCTGAAGAGAGCGAGGCCCCTTCCACCTGATGTGGAGATAACACTCGCTGAGCTGATGATGAAGGAGAGACCCCTTCCACCTGCTGTGGAGATAGTACTCGCCGAGCTGCTGCAAATAAGGCCCTCGGGCCTTTCTGATAGGTAACCAGAGGTGAGGAGCTGACATGTCTAGTGACAGGGATGTCATGCTGCTGGGATGGTCCTCCCTCCTCGTGAACAACCTTAGGATGTGGCGAGGGTGGTGCTGTGAAAAACTCACGAGAGATGAACTCCTCCCATGAGATGCCCTGCTGAGCCAACTGATGCAATACTACAAGCTGAATCAAACCATAATGGTACAGGCTCCTATACTGCTGTGCCGGGCTCTTCCTCTGCAACATGGGCACCATCCTCTAAATGTTCTGATAGAAGAAAACAGGGATGTTCATCATCCTCACTCGGGTGAAGTGCATCAAGAGGCGAATATGATATGAATATACCTGTGAAAATCTGCCCTCACAGGTGAAATAGTGCATGACGAGCCTCATCATGGGAGCATACTCGCTCCTGAGAAACCTGAATGGAAACACACCTGCCAAATGTCTCATGAATGGTGGCCGGACAAAAGGCTCAAAGTGAACATTATCCAGCACCTTGCGCTTATTCCACACCTCCCCAACATTAGGTATCGCTGTGGCATGTGAGATCACCTCGGGTGTCAATGTAAAGTTCACCCCTGCAAGGTTGACATGTTCATCATGCAAGTGTAAAACAAATAGGCGAGCCAACTATCTGTGGTGTTGAATCCGAGAGATCCTCTCACAAAACTCATAGCAAGACATATACTGAAAACATGTGACTGCCATAGGACAAGCCTGTAACTCTGCTAAAGAGGTGGGCTCCTCTCGCTTATGATTTCCACCCTTACCACCCTTATGAGGCCTCCTCTGTACCTCAATCTCTGAAGCTGATGACTGGTCATCACTTTGCTCATAAGTTTCGGTTTCTGACATTGTTTAAGAAGAAAAGTGGACAAACTGTGCTGTTGTTTCTGCATGTAAAAAGTTGATTTATATGTTGTTTCAAGGGGACAAGGAACATGAGGGAACTGTTAGGGGAGGGACATTTTTACAAGGAAAATTGGAATACATGTATACAACAGGGAATTTAGGGAAATACACTGCAAACATCATTGCATATACATCATCAAATTCATATGTTTACATGGGCATAAGGAGAGATAGGGTTAGGATGTGATTTTTTATTTTTAAAGGGAAAAATGGTAGGGTTTATTTTCTTTACAAATTTAAAAGGGAAATTGACATGGAAATATAGGGAAAATGAAATGGGAATGAAGAGAATAATTACAAGGGGAAAAACAATGAAACAGCAATAAACCCTAGCATCTTTTTACAAATTTATTATACAACCATATGGAGCGTTTTCTCTTGCACAATTTGATCATTAAAAACACACTCATGATGTCCTTCAACATAACCAGCAACCATTTCCAAGTTTAGAGAACCTACCTCAAGCAATGTGATGATTTAGAGGGTGCTTGAGCAAATTTGAAATGAGTTGGGAGGGAGGTTGCTTGACGGGTCGCGCACCTCGCCCAACGGGTCGCGCGAGCCTGACGGGTCGCGCCCATTGAAAATTTGAACTGAGGGAAGCCTTCTGACGGGTCGCGCACCTCTGACGGGTCGCGCGCCTGTCCTGCTCCCAATTTCAACCAGTTTCGCTCAAATTCGCTTGGAAGCTCGCCCAATCTCTCTTGCAAGTGTTTTGGATGCACAATGAGAGTAAAAGGAGGGAGATTGGGTCTTTATAAATTCCATTTGAATAAATTTCATGCTCAAACCCAATTTCTAATGTTTCTCTTTGACACTTTATAAAATTGACTTTTTGGTTTCCTTTGTCCTGAAATTGACTCATTTAGTGCTTTTGCTTGATTCTTTTTGCAGGTAGATCATCTGAGGGATCTTGGCAAGGGGACCAGGGTTACATGCTGTCCGCTGAAGTCTTTTGAAATTTCATCACTTTTTACAAAAATTTGAAAAATGACCTTGGCTTTAAAAACAGAGTTTTTAAATCCAAGGTGAAAATTAACTGTACAAGATAAAAAAAATCTCAAATAAACATCTTTACAAACATCCCTCTGGCTTGCTGAACACTTATTGACCTTTAGAAACATGACCTTGTAGACATACTTGACCAAAACCCTAGACCTAGGAATTTGACCTCAAGACAAGACCAGACAAGCTTGAAAGAGCTTAATGACTGAAATGACCTAATCCAGCAATGCCAAGAGGGGTATAAACACACCAGCTCCTCCATCAGGGTTATGGCATGCCTAATGGGATGCAAAAATTGACACTGATGAGACACCTACTTATGCAAATGCAAAGAGTTTTGATCGCTGATGGAGGGCTCAAGACCGACTCTAACATTGGCTCCAATGGGGATGGTAGCTCCTTGGAGGTACCAAGAACCTTAGACCTCTGGGAGAGCAGACCAGTGCTTTATTAACATTGGGCAATGGAGTCAACTTTTACACATGTGACCAAATTTGGGCAACTTTATTGACTTTGACAATAGACTGAAATTTAAACTATCTTTGACACAAACTGACTAACTTTATGCAGAAAATAAACTGACTGAAACAAATTTGAAAAACTCACACCAACTAATCATCATCTTCCGAATTATAGCCTTCACCTCGGGCCCCAAACTAAAGATGAGAGATCAGTTCACACTTGCTGCAGAAAAAAAGTAAAATGGTAATTACAATGAGAGTGATTAGAGCAGAAAATGCTCAAGCATGATACCTTTTGAGCAGCCGGCCATTCACCGACCCACCAAGACATTCATCACCGTTCATTTCTTTGAGAAGAAAAGCATTTGGACCACGGTACGCTGCAATTTTGTAGGGACCTTTCCATAAGTTGTCAAATTTTCCATGTTTCCCTTTGTCTTCATTTCGGGCATCCCATCTCAAAACAACATCATCGATCTGAAAATCATCTGATTTGGCCTTTTTGTCATAGATTTTCTTTATGCGCTCCTGCAACTTAAGGGAATTTTGATGAACCTCCTCTCGTGTCTGCTGTAAATGAATCATTTGACTGATCCGCCGTTGCATAGGATCTTCCTCACCACCAGCTTCTTGAAACAACTTGGCTACTGGAACACTAAGTGAAGTAGGAAACACTGCATCTACTCCATAAACCAGTTCAAAAGGTGACATACCAATTGACTTCTTTTGACTTACCCGATCAGCCCATAATGCATTTACTAACTTTTTGTGCCAGTTCTTCTTATTTATTTCCAGCAATTTCTTTATGATGTTCACTAGAGATATGTTTGAAGATTCAGCCAGCCCATTACCTTGCGGATGGTAGGCGGTCAAATGCCCCAAGCTGATGTTATATTTATAGCAAAAATCAACCATTCTCTTCGATTTGAATGCTGCTGCATTATCTGTAATCAACTTATGTGGACATCCGAAACGTGACAATATGTTACTTTCAAGAAAAGAGATAATTACCGAGTCCGTGGCTTGCCGGGTGGGAATGGCTTCAATTCACTTCGTGAAGTAATCTGTGGCGGTCAAGATCCATCGATGCTGCCCGGATGATGCTGGGTGAATTTCGCCAATAAAATCCAAGCCCCATTGCTGAAATGGTGCGCTGATTTCAATGGGCTTGAGAGGCAACGGCTGTAATTTCTGCTTTCCTTGAAAAATTTGACATTCGTGACAGCTCTTTACCGCTTTATACACATCAGAAAATAAAGAAGGCCAATAGAAACCAGCTCTCAAGATCTTATTAGCCGTGGTCTTCTAAAACAAGTGACCCCCACAGTCACCTTTATGAAAATCTTCTACTGTTGTCTTAGCTTCTTCTTCGACCAAACAGTTCAGCAATATACCACCGGGATCTTTCCAATAAAGTGCTGATTTGATAATGCAAAATTTGGCAGCCTTTAGCTTCAATGCTCTGGCTTTGTTTCTAGGCATCCCAGGGGGTGAAGACAAATTTTGAAGCACATAAACTATATCAGCATACCAAGGAGAAGACACAAAGATATCGGATACCTGTAGAGCTGAATTTTCTTCATCTTCATCGGACAAGGCAGCAATCAAATTGATGTCAAGGACGTGGAGATTCGTTTCAGCCATCAACTTAGCAAGACCTTGACCTTTAATCAACTTGGTAGGCTTAATTTCCACATCATATTCTAATAGTGCAGCAATCCACTTACCCCTTCTTCCTTCCGGTTCCGTTTGCATTAAAACATCCTTAACAGCTGCATTGGGAACATATGCTAAAATATGAGAATTCAATATGTATACCCGGAAATCTTTCAAGGCTTTGATCAGCGCCAATGCTTGCTTCTCAATAATATTATAATTCAGCACTCCGTCCCTTATGATACGGCTGAAAAAAGCGATGGGCCTCTCAACCCCATCTCTCTTTTGCATCAATACGGCTGCCAATGTATGCTCAGAAGCAAATGAAAATAAAATAAAATCCTGTGTATAATCTGGGCTGATCAAAGTTGGGGCTGAAGATAAGATTACCTTTATCAAATTAAAAGACTTTACCGCCTCTTCGGTCCATTTGAGCTCGCTGTCCTTCTTGAGCATGTTGGTTATCTCTCTAAGATGTTCGGCAAGATTAGGAATGAAGCGACGCAGAAAATTCAATTTGCCATTGAAGGACTGAATTTTTTTCTTGCTTCGGGGCCGCTCTAATTGCTAAATTGCTTCCACCCGTGCAGGATCTATACAAATGCCATCTTTAGAAATGATATGGCCCAGCAGCTTGCCTTCGCTCATAGCAAAAAGACTCTTCTTCGGATTCAATGAGATACCATACTTTCTGCACTTTTGGAACACCTTAGTCAAATGAAACAAATGCTCTTCATCTGATTTAGAAAACACGGTCAGATCATCAAGATAAACAACCAAAAAGACATCTTTCTCATTAGCAAAGGCCATGTCCATTGCCCGCTGAAAAGTGGCACCCACGTTCTTTAATCCAAACGGCATCTTGGCATAATGAAATGTACCCCATGGAGTAGTAAATGTTGTCTTGTCACGGTCATCTTCATGTACCAAAATCTGATTATACCCGGAATAACCATCAAGCAATGACATCCTCGATGCCCCCACTACCCGCTGCAATATATGGTCCATTTTGGGCAGCGGATAATTGTCTTTTAATGACACCTTGTTCAGATTTCTGAAGTCTATACACAATCGAATCTCGCTGGTCTTCTTTCTCACGGGCACCAAGTTGGAAATCCAATCAGAAAATCGAATTGGCACTATGATTCCAGACTTATACAACCTGTTGACTTCCTTCTCAATCAATGGCAGCAATTTAGGATTAATTCTTCTCAACTTTTGTCGGAAAGGCTTTTGATTTGGCTTTATGGGAATGGTATGCTGAATGATACTTGTGTCATAAGTTTTCAAATCTGAATAATCCCATGCAAAAACATTAGAAAACGAAGACAATAATCTGATATACTCTTTCTTTACCTTTGGCGGCAATGCTTTTGAGAGCTTCACCATATTTGGATTTTCGGCTGTCCCAAGATTGACATCTTCAACTCCTTCGTCCGTTGGCCTCAAAGTTGGCTTGCGGGCCACATCATCTTGATCGAACAATTCTTCTAAAGGAATTAATCCTTTAGGAATGTAATTGTCCTTGAGCTGCAACACATCCATCTGATTTACTCCTTCGGCTTCCGTGTCTATTGAAATGTCTTCGAATTTACCCTCAATTTGCAGAAAATCTTTGATTTCTTCGTCATCTTGGAAAACTTGCCAGCACCTTTGGTTATCTGGAACTGTAGGATGATGCTTCACATATATTTCAAACTTATTGCTGGAATTCATGGGTATTTTCAGATTACTTGCTGCCTTTGCCAATGCATCCGCAACACCATTTTGAATCCGGGGCACACATGTCAAAGTATGTTCTGAAAACCGCTTTAAGATATCTAGGACAGCATTCCGATATGCTTGCATATGAGGATGTTTGGCCTGAAATTCACCTTTCACTTGCTTGATAACCAACTCGGAGTCGCCATATACCGCTATCTTCTTTGCCTTCAACTTCCGAAGGATTTTCAGACCAGCAATAATAGCTTCGTATTACGCCTCATTATTTGAACAATCAAATGCCAATTTATAAGAACATACCTGTACCTTGCTTGGAACTTGGTTTTGGACTGAAAATCAGCTTCGAATCCACACACCTATACCAGCACCATCGCTGCCCACTGCGCCATCAAAATCCATGGTCCAAAGACCATCTTCATCATCTTCTAAATGCTGAAAATCTGATGTTGATGCATGCTCTGTTTGCTGTCCATTTGTTTCAGCAATTGGCCTTATGACAGCAGACCTTTCTTCACTTTCCTTTCTCAAAATTTCTCTAAAATTTTCTGAAATGTCTGGTATATCTTCTACTTGAACCAACTGACTATCTACCTCATTGAAATTATCCGCAAACAAAACAAAAGATTCTAAATCTGTTTGTACATAATTTATAGGATGATTGACGGGCTTTTCCTTACTAGTGATCATGTATTTCATCTTTTGTTCCCAATATAACTTCCTCATTTGACCGAAAACTGGAATTGTGGCATATGAAAAATCAAGCTGAAGTGTACCTTTGAGCTTGGCTCCCCATGATCTCGAAAGCAACATGCCGAATCGCGGAGGAATATCCGCCACCACCACATCCATCAAAACATTCTTTGCTGGAATTTGATCTAGACTCACTACCAAGTCTTTGATCAAACCAATACATCTTACCCGGCTGGAATCAAACGAATACAAATCATGATACTTCCTTGTGATGTCAAGTCCCAGCTTCTCCATGATCGTTTTCGTCATCAAATTATGCGAAGCTCCCGAGTCAAACATGGCATTGTGCAACACAAACTCATGCAATCGCAAACTGATATAAAATGGAGGAACATCACTTTCAGGAGACTCACCATTTAAAGCTGGCCCAAAAATCAACTCCAGCTGATCATCTTGTACATTCACCGTGTCTAGCATTGGATCAAAATTCAACATCTTGGAGAGCTGGCCTCGGTAGGTGCTATTCTTCATGATTTCTGTCAAAGGAATGGGCACTTTCAACTTTGCAATCTCATTCTCCAAACTGAAAACTGAAACCTTCTCACCTTCTTTAGCCGGATTATCTCTTTTTTCAGCTTTATCTTTTGGTGCATTTGATGGCTGATCCGTCTTAGCTGCTGGTGATGATTGACTTGTTGAAGGACCGACTATGTCTTTTCCTTTTGCGTGTGAGGAAACCGAATCATTCTTTGCTGATGTATCTTTCCTTTTCTGAATGGGATTTATGGGAATAGCTCGGTTTCTCAATTGCCTTTGCTGGCCTTGTTGGGCTGATAAAGCATGCAAATACCCTCTTTGATACTCTTCAGATTCTTCTTCAAGTATTGCATCGTTTGACAAAATATAATGCTCATCTTGGGGAATGATGGAATTACTCACCAACTCGTCTTCTTCTGTAACATAAGTGGGCATATCATCAGGAGTGAAGAAGTGATTTTCCTCTCCAACATTATCACCTTCATCCTATGATTCTTGGCTAACAAAATTCTGCTGAAAAGGAGGTTTCATTTGCTGCTGAACTGCTCCCTCTTGTGCCTTTGTTTCACGCTGCTTGATCCTATATTGTTGCTACTGTTGACCTCTGAAATTTGGATTACAAATCTGAGGCTCCGGCTTGTCCATACTAACCTTTTCAAATACCCTTTTCAGCTGTTCAAGTTCACGGAGAACCTGATTTGATGTGGATGCTTCCTCCTTGATTGTGACTCTCTTTTCAGCCTTCATTCTTGCTCTTTTGTCATTTAAGTTTGCTTCAACGCTGACAGCAATCTTCTGCATATCCTCCAAGGTAGGAGGATCTCTATCTCTCAATGAATAAGCCATCTCTGGATCAAAACCATCCGGGAACTTAAGAAGTGCTGATTTTCTAGATGGCCTCAAATCATCAGGAATAGCATTGTAAACTGTATTGAATCTGATTATGTAATCTTGAACTGACTCACCCGGATTACGCTTGAGGTTGTTGTATTCGGCATTAATCTGAAGCGGATCCTTTTTGATTTCCCACCGATCTAAAAACTGATTCTGAAGTGCTTCCAAAGTGGCAATGCTATTAGCTGTCAACCCTCTGAACCATTTTCTAACTTCTCCTACAAATGTTTGCACGAACAACTGCATGGTAACATCTTCTTCATCTAACTCATATAGATCAAAGAAAGTGGTCATTTTTTCGATATGTTGCTGAGCAGTAATACTTTGTGGAGTGCCATCAAACATGGGAATTTTACTTTGATAATCAGCTGGCATATCATGAAGATTTGCAGGCAAAGCAAGTGGGGCAAACCAAGCAGCCATTGCTCTAGGAGGGGGGGTAGGATGAGTATGAGGAGGAGGAGCTGTGATAGCAGGGACTATAATAAGAGGAGGTGTAGTTTGTGGAGTTGGGGGAGTCGGAGGGGTAGGAGGAGTAGAAGGAGAACCGACTGTGGATTCGGGATAGGTGATTATAGGCGAAACTGAAACATAAGGAGGATAAGATTCTTCGTGAGCCGTGATAGTGGATCCAATATGATCAGAGATATTCTCAACAAAATCAGCAAGGGTAGTAGCTTGAATATGCGTCTGGAGATGTCTCAAGATGAAATTTTCGACCAATTTGTTATGTTTCTCAAATTTAATAGCAGCTGCAAAATCAGGATCAAGGACTAGAGAATCTAGCGCACTTTCAGACTTGGCTTTAAACAGAGACAACTCAAAGCTTTCGTCAAAATCTAAATCTTGAAGATAATAAAAAATAGCTGGGCATGAATGAGATCTGAAAATGGGTCTAGGATCTGTAGCCAGCTTGTTTTTCTCAAAAAGACTAGGAAAGAAAAACCATTCAGCCTGTGAAAACTCTCAACCTATCATCAACGGCTCAGAGTTAACAATTATACTGGGATAAAGTGTCAATGAAGCGCTACGTTCACAAGCTCATGGAGATTGACTGAAGCAGCGTTTATCTACTAACGCTGATGTAAAACAAGAGCGTTTTCGACGGCTACCTGGCGTAACTTCAGGCTCCGTCTAAGACTTATGAAATAACATGTCAATGAGCAAACGATTAGTTTGTTCTTCCCTAGTATGGTCGCCAGTATGTTAGCGCTTGAAATTTCACCTCAGGCTGAGAAAGGTAAACCTCAAGGCAACATCAAACCATTTAGCCTCGTAGCTAACCCTACGGGGCAGGAGAAGGCTCTCTCTGGTCTATCTCGATAAAATCTTCAATAGATGAGATGACCCATAAGGTAACACTGATATTAGGCTAGTAAACTGATCAAAAGGGTTGATTTGGGGTTTTTTGGGTTTTTGGTGGCAAATTGAGGAGAGGGCAATTTTGGGTGCGGGGATTGGACACAGTTTCTGCAGGGGGTTCTTTGGGGCGAGGTAGGAGACAGTATTGATGCCTTTGATTGAGGTGGATGGTCAGGAATGAAAGGTGAAGAGCTAAAGAGAGCAAACAATAACTTTGAATTCTCTTTAGACAGTAGAAAACATTGAAATTAAACAAACTTAAAAGCAGAGCATGGCAAGCATGAATTCTTACTTTAACACTTCATTTGTTTAATGTGCAGAAGTAAAAGAAAGGAAATGAGTCACATAACAAGCTTACAAGTACATTGAGAAACACACCATCAACACATGAGTCCACAAGAATCCCAAAGAGGACTGCAAAACCCTGGTCTTCCTTAGCCAAAAATTGCAGAGATACAGTGAATAATACAATGATAGCTTCTCCCTCAAGAGTCCAACCATGAAAATGAGAAAGAAAGTACATAATATAGATGATCTAACCTCTTTCCCTGCCTCCATGGGTCGAGCTCACTATCCTAGGAGCTGTTTCAACCACTTCTAAACTAAGCACTACAAACTAGGCAGTCAAAACAACTTGCCTCTATAAGCTAGGAAACCAATTCATTCATTTAATATTTACCCTTTTCATGAATGAATCTTCTAGAAGTGTTACATAAGAGTAAAAGTGTCTCAAAAGTACAATAATTACATCAAAGAGAATCATAATTCACCCCAAAAAGTCAAACTGAGTCAAATCTGCGTTTTCTGAGCTGTACAGTGCATTTTTGAAAAAACTGCCTGACGGGTCGCACGCCCCTGCCTGACGGGTCACGCGCCTTTGGTACCATATTTGGGGCACTTTCAGGTGGCCAAATTGAGCAAAAGTAGGCTTGTTGGAAAGGTCTGTGAGTCTACTTTCCAACCCAACTGGAATGTTTGAATTTGGGGTTCATTTGCCCTGTCAAAAATCAAATATCCCAAGACTACTTTCTGTAATTCAAAAAAGTGGCAGAAAGTCAATTTTTGCTTGTTTTTTGACTTTCTGGAGGCCCAAAACTTCACCAAATCTCAAGTCCATCCATGAGCATGTGTAACTTTGCATGAAAAATCTAGAAATGCTGAGTTTTTGTCAAAAGGATTTGCCATGATGAAGGGTCGCGCGGGGGGTGAGACCCGTTAATGGGAAAAACCTGCAAATTGCCTGAAAATGCCAAAATTCACCCAAAATTCTCAAAATTTCTTGGGATTTGTGATGTGGCTAGGCTATTTAGTGCCTTGATCCTTGAGTGAAGCCTCAGCCAAGATACGGAGGGGATTTGGCCTCTTTCTCCGTTTTAGTGCCTCGGTCAACCGCCTTTGAAACATTTTCATTTTTGCCTTGCACACATGCATTCTTGCCCAGTAATGGTTCTTCATGTTCCTCAGCAATTTCTTCTCTTGGTTGGCCTTAGCCAATAACCTCTCCAAGTGTGCATTTACCTGGATGAGCATGGACTCTCGGTCAGCGGGCAATGGGTCACCGGGTCTTCTTCGGTTCAAGATTCGGTCACTACGAATCCTCCACAGCTCATCAAGTGCTTTCTCATCCTCCAACTGTTTGTTGCGCTACTCCAGGTATGAGATTGTCCATTGTGCACCTTCTAGTCTCTTTTGCAATGCCTCATTTTCAGCTCTAAGGTGCTGAATGACCTCCTTTGCCTCTTGGCTCGGAGAAATGGCCTCAAGATCAACAAACTCAATATCTGGAACTCCTAATGGCCCCTCATCAATCTTGGGCTGCTTGCCCCTCTGTGCTACCTGTGCTGTTGAAGAGAGCGAGGCCCCTTCCACCTGATGTGGAGATAACACTCGTTGAGCTAATGATGAAGGCGAGACCCCTTCCACCTGCTGTGGAGATAGTACTCGCCGAGCTGCTGCAAATAAGGCCCTCGGGCCTTTTTGATAGGTAACCAGAGGTGAGGAGTTGACATGTCTAGTGACAGGGATGTCATGCTGCTGGGATGGTCCTCCCTCCTCGTGAACAACCTCAGGATGTGGCGAGGGTGGTGCTGTCAAAAACTCACGAGAGATGAACTCCTCCCATGAGATGCCCTGCTGAGCCAACTGATGCAATACTACAAGCTGAATCAAACCATAATGGTACAGGCTCCTATATTGTTGTGCCGGGCTCCTCCTCTGAAACATGGGCACCATCCTCTGAATGTTCTGATAGAAGAAAACAGGGATGTTCATCATCCTCACTCGGGTGAAGTGCATCAAGAGGCGAATATGATATGAATATACCTATGAAAATCTGCCCTCACAGGTGAAATAGTGCATGATGAGCCTCATCATGGGAGCATACTCGCTCCTGAGAAACCTGAATGGAAACACACCTGCCAAATGTCTCATGAATGGTGGCCGGACAAAAGGCTCAAATTGAACATTATCCAGCACCTTGCGCTTATTCCACACCTCCCCAACATTAGGTATCGCTGTGGCATGTGAGATCACCTCGGGTGTCAATGTAAAGTTCACCCCTGCAAGGTTGACATGTCCATCATGCAAGTGTAAAAAAAATAGGCGAGCCAACTCTCTGTGGTGTTGAATCCGAGAGATCCTCTCACAAAACTCATAGCAAGACATATACTGAAAACATGTGACTGCCATAGGACAAGCCTGTAACTCTGCTAAAGAGGTGTGCTCCTCTCACTTATGATGTCCACCCTTACCACCCTTATGAGTCCTCCTCTGTACCTCAATCTCTGAAGCTGATGACTGGTCATCACTTTGCTCATAAGTTTCGGTTTCTGACATTGTTTAAGAAGCAAAGTGGACAAACTGTGCTGCTGTTTCTGCCTGTAAAAAGTTGATTTATATGTTGTTTCAAGGGGACAAGGAACATGAGGGAACTGTTAGGGGAGGGACATTTTTACAAGGAAAATGGGAATACATGTATACAACAGGGAATTTAGGGAAATACACTGCAAACATCATTGCATATACATCATCAAATTCATATGTTTACATGGGCATAAGGAGAGATAGGGTTAGGATGTGATTTTTTATTTTTAAAGGGAAAAGGGGTAGGGTTTATTTTCTTTACAAATTTAAAAGGGAAATTGACATGGAAATATAGGGAAAATGAAATGGGAATGAAGAGAATAATTACAAGGGGAAAAACAATGAAACAACAATAAACCCTAGCATCTTTCTACAAATTTATTATACAGCCATATGGAGCGTTTTCTCTTGCACAATTTGATCATTAAAAACACACTCATGATGTCCTTCAACATAACCAGCAACCATTTCCAAGTTTAGAGAACCTACCTCAAGCAATGTGATGATTTAGAGGGTGCTTGAGCAAATTTGAAATGAGTTGGGAGGGAGGTTGCTTGACGGGTCGCACACCTCACCCAACGGGTCGCGCGAGCCTGACGGGTCGCGCCCGTTGAAAATTTGAACTGAGGGAAGCCTTCTGACGGGTCGCACGCCTCTGACGGGTCGCGCGCCTGGCCTGACGAGTCACGCGCCTGTCCTGCTCCCAATTTCAACTAGTTTCCCTCAAATTCGCTTGGAAGCTCGCCCAATCTCTCTTGCAAGTGTTTTGGATGCACAATGAGAGTAAAAGGAGGGAGATTGGTTCTTTATAAATTCCATTTGAATAAATTTCATGCTCAAACCCACTTTCTAATGTTTCTCTTTGACACTTTATAAAATTGACTTTTTGGTTTCCTTTGTCCTGAAATTGACTCATTTAGTGCTTTTGCTTGATTCTTTTTGTAGGTAGATCATCTGAGGGATCTTGGCAAGGGGACCAGGGTTACATGCTGTCCGCTGAAGTCTTTTGAAATTTCATCACTTTTTACAAAAATTTGAAAAATGACCTTGGCTTTAAAAACAGAGTTTTTAAATCCAAGGTGAAAATTAACTGTACAAGATAAAAAAAATCTCAAATAAACATCTTTACAAACATCCCTCTGGCTTGCTGAACACTTATTGACCTTTAGAAACATGACCTTGTAGACATACTTGACCAAAACCCTAGACCTAGGAATTTGACCTCAAGACAAGACCAGACAAGCTTGAAAGAGCTTAATGACTGAAATGACCTGATCCAGCAATGCCAAGAGGGGTATAAACACACCAGCTCCTCCATCAGGGTTATGGCATGCCTAATGGGATGCAAAAATTGACACTGATGAGACACCTACTTATGCAAATGCAAAGAGTTTTGATCGCTGATGGAGGGCTCAAGACCGACTCTAACAGGATATTCCTCCAATAGTAGGAGGTATCCCCAATTTGAAATCCAAATTACACCTCACACTATTTGGGATAGGATCCCTATCTAGTTTACGAGCCTAATTACCACCATATGTGTATTTGTTTCTCTTGGCTTTCAAATGTAGAGAAATGAATGTGAGACCAAGATAAGGATGCCTAGAGAATGAGTAAAAAATCATCTCTCCATTGATAGTTTGTAGAACATAATACAATAAATTAGTGGTGAGATAACGAGGAAGAGTATGCCTTAAGAGAGAATCATACAATTGAGATCAACCAAGACATACATAAACAAGAAAGTGTTAGAAACCAATTTCAAAATAGTTCATAAATTGTTTACTAACATTTCGTGGAATAAAAAGCAAAGATTCAAAGCAAACATACCAGGTGCATGCAACAAATTAGCTCATTAACATGTAACCAATATGTAAACACATATTCATAAACAAAAAAATCATGCATAGTCATTATAAGTTCCAATAACATGCATGGGAATCAATTCAATAAGTAGAAAACTTCTCATTAAATGTTGATAAATCCAAGCACATGTATTGCAAGCCTCTCAAAACCCAATAGTGATATGAGAGCATTTCATATCATCTTAAAAACACAACCCATTTCCTCACAATCACTTATATTATCAACTACCAAGATCTCAAGCGTTGAAAACCTAGAATGTTACAACTATGCTACAACACTCAAATGCCAAAAGCCCCCTAAAAATGACACATGAAGGTATTTTATGCAAGTGGGCAAGTGAGATTTCACCTCTCCCCTTCATGAACCATTCGACTCTTAAAACTTTTCAAATTCCACATGAATCTTAGCCTACTTTTATCATTTACATAAATTACATTTATAAGGAGCCAAACAAAATTATAAAGTGTTGATGTCATGGCCTGAGCCTTTATTTTCTTAATAATTGTTCCAGTAGTTGCTACATCTAAACTATATTAGCTTCACTTGCGGAAGGTTTATAACATTGTTGAGATCACTTGTAGGAGCTTTACTATACTAACCCGAGACATGTACACAAGGGTTTTCCCTGCTATCCTTGCATAATAATTAAAAATCATGTTAATGTCTTCATAAAAGAAAATACCTTCTTAACAACACATACGCTCACATTCAAATGATCCTTAAATTTTCTGTTAAATTGATAAATCCTAATCAGTGAAATCATAAATCATAAAATAGGGAATGAAGATGATTGTTGGGACATGTTAAGGCACAAATTCTAGTGAGTTCTATACCACCCTTCACAATTTTCAAATGAGCATTAGAATTTTTTAAAATATTTACATCCTCTCTTTTATCTTCTTGTGACTATTCTCTTTGGGATTAATGGTATTTCACACTTTTTTGTTGTTGCAACAACACCCTCCAAAATTTTGACCCACTCTCAATTTCAGAGGCTTCCTTGGTCTTATACATTGTCATCACAAACATTGAAACTCATTCCATGTCTTTTTATGAAGTGTTTTGGTCCCTCTTGCAAGGTAGAATTATTGTCGTATTTTTGCCTATTAGCTCTCGCACAATGTGTATAATATTGTTATGGTGGTTTCAAAGGGATACTTTTTTGTAAATGAGTTAATCTAACCATGTAAAAATTTGTCGCACTCATTTCCAAAGTTACAAGCACTGTCACACAAGTGTTGTCACGGTCGTCACAAAGTGTGTCTTTAGTTTTACACTTGTCGTAAGTGGTCATAAAGTTGTTGCACGAAGAAAAGTTTGTTTTTCACGTGTCCAGGATGATGTATGTTGTTTTGTCTTCAAGTATTCTAAGTGTGTGATCATAGTCGAAGTCTTATCATTGTTTAGATCAGCTTCACCGATCCCACACTTAGTCAATTCCTAAAAACTTTCTGATCAAGTAACCTAGCCTCATATATCCTTCCTGAAATACGCATTGCATAGTCTCAACCCTCTATCCATTACCTTGCCTCTTGAAAATTCACAATTCATAGTTCTTCACTCCTAGAACTATTGCATTGTGCAGTTTCAGTGTTAAAGAATGAACCTCGGCTCCTATAATTGTGCAATCCATCTTCCCAACCTGACCTCAACTAAGCATTGCACAATCCCTAGCCTCAAGATCAACCCTTCATCCCCTAAGATGTACAATTGCGTAATGGACCAGCCTCCTATGTTTCCCAGAACTGCAAAATAGGCTGACTCAGTGCCCACCCCCTCAGCCTATCATCGTTAACATTCAAAATTGTGCATTTTCCTCCCTCAGCCCAGTATGTACTATGCATTGTGCAGTATCAAGGTTCAAGGCTCAACCTTGATTGCTTGATATGTGTAATTTTGTAGTCACTGAGCCCCTCTCCCATCTTGTCACTTGGTTCTGGCTAAGTCAATGGATCAACATGCACTATCTTAGACTAGGGTTTTTGTCGAACTAATGTCATCTTGTCATGAGTGAATTGTAGATGCAGGTAGCTTATCATGACATGGCAAGACAATGAAGAAGGATATGAAGAAGGGAAACATGTTGAAAGACCTCTTTGTAGCTAAGTATGCAAGTTGATCAACCAATAAAAAGAAAAGGGGCAGCAATTCACGGCCACAACTCAAGGCTTAATATCATTGAAGACTCCTTACTTTCAATTCATATGGAGGTGGATAAAAGAAAACTCTCAAGAAGACACATAGCAAGGAGTAGCAAGAGTGGCTTGAAATTGACATATCATAAAGAATTCCATGTCAGCAGTGCCATGTCATGTCATGTCATGAGTTGTCACATGCCATGCCATGTTGTGGATGGTGTAAATTATCTATTCAAAAATGTATTGTAAAGTGGAATTCCAAAGGACACATTCAAAATATGAAGAGTCATGTAAATTTGAAAATTCATAGGAAGTCAAAGATTCATGAGGGTATTCAAAGAGTTACAAGGAAGGTGAAGCATCACCTCATGGGTTATATATACACCCTCATTGTATGCGAAAATGAATTTTCACCTTGGATCCTCCCGCAAAGCATTAGAGAGACAAACTATCTCTTTTGAGGAGCAAGGAGTGGCTTCAATGCTCCATTATTGCAGCTAGTGGTTTTCATTGTATACATGTGTGTTGGAAATTTTATTTAATATCATAAGCCTTATGGCTAGCACATTCCTCATGCGTGGATTATGGATATTTGTAAGACTATTCTATGAATGTTTATAATTCATGTTTTCTTTCATCTATGCTAAAGTAGTTGAACTATTTCCGTTATTTTGGTACTTATCATATTGAGAATGTGTTGTAATTTTTATTATCGTTGTTGCATCCTCATGGACTATTCTATTGGATATTACACAGATATTCCTTGTTGCATTGGTTATAATGATTGTCGCATCTTTGTGGATTATTATGCTTGATGTTGAACAGATTCTTCTACTTTATGTGTGTCTCTACTAGGGTGGTACTATTACCTCTCTCTTATAGGATCACTTCTATCCCCCCCTCTACAGTAAAAGAAATTTGACACACACATGACTAAACACTCACTAGGCACATCCCTTTGCTTTTCAAAGGCACATTTGCACCCCTCTCTCTTGTTGACAGATAGAACCAAGGCATATCTTTAAGACAACCAGAAACTAGGGCATATTGTAGATGGTGCTCCTATCCCAAAGGGTGTGAGGTCTAATTGGGACCACATATCAGAGAGACCCCTTGAATATTGGTAGGTTCAACACCATCAACATTTCTGGCGTTGGAAGGAGGGCTGCTAGAATTTTATGGTTGATAACCTCACCCACACAAATCTTACTTCCTCTAGTCAAGGCAGTAGTATCCCCAACACACCCCCCTGTGCATATTCCTGAAATTGAAAATCCTTCTCAGCCCAAGATTGTACAAACTTATGAGATCTTATGATTAGATCCAGGCCATCCTTCCTATCACTCGTAACATTACAAGATCTATTGGATTGACACCCAGAGTACATAATCTTCCATATTTTCCAGAGAAGAACCCAACCACCCACACCGGGTTAGTGGTTTCAAAAGTCAAAGTTTTGGATCTCGCCACCCTTAAGGAGTTAGAATACTCTGAATAGAAAGTATAAAAACTAGAGTAGCCTCCAACCTTCAATGGTGGTGATGGTTATAACGTAGTACTCTCGGACAATACTTTCCATGGGTTAGGCAATGAAGAAGAAGAAGAAGAAGACAAATCAGATTCTAACGAAGAATGGGAAAACAATGATGAATACATAACAAACCAAGATCTCGACCGAATGACTCAGGGCCCACCTACACTATCGGGTGTATTACACAAAATGGCGAGGTAGTTGGAGAAGTTAATGAAGTATGACCCTAACAAAGTAGTAAAGGCGGAGGATCACTTGGACAAATTTTACCTACATCTAAAAATTCTTGAGGTATGTAATGATGATGTTGGAGGTAGATCTTTTCTATGTAACTTAGATGGCAGAGCAGCTATATGATATCACAGCTTCCTCCGAACTCAATCTAGAATTGGAGGCATTTTAAGAAACGGTTTCTAGAGAAATTTATGAAGACATTTAATCAAATGTTTAACTTTATATTGAATAGATTTCTAAAAGATATGAACCTCATGACTCCATCACTATCTATTATTTCACATCTGCCTTACCAACAAGCATTGTGCAGTTCGTGAAAAGAACTACGAAGCCAAACTTGGCTGAGAATTTCAAAGAGGAAATTGCAGTTTAAAAGGACTTGCATGAGATTGGAGTCATATTTCATGACTAATCAACAAAGGACTCCAAATAGATGGGGAAAAGTCTCAAGCCTCCGTAAGAAAGGCCAAGGGGAAGAAGTGATTGATCTTGAGAACTTGAACTGCACTATCAAGTCTCTTTCCAATGAGATGGCATAATTGAAACAAAGGTCAAGTGATACCATCGTAGCCAACAAGCCTCCTAGATTCAAAATTATGAGAAGGGTTTCTAACTATAGTAGTAGTAGTAACCAACCAACTAAGTTTGCATAAAGCTCGAATGTTGTGTTGAATTTTGAAACAGTATTATTCATTTCATCAAGAGTATCATTCAGATTAGACGTGTCTGCAATGGAACCATAACATAAACGCTCTTTTTGTGCACATTATTGATACATTGCTTTCAGATGAGCAGACTGAGTCTACAAAAGAGAAGGAAGAGAATGTTGTAGCCAAAGAAGCTACAAGTGTCGGACATGTAGTAAACACACTCAGTTGTGTTTTTTTGGCTGAAAATAAGAGTGTCAAAGTACAGTATCTAAGTGAGGCCTCGTTTCAACAACAAAACACTTAATGCAACTTGAGAAGCCAAGGGTTGACCTCTGCACAAGAGTTGAAGAAAATAAGTTGAAAGAGCATTTGTTAAGAAAGATCACACCACCTACCAACTCATATCAGAACACTCAGAGAAATTCTGGCAATGCAACTACAAGAGGCATTTCGTAAATAGTAAAAGTAAGCCCATCACTCTGGAAGTTGCCGATAAGGAAACTCCACCAGAAAATTTGGTAATTTCACTCGCACTAGATTACAAAATAGTTGAAGATATGAAGAAAGCTCACATGAATATATTATTTTTTGAACCGACTAAGATCGTGAGCCAGCGGGAACTATTTTCTAGTGCACTCAAACAGTCTGCCTCAGGTAACAGTGCTGCTTCACAAAAGTTATCTGGTACATCCTCTGGTTCTCTTGAATTTTTACTTAATGCTTTAACGTTAGATGAAAACATGCTTTTCCCTCCATTTATGTTAACATTTGAAATTTTCAATTATAATGTGCACAATTTCTTAGTTGATTTCAGTGCATCTGTAAATGTAATGCCTTTATGAGTAGTAAAGAAAATCAATGTAAAATCAAATGAAAAATATGCACAAATCATTCAGCTGGACAACAATCTTGTCCATGCGATTAGTGAACTCATAAATGTGTTGATACGCTTATCATCTGACCAACAAGTTCACCAATGTATAAACATATTAATTATGGACATTCTAGAAGCATATGGTGTATTGTTTATCAGATACTGATCTAGCAAGTTAGAGGGGTATTTTGTGATGGACTAGTCACATATGTGGCTTCTGTATAAGGGCAGAAACAATCAGATCTGGGTGAACTCATAATGGTACATGAAACACATGGTAACTCCCTTAGAAGGAGAAAATGAGCCAATGGCCTTCACATATCTTATATTTGGGAATTTCTTTCTTGAAATTGATCTAGGGTGTTATCTTGCTTAGCCGTCCCTAGTACCACCTAACACACAATTGGAGCTCCTTCCTAATCCAACTGGTGAAAATGAAAATTGTATAGTTGGTAGTAATAGTAATAATATTATTAGTGTAGCACATAGCCCATGTACATATGATGTTTGGACATTTTATTTTGATGGTTACAAAACACAAGAGAGCTCTCAATTTGGTTGCATTTTATTAGACCCGTGAAAGAGGAAACGTCTGATCTCAAACCACTTGGAATTAGAGTGCACAAATAACACCATAGAATATGAAGCACTCATATTTGGTTTACAAAGAGCCATCGACCTCAATGTTTCAATTCTCAAAGCAATAGGTGACTCAAAAATTGTTGTACAATAGGTACATGATACTATGCATTATGTGTCACCTCATCTCAAGAGTTACCAACAAGATTTGTGGCATTTGATTTCACATTTCCAAACGTTCAATATTATTTATGTTCCTAGATTGCGCAACAAAGTCGTGGATGCATTAGAAAATATTGTTGCTAGGTTGTCCCTGATTAGGGGTGGTTTTTTATGTAGAGATTCTTTATAAATTATTGGTCCCTGGCAACATCACTAACTTACGCATTTTTGATGATGACAAAAAGATACTTCACTTCATGGAAAATGTTGATGTATTCAAGGATGTAGTTATTGATGAAGAGGAGCATGAAAAAGCATAGCAGGATGTAGCTCATGCAAGCAAAGAGAACCCCATACCAAAAGGCACGATATCACAGGAAAACATGCATGACTTGCACAACCACTTCCAAGGGCCATTTAATGCAAAAGCCCATAGTTTGATGCTATCATGTGAGAAAATAAATATTGGGGCAAAAAGTGATCTGAAGTTTGTTAATCTTGTTACTTTTTGCACACCATAGGAGTGACAATATTTCACCACCTATTCAAGTAGTATCGAGATGTATTCGTGTAGACATACGATGAGCTCAAAACTTATGGAACGTGAATAATCTAGCATGTGATTCCAATCAAATAAGGGGCCAAGTTGTTTCAATAAAAGCTATGAAAGGCGCATCCAACACTGGAGCCTATGATTCAAAAGTATTTGAGGAAATTGTTGGATGCTCGGATCATATAAAAAGTGTGACATTCTATCTGGGTATCGAACTTGGTCTCGGTGAAAAAAACTCTGGGGAATTTGCTTGTGCCTTGATTTCCACAACTTGAAACGTGCCTCAGACAAGGATAATTACCTCGTGTAGTCTATGGAATAGATATTGCAAATAGTATTGATGTTAGAGATATTTTCTTTATTGGATGGGTATTCTAGTTACAACCAGGTTCTAGTCTCAAAGCCTGACAGACTAAAGACAACATTCTGCACAAAGTGGGGTACATTCACATTTAGAAGAATGCCTTTTGGGTTAATCAATGTTGGTGCAACATTTCAACGTGCCATGGACATCACATTCTACAGACTGATCATATAGAGCATAGTGTTCTATATTGATGATGTCACAGTATTTTCCAAGAAGAGATCTAATCGCATATGCCACCTGAAGAAAATTTTCAAGCGATGTCGCAAATATAGGCTATCCCTTAATCCAAAAAAGAGAATATTTGCAGTGTCTAAGGGAAATCTCTTGGGCCATATTATCTTAAAGAGTGGGATTAAAGTAGAACTAGAAAGGATGAAATCCATCACCTAGATTCCTTTCCCAGCGAACAAGAAATCCATGCAGTCCTTTTTGGGGAAGATCAATTTCCTCTGCAAGTTTATCTCTAATTATGTTCAGATTGTTAAACCCATACAAGATATGGTTAAGAAGGACGTGATATAAAAATGGGATAAAAGGGAAAGGGACACATTCTCGCATATTAAGTAAGCCATTGCAGAAGCACTCGCTTTGTGTAGCCCATATTTCATCAAATATTTTCTTCTCTACACCTTCACTTCTGATACTTCTCTTCCTGCAGTGCTTACTTAGAAGGATGACCAGAATAATGAGTGGTCGATATATTTCATGGGTGACAACCTTCAAGTACCCAAACTCATGTTGGCTTAAGGGGGCTTGACCCAGGTTCAGTGTTAATTAGCCAAAAAAATCCCTACACTACTGGCCCTTTCGGCATCAACCCATGGAGTGCGAACTGAAGTCTCACCTGAAGTAGTATGGGGGGATGCTGGAACCAAGTTTTTGCACCCTGAGATGGTTGTGATGTTGTTTGAGTTCTTTTATCCCTACCTTCGCGTAGGTGATCTCACTCTAGGGATTTTTGGACAAACCCTTTATTCCAGCTTTCAATACCTTCCTGAAAGTATACGATCGACCTTTGCGCAACCCTATCCTAGGGATCAGGTACTTTCATGTTGTTATGGTAGCGCACCGTGCAGATTCCTCAATTACCCCAGTGATTTAATTATCTTGCCGAATACTTAAAGTTATCACTGCATAACCAGATATTTGTAATTGTGTTTAATTATTCAATGTAATTGTATTCATTCATGCAACATAGAAGCATAGCAAAGGAAATTCATACAAAAATATCCAAACCCATCAATAGACATCTCCTCCAGCCATAGACACCCATCATGCACCAAGCACAATAGCTGCTTGATGACTAAAACTATCATGAGAGTGCGGTTATAGTGCGGCACCCAGAGCAAGTTAAGTAATCCTGCCTTTTTGACTCCTCTGAGTCACTTCCACTACTCCAGTGCAGTTATCCCCATCTTTGTGTCTATGATGTGGTGCATCAATTGTTCGGTCACCAAGTGCGGGAACTTCTCATGATCCACCAAGTCCCAGTCTTGGAGCTTCAAAAGTGGCACCTGTGCCAAACACAGACCATCAAAAGTGATCTCATCTGATATCAATGAGGTTTGCAGTGGAGTCTTACTTTCATCAATGTCCTTTGGGACCTTGGACTTAGGCTTGCATGGAGGGACATACTCTAGCAACCGTGTAATAGGGTCTGCACCCTGGGCTTCAACCACCTCTACTTCCATTCCCACATCTTCATCATCCATGGGAATGTCTTTGATATCCTCCTGTTCTGCCTCTAGGTTTATAGCCTTGCCTTTCTCCTGGGTAGTGGGCTTTGTTGTGTTTCATGTCAGCAACATGTGCACTAGAATGGTAGGATGCTTTCCCTTGTTATCATTCATGGTCTCCTTGGTTGGTGTTGGCTTTGGTCTTGGCGTTCTCAAGGTTTTAGGGACCTCCACCAATAATTCGGCTACTTGTGGGGAAACTTCTTTAGCCTATTTATCCATCTCTTATGCTATCTCTTCTACCACTTGCTATGTATTGATAACTTCTGGGGTTGATGCCATAATAGTCTCTATCAGTACTCACGACGTCTCAGGAAAGTTCGTAAATGCATGAGTCTATTTGAGAGCTTCGAAAAACTCTAGGTCCATCAACGTCTCAGAGCTCAACAACTAAATACTTCAAATTCCAAGTGCTTCTTGCTAGATAGCCACTTGTAATTTATAGGGCAATTTGAATTCAAATCTGATCTTCCCCCGAAATCGGTTCATTAATGCCAGATTGGCGGCAGATTTCCAAGGATCTAAGCCATAAATTTCGTCTTAAATTTCAGCCGCCCGCTCTAATTGGCCTCACTTCTATTGTCTTTTCATGAACAGTGACTTTAAAAATTACTTTCCAGCCTACCTGCGCAATTTCTCCCTGGGTGGCACAACTCCCTCCGCGTTGTCGCTGACCCAGTGACATGCCCTTGCTTCGCACTATCTTCCAATCACGCAGCTCCACAACTTGGGCAGTGTAGTTTATAGTCCCATGCCTCCTTTCAATTGCCTGGAGCACTAAGACTTTACTACTTTGATCTAGTCACATGGCCAGACCGCTGGTGTATGGCTTCAAGCGACTGCCATTTACCTTTCCTGGGAAGGGTTCTCCATTTAACTTGACTAGTTGTACCACTCCTATGTCGATAATCTCCTTAATAACATAAGACCCTAACCAGCGCATCCTGAATTTTCCGGGGAATTTATCAAACTTACTATCATACAAAAAAACCAGATCATTTACCTTAAATGTGGCAGCTTGATGTGTCAATCATGCCATGCCTTTTCACACTGCTTTTGGACCTGCTAGTGAAATCCAACCAAAAATCTTTCTTCTTCGAACTCATCCAAATGCACGAGCCTCTCTTCTAGGGCTCCATGATCCATCATACCTGTGAGCGCTACTATGAGAAAACTAGGCTCGATGTATTCCAGAGGCATTATGGCTTCCACACCATAGATAAGACTAAAAGGAGTTTGCCCCGTCAACTTCTTGCATGTCGTTCAATAAGCCCACAATACTGTAGGTATGCGTAGGTCCCAATCACTTTGTTGATTATTTCAAACCTTGGTCAGCATGTTTTCAAGAACTTTGTTGAATGCCTCCGTTGTCTCGTTAACCTGTGGGTGATAAGGTGTGCTCTTCTGGTGATATACTTGAAATTCCTCCATTAGTGTGCTGATTGTCTCATTCAGGAAGTGCATACCACAATTTCTCATCAAGATACTTGGACATCCAAATCACGTCAGTACATGCTCAAATAGGAACTTTGCTGTTGTCGTGCCCATGCAATACTTCACCGGCTATGCTTCTTCCCAACAAGTCAAATACTCTATCGCAGTGATAATGTACCTTGCTCCTATCTTCCCTTATGGCTAGATGGGTCCTACAAAATCTATTGCCCACTTTTCGAAGGGTTGAAATGTCATTTGTGGATTCAAAGGCATTTCATCCCTCCACAGTTGCCAGCCTATTCTTTGACATACATCACATGCCTTGCAATATGCTTTTGAATCCTAATGAAGTGTTGGCCACCACAACCCTGCGCGTAGAATCTTCTGTGTGGTTTCTCTCCCTGCATAATGTCCTCCCGCAGCGCCCCCATCAGTGTCTGCAAGCATGTTGCTTCGTTCGAACTCAGGTACATATCGTCGCAATATCTCATCAATCCCCATCTTGTATAGATGTCCAGCAATGACAGAGAAATCTGCCGCGTGCACCACTAATTCCTTCTTTTGTTGGACAAAGTATCCTTTCGGTGCAGTTCCTATTGTTAAGAAGTGTATTATATCCTCAAGATGACCATTCGTGATACACATTACAAATAGTTGTGCGTCAAGCATTCTTTCTTCCAAGTTAGTAGGTTCCTCCCCTGTTTCGATGCGCGACAGATGGTCTGGTCCTTTGTTCAATCATCTAGGCTTCACAACAACTTCAAAACTGTACTCTTTGAACAATAAGAGCCATCTACGGATCCCCCCCCCCCCCCACAACATAGGCTTATTGACCAGGCACTTCAGCACGGAGTGATCCCTATACATCTTAAAATGGGCCCCTAGCAAGTAGTGTTGGTACTTCTAGAGTGCATACACCATAGCTAACCCCTCACGTTCAGTGGTAGAATAGTTCGGCTCTACTTTGGATAATATGCGGCTCGCAAACGTGATAGGATGGTCCAAGACTTCTCTACCATCCTATGTTAGTATTGCCCCCGACGTTATACATGACACGTCGACATGTACATGAAACTCTTTCTTCCAGTTCAGGAAGACTAGAATCGATGCGGTAACCATCTTTTCTTTCAATATATCCAATCTTTTCTTACAACCATCGTTCCAGCAGAACGTGACATCCTTCTTCAACAATTTTTCCATTGGCGTGGTGATCTGGGCATAGCTTTTGATAAACTTTTTGTAATATACCATATGTCCCAGACTAGTGCATAGCTATTTCACACTCCTTGGCACTTCCAAGTTTAGTATTACTGCGATCTTCATGGGGTCTACCATCAGTCCTTGTCTGCAAATCACATGCCCCAATAGCTTCCCAAAAGGAACGCAAAATAGACACTTCTTGAGATTGAGCGCTATCTGATATCTTCGATAGGTATCTAGAATAAAGCGCAAGCTTGCTACGTGGCACTTAGCCCAAATACAGTCCAGTCATCAAAATATACCTCCAGGAACTTATCAATAAATTCCTTGAATGCCGCAACAACCACGCACGAATAGATTGCAGGTGCATTCTTCAATCCAAATGGCATTACAGTGTATTGGAAACAACCCCACTCAGTCACGAAGGTTGTCTTACTCCTATCCTCTGGTGCGATTTTGATTTGGTGGTACCCAAAGAACCCATCAATGAAGGAATATGCTTCCTGGCCAACTACATTTTCCAACACTTCATCCGTGAATGGAGTCAAGAAAGGATCATGCACATAAGCATCATTCAGTTTTCTGAGATCCACGCATATCCTTATCTCATCCTTTTATTTCTTCTCTTGCACCACCATTGGGCTTACCCAATCAGATTCTTCCATAGGATCAATGATGCCTGCTGCTAGCATCTTGTCTAGCTCTAAGCAGACCTTTTCCTTATATTTCACATTGAGACGGTAAGGCCTCTACTTAACTGGCTTCACATTGGGCTTTAACGTGATCTTCATCACTCCTAGGTCCCACATTATTCCTTTCAGATCCATAAACTTGGTAGGGAATAAGTCCCGGTATTTGAGGAGAAATTCAATGACCTTATCCACCATCGCGTCATCCCAGTAGTATCCAATCTTCGAGAATTTGGGTTCTGCCTCTGTGCCAATATTCACTTTTTTTGTTTTCACCGGCATAGTTATATCATGGTTCTCAATCTGTGGTCCTTGAACCTTCTGGTGGCCTTCTGTTTCTAGAATGTTAATCTTATGTGGATCCTTGTCCTCTACTTTAGTAGTTATATTATAACATTCAAGCGCGTGACTTAGCTAAGTAGCCCATTCAGGTTGAATCAGGTCTAAAGGATCCTATGGTATCCTAAAGATAATGGCTTTCACCTCTTGTAGTGCTTCATCAATATTGTCAAACCCATCCTCAAAACTGAATGCCATCACGAATCCTTCACGCAGGATATCCCATTTTCCTATCCCATGGTGAAACTCTGTTTCTATATACCAATTCATTGGGATAACATCTAGGGTATGATAGAACAGGTGTACCCACTCAGGTTGGGTCATTTCTCCATAATCCTGCATCCATTTTGCCAGATGCATGCGTGGGTCATTATGCCCATCACACTTATCTATCATTTACATCTTAGGCTTCCTAAATTGTGTTCTCATCATCCTTCTACATTCGCACCAATCATCAAAGCTTCCCTTGTGCGTACCCCACCATCTTGAGGGCATAGCACGCAATGCCCATTACAAGGCTTGGAAGCGCTGCTTTTCAGGTACCTCCCTTTCAAATGCATCCAAAAATATATCTACCACATTTATACCATCATAAATAGGTATATTTATTACCTTTGACGACACACAACGCAGGGACCGGGTCCTCATGTTGCAATTCAACGAAGTTACTTCATGTAACCGATTCTATCAACGTTCTATTTCTTCATCGGAGTCTGAAGTGCATGAACTCTCGCAATCCCACGTAATCCATCCATTTGCGGTGGGATTCACCCAATCTTGGTCTCATGATGTTATCTTATAGATATAGTCTAGGTCGTCATCACTCTCATAATCATGGACAAGTTTAGTATAGAGCGATCCTTCAGCAGGATCGAGAGGTATTGTTACAAGCATTGATTTTTTCTCAAAGATCATCTTTCGCTTCTTCAAATTGATTACCCCGTTCATATCAGTAGCCCAATAAATTTCTAAGAGCATAGGGTAGGGATTGTTGTCATCCACTATCTCTATTACTTCAAAATTTGCGAGTGTGCGCACTCCCTCAATATCCATGGTCACCCCCTGCATTCGCCCCATGGGAATGATTTTCTGCTAATTTGCCATCCTTAGCTGAATCGGAGACCATTACAACGGAGGTCTCCCCATTCACTCCCAAGTATTCTTTGGTAGGACATTTTCATCTGATCTGAGGTCCAAAATGACCTGATCCATTTCATACTCTCCTATTTGTGCAATCAGTCTCATCTCCCATCCCATCCTTGTTTTATGCTTGCCAATATTTCATACTACGAGTGGCTCACCTGGAAAAGTTCCAGCGCATCTATTGATGAGTTCTTGTAACCCTTTCACAACCTTACTATCCTGCAATTACTTCATACAGGTTTCCAAGAAAGTTGTGAGCATAGAGGGGTCCATCTCTGGCTCAGGCTTATCCTTTCTTCCTGAGGTGGAGGCCTCAGCGAAGCTCTTCTTAGCTTCCATGAAGGTTTCATGAGCACACTCCAAATTGAACTCAACCTCTTTCATCGGGACTTTTTGAACCCATGTACTATCTTCTAGCTATTTCCCCTTGTCATCTCCCATCGCGATTCCACTTCTAAGTACTATATTTACATTTGGATCTTCCTTGTGCGGCTCAGATCTCATCATCTGCAGGTTTTGAGTTGGCGAAGGTGGTAGCACCCATTTTTCACGTATCCTAGCTATCACTGTAGGAAAATATTCCATTTCATGATCAAACAGCGTGCAATACTTGCAAGACAGACACGTTGGATTAGTGCAATCATGGGCATAGTGTCCTGGTCCTCTGCAATTGTATAAAATCAACTATCCTTGACCTCTACTAGGTCCTCCTCCGCCTCAACCTTGTCTGCACCCCTGAAATCCCATCTGCGACATCCCTTCATTCTGGTCAAGGGGTCGCGTTTCGACCTGAACCCTGACGGTGGGAGTTTTATCCATCATTAATTCATAGCTCCTACAAGTATGCTCATCATGTCCTACCGACCTACAAAAGTTGCATAATAGCTGTTGTGGTGCTTGTACATACTTCTGTAGCAAGTGATAGTTATCCGTGGCATGTTTTCCTACTACCTGATAGATAATGCACCATAATGCAGGCCCCACGCTAGGTCCTACTTGAGCTTCTAGCCTTAAAGGCATCGGTCCTCCTCTTGCAATGTAATTTGCAAAGACTGGGCAATGGTCTTTGTCATGACCCTGACTCTTGCATTTCAAGCACCATACCTCCTCGCGTACCTCTGGTCAAACCATCCTGTCTTGCTTCAGACTTTGCATCTCAAGGCATAGATTCTTCAGCTGCGCATGGATCTGCGGAACTCCTAAATTAGAATCTTGCATCAGAGTCTCATGTAGTCTCATGGCAATCTCCAAGGTCTCTGCCTGTGTTTTTATCTTCTGCTGCGACAACGCACTCCTTAAGTGTGGTAGTAGCGAAGCCACAAACCACTTGCAATGTTGTCCATCTATCAAATTCATGTTGGCTTCATGGATTGTACACTTTAGCCTCTGATCTAGTTCCCAAGGCATCTCTCTCGGTCGCATCGTTATCTCTTTGAATCCCACAATCAACTGCACCTCAGATTTAGGCCTGATAAATTCTCTATTTAGTGTTGTGTGGATATTTGCTACTCTAGCATTTGGGTTATCATTAGAGTACTTAATATACTAGGTTAGCGCGTGATCTTATAGAGCACTAACCAATGTCGCCTTCTTTATATGATCATATGTAACACCTTGAGCTTCCCATATAGCCCTCACAACGAACCTGAATTGGTCTGGGTCCTCATTTTCCAAGCCTTTGAATAAAGGAAACTTCATTGTATTTTCCATACTAAACCTCGATGGAGGTGGAGGTGATACAAGTGAAGTTAGAGGTGATGGTGGTGAAGTCAGAGGTGGTGTGGGCAGAGGTGGTATTCACGGGAATCCTTGTCTTATTAACTGAATAACACTTTGCAGATAAACCTTCGCTATCCCTTCTTCATCTCTTCGCGAAGGTGAAATCAAGGGGCTATACTTCGGACCCTTTTTTCTTTCATTCCTATAAGTTTTTCCACTTCGAATAGTCCCAGACATTAAGGTAGCTGCATAACCCATTTTTTACACAGCAGCATTTTAATCCAAGTATTCAAATATTTTACGTACTTACCTTGCGGTCCTTTGAAAAAGTGTCGCTCTGCCTCGCTATAGCTGACTGAGGTGTCGACCGTGAATTCAGTCACAAATCCTCCTATGATGCGATCGAGCTAATGATCGACAATGTGGGTGACCTTATCCTCTGATGCTTCCAACCTTTGTACTAGCTCTGGGGTCCACAAATAGGACTGTCAAGTTTCCACCTTCCTTGGCTATCTTCTAGCGTTGCGATCCACTTGTATAGCTCAATAGGGAAAGAGCAGACAAAAATCTCGTGGATCTCTGTATATAGGTACCGGTCCAACCATTGT
This sequence comes from Pinus tabuliformis, assembly GCA_031772625.1. Taxonomy (NCBI): domain Eukaryota; kingdom Viridiplantae; phylum Streptophyta; class Pinopsida; order Pinales; family Pinaceae; genus Pinus; species Pinus tabuliformis. The sequence goes on along the minus strand of CM062820.1, from coordinate 626,937,922 downwards.
TCCTTTGTCAGTCGCAGGTTTTTGTTCTCCCGTGCCGTGAATTTGTGGATCTTTCTATCCAACTAGTCTCCAATCTCCTTCTTAGTTGGATTCCAATGATACGACATCACACATCTCTTATGCAGATTCTGGTCCTGGTAATAGAACCATTTGTTGGCTTGAGGGGGCCTGACCCAAGTTCAGCGTTAATTAGATAACCAAATCCCAACACTACTGGCCCTTTTGGCATCATCCCACAGAGCGTGGACCGAAATCTCACCCAAAGCAGTATGGGGGGATGCTAGAACCAAGTTTCCACACCCTAAGATGGTTTTGATGTCATTTGAGCTCTTCTATCCCTGTCTTCGTGTAGGTGATCTCGCTCTAGGGATTTTTGGACAAACCCTTTATTCCAGCTTTCAATACCTTCGCGAAAGTATACGATCGACCTTTGCGCAGCCCTATCTTAGGGCTCAGGTATGCAACGCGCTGTGCATACTCCTCAATTACCCCAATGATTTACTTAGATTTCTGAATACTTAAAGTTATCACCGCGTAACTAGATATTTGTAATTGCATTTAATTATTCAATGTAACTGTATTCATTCACACAGCATAGAAGCATAACAAAGGAAATTCATACACAAAATATCCAAACCCATCAATAGAAAAAATAACATAAATTGTAGAATAACTCCTTTTATTAATATCTTCTGAGTGTTACAAACTCTGTTCACCCTACGCACATAGATACAAGGGTCCACGCACTTAGCTATGGACTTCTACCCTAGGCCTCTACATACTCAGCTGCAGAGCCTCTACCTACGCTACAACCCAAGACTTAGACTTCTTGCTCTAAAGCTATGGCTCTCTTACTTCTTCAATCCTACTAACTACTTAGAGCTTAGCTCTTTTTATACAATCCCATGGTCCGCAGACCATGGGTATATCTCTTACATATGAATTTAATTTACAAAAATAAGGGCAGACTACCCTTTGTGACACACAATACCTCCACACTTTGTGACCATAAAATGAGGATTCATTACAATAATATTACAAAAACTTGACTTAGACATGGGCTTTTAGCCCCAAAACTGCCCTTGGGGGATCCCGCTCCCAACAACTCATCTATCCCGCCATTGACAAGCAGGCATACGTAGTTTATAAGGCAATTAAACATTTATGCCATTATATCTTGAAAAATAATTGCATCATCTATGTTCCACACCCAGAAGTCAGATCATTGTTTGTTTAGCAAGAGCTTGCTGAGAGAACAATGAACTAGATGATCGGTCTACAAGAAATGTCTAGGTGTTCATGTTTTAGGTGATAACAGATTTCCCCCCAATGTATTAGTGTTAGGAGAAAATCATATGACTGAAATATGTTGTAGGTTACACTTCCGCGAGACACCAAAGGGGAGTGAGAGGGAGAGAGAGAGATAGTTGAAGCAATACAAGGAAGGACAAAGGAATGAAGGGGGTAAGGCCTACAAAACTAATATAAGTCTCTTTTTATTATGGAGTACATGATCTCAAATGAGGTGGGGGAGGCATACCCATACCCGCCGATATAACTAAGTACAAAAAATAATGGCGCGCCTAGAAATGTGGGTCTGAGCAACAAAGTACACAATACATGCTATGTTGGTATCAATGGGCCATAAAATAATACAATGAATCCCATATACATAATATGCCTGGAAAGACATAGGCCAAGGCTGAATACAATAACATATGAGTACATGAGACATAATTCCCCTCAAGCTGACATTGTGAGGGGGGATCACAACTAAATAAGCCATGCTGAATAGGAAAGGGCTCTGAAGATCTTAATGGAACATCTGAAGGAGACATGCATGTTGTGGGCACTGCAAATAGTTGAAACCAAACCCATCAAATCTATTGAATTTCATCTGATGTTGGATCATAATTTGTTGACATTTGGGTATGTGGGGGGCTACCTTAAGGGCTGCTCCCCCCCATGAGGTCTACAACATCTCACACACACCCGGGAAACCCTGGTACAATCGGTTGGATCATCAGACCATCAAGTGTATGATTGTTGATCATGCGATAATGAGATGGGGTCGAGCACATGAGAAATAACCAATTCAAAGGGAAATGATGATTCCCTTTGCTTGATCTAAGGTATTGAACAAAGATGAAGGCTATAACTAAGGTACACTTCCCTCTAGATGACACTTCTAGAATGAATGTGTTGAAGTCGATAGAATAGGGCCTGCGAGAGTTGAGGCAATGACGAATCCTCAACAAAGGCATGAGAGATCATAGTAAAGTGACTGATGAAATGACACCAAGGATGATGATAAAATGAAAAAATATGAGAGGTAGAATAACGACTTCCCTTGTTGGATCATGATATGCATGGTTGACCTGGTAGTGAGTGACTTGATTCTAGAGGGGATGGTTAATTACTTAGACAGAGGTTTTTCAATGACGAAGCATTATATCTAGAGTCCAAATATGACCATGATTGGATGAATGTGACACAAAGACATATGGAACATTTTAACTGGACTCAAGGGGACTCGAAACAAACTCTAGAGATGTAAGGGTGACTCATCTATGATGCTCTAAACAAGGGTGACTCAATGATGCTACCACATGGGGGAGGCCTAGAGGGGACCATAAAAACATGAGTAGATTATGGCTACTATGTTGGAATTATGATACAGGTATGATACATATGTTTTCCTTGATGGAAACTCTCTCAGATGAAAGATCACAGTATAGTAGGTAAACAACAAATAATGAAGAAAGAAAAGTATACGCAAGTTCACCATTGACCAAGTCGCGTATACACGCAGGTTATCTATATACAAAGGTGCGTATAACGTACACACACACTTTCACAGAAGGAAAGGTGCGTACATGTTGGAAAACTAAGTTTTGGTCCATGGTATTTGGTCCATGGTATTTTGGTATTGGTCCATGGTATTTGGTCTGAGGTATTGACCCCAAGTATTGGGTCCAAGGTATCGGTCCTACGTGGTTTTGGACCATGGTATTGAGAGAGGCCTAAACCTATATAAGGAGAAGAAGATCATTAGGCAAAAGTGCAAGTGTGAAAGTGATGAATATCAGATGACGTGTGAGATCTAGTATGCAGGTTATGGGTATGTGATGCTTTGCTAAGGATGCACCTATGTGGTGAATGAAGGTTGATGGACCGATACCATGAAGACCAAAATGCATCATCATTATATGGTATGATCATGAATAGTTCATATCTGAATACTGACGCATGTCTTATCCTTTATATCTAATGATTTGGGTGTATCTGAAGTACAAAATTGTAGCGAAGGTATAAGCAATTATTTTCGGATCTGTACGTTGGTTCCCTTTGATGAAAGGGTGTATACATGTTGGTTCGACACAACAAAGTAGCGTATACATTATGAGATTTGATATTTGAGGTTGTTTTTGGTTCTAGTGTTTGTTGCAGAGTTTTGGGTTCTACTCTATGTTCTGGTGACTATGTTTTGATGACATGGTTTCTATGATTCAGTTGTTGCGTGATTCAAAGATTTATGATGCAGATATAGTTAATGGTTGTATTGTAGTGGTGATTGATTTTGTATTGATGGATCTAGTCTGAAAATTTATGAAACGTGGTCCTTGGAAGAAAAGAGAAGGTCGTAGCCTTCTGTAGGCTGGTGCCTATGTACTAGTAAATATATTGGCTAATAAAAGAGCTAGGGGTTGTAGCTCCCTTCCAGTAGAAGTTGGAGAATGAGAGAAGGTTGTAGCCTTCTATAGGTGGGTGCCTGCATACTGGTATGAGTTTGCGGTAGTACAAGATTGTAAACAGGTTTTTCTTATCTTAAAGAAAACAGCAGCAGGTGGTTTTTGTCCCGCATTAGGTTTCCACCTTATATCATGGTGTTCATGTGTGTTTCTTATGTGTGATGATCTGTTCTATTTTTACTGCACCTGGTTATAGTTTGCATGGTTAATAAATTTATAATGCACTAATTAAAGATCAATATGATGAATTAACTAAATCATAAGTTTGCTGGATATCTGCTAGTTGCATTAAACACAGTTGCGTGTACACTCAGGTTCCCTTAACTGAAGTAGCGTATATGAATCTGATTATGGAAATGAAAAGTTATTGATTTGATAATACTAATTCACCCTCCCCCCTCTCAGTATTATTTCCAACAATTGGTATCGGAGCAGGTCCTTTGGTAGAATCTTGATCACTTGAACGAGATCCGTAGAACAATGGGAAAGAAAGCACGTAAGAAGAAGAAGACAGCTCAAAGGAACATCGACACCTTGCCATTAGGTGGAAGAAAGCATTCAGATTTTGAATCACCTCAGATTGAAGATGAACAAGCAAATTAAGCGTTATATGAAATCATAAATCAACAAGATCTATTTAGAAAAAGGGAGAGTTCCCTCAAGGAAGAAGTTATCAGCTTAAAATCTCAGCTAGAGTGTGCCTTTAGAGTACATCAAATGCTGCAAGAGAAGAATGAAGAACAAGAAAATGAGATTCTCAAACTAAGGCAACAATTATAAGAAGGAAGAAATTATGAAGAAATCTTAAAGAAGCAACATCAGGAAAAGGAAGAACAACATCAGGTTGAGGTAAATATCTTGAAAGGTAAATTAGAAGAAAAAGATAAACTATTATGATTTCAATACAATACTAAGATTTTGGATGATATTCTTAGTAGTCAAAGGTTGCCTACCATCAAAACTGGTCTTGGCTTTTATGAATTTGTTGAAGATGAATCTATCTCATAAGGTGAGGCAAGGAACTCTAATGAAAAATCTGAAATGCTCAACAAGGAGATAAGAGGTCAATCCCATCAACAACCAAGGAAAGAAATTCTTCAAAGAAAATATTTTGCTCCTAAAAGTGGAAATGATATACAATTATTTCCTCCAATGAATAATTTTGAATGTTATGTATGTCCTAATCTTGGACATGTTGTAGCCAGATGCAGAAGTAGAATGGTTCAAGACCGTCACATAGAAAGATCATCACATTCCACGTACTTTAAGGGATATTGTTTTTCTTGCAATATGTTTGGTCACAAAACCATTGACTTCTATAGAAGGAATATGAAAATATAAGATGTTATGCATGTAACAAGCTTGGACATATAGCAAAGGAATGCAGGAGAAGACTTTGGGCACCATACAAAAGGGAGAAAACATCATCAGAGTTGAAGATATGGAAGAAAAAGGAAGTACAATAAAAAAGATGTGGCATAGCAGAGTATACAGACATGAAAAACTTAGAGGGAGCTAAAAGTGTGGAACCTTAGTGTTCTAAATCTCATACGCAAGTTGCATGAAGACAAGTCGCGTATATGCCCGAGTTCGAAGCTACACAGTCACGTATATGTCAGTTTCAGGAAATGTAGTGGGATAGACTCAAGAAAAAGGGTCTGATATGATTCAGTCAATTATTTGCTCTATTTGATAATGGTTACAATCTGCTGATGATGTGTGGAAATGTGTTGGTACTCATAAGATGTTTTTTAGAAGTGCTTTTGATCCTAACTTGATGATGATGATGTCTTGATACTTCTTACTGATATATGCATGATCGGATCTGACAGTGAACAGATGGAACAGGTTCAGGGGGGAGCATATGCTTCAAATAATGCATTGTTAGCATTATGGTTAGAAGTCTTTGGTGATGATGCTTATGTGGCTAAATGATACATCTTGCTACTTATTTTTGGTTGGTCGAGAGAATGGTATTGTAGGTTACAGGTTCGGCTGCTATTGGCAGATGCTTATGGTGCAAATCATATATGGTGTATGATAGTTGCTGATGACTATCATGGTCTTGTTTAGATTGTTGGTATTTGTTATAAAAGTTCATGTATATCATTTGATGTAAAGGTCATGAAAAGACCTAATTTGTAACCCCTCTTTGCATGGGAAGGATGATGTAATAATGTCTATTTTCAGTCATGTATAAACATTTGGTATATCCCCACTTGGTTGGGTGGATGAGTCAAAAATGGTGTATCCCCACTCGGTTGGGAGATCGATGTATGTATGAGCCATTGGTGATAGGAAGGTCATACTCACTTAGTTGATTTGTAAAGTCATGTTATTATTTTGAAAAATATTTTTGCAGACTCTGCATGTGCTCAAGGGGAGCATGGATGGATTGGTACATCTTAACATGTACAAAGGTGGAGCTCAATCAGAGATTTCAGCATGTACTCAGGGGGATTATGGACAGCATAATGTATATCAAAGGGAGAGAATATCTTGGTCCGCCCTTTGTCCTTGATTTCAAAGGGGGAGAGTGACTTGGTGTGGTTGTTGCCATCAAGTCCAAAGGGGGATATTGTTGGCATTATGATACAAGTATGATACAGGTGTTGTCCTTGATGGAAGCTCTATTAGATGAAAGATCACAGTATAGCAGGCGAACAACAAAGAATGAAGAAAGAAAAGTATACACAAGTTCACCATTGACCAAGTCGCATATACACGTAGGTTCTCTATATAAAAAGGCGCATATAACATACACACGCACTTTCACATAAGGAAAGGTGCGTAAATGTTGGAAAACTAAGTTTTGGTCTGTGGTATTTGGTCCATGGTATTTTGCTATTGGTCCATGGTATTTGGTCCGAGGTATTGACCCTAGGTATTGGGTCCAAGGTATCGGTCCTACATGGCTTTGGACCATGGTATTGAGAGAGGCCGAAACCTATATAAGGAGAAGAAGATCATTAGGCAAAAGTGCAAGTGTGCAAGTGATGAATATCAGATGAAGTGTGAGATATAGTATTCAGATTATGGGTATGTGATGCTTTGCTAAGGATGCACCTATGTGGCGAATGAAGGTTGATGGACCGGGATCATGAAGACTAAAATGCATTATCACTATATGGTATGATCATGAATAGTTCAAATCTGAATACTGACGCATGTCTTATCCTTTATATCTGATGATCTAGGTATATCTGAAGTAGAAAATTGCAACAAAGGTATAAGAAATTATTTTCTGATCTATACGTTGGTTCTCTTTAATGAAAGGGCATATACACGCTAGTTAGACACAACCAAGTAGCATATACATTATGAGATTTGATATTTGAGGTTTTTGTTAGTTCTAGTGGTTGTTATAGAGTTCTGGGTTCTGCTCTGTGTTCTGGTGACTATGTTTTGACGACAGGGTTTCTGTGATTTAGTTGTTGGGTGATTCAGAGATTGATGATGCAGATATAGTTAATGGTTGTATTGCAGTGGTGATTGATTTTGTATTGATGGATCCAGTCTGAAAATTTATGAAACGATGTCCCTGGTAGAAAAGAGAAGGTCATAGCCTTCTGTAGGCTGGTGCCTACGTACTAGTAAATATATCGGCTAGTACAAGAACTAGGGGTTGTAGCTCCCTTCTAGTAGAAGTTGGAGAAGAAGAGAAGGTTGTAGCCTTCTGCAGGTGGGTTCCTACGTACTAGTATGAGTTTGCGCCAGTACAATATTGTAAATAGGTTTTCCTTATCTTAAAGAAAATAACAGTAGGTGGTTTTTGTCCTGCATTGGGTTTCCACCTTATATCATGGTGTCCATGTGTGTTTCTTATGTGTGATGATCTGTTATATTTTTACTGCACTTGGTTACTGTTTTCATGGTTAATAAAGCTCTAATGCACTAACTAAATATCAACATAAGATGGATTAACTGAATCATAAGTTTGCTGGATATACGCTAGTTGCATTCAACATAGTTGCATGTACACGCGGGTTCCCTTAACTGAAGTAGCGTATATGAATCTGATTATGGAAATGAAAATTGATTGATTTGCTAATATTGATTCACCCCCCCGCTCTCAGTATTATTTCCAACATACTCATGACGAAAATTGACACATGAGTCAACCAGTGAAAAGGTAAAGTGGTACCAGAGTATGGGTGGCTCAAATGAAGAAATTAAATTTTAATAGGTGGCAAAATGACACCTCATGGAAAAAATTGCTTCCTAGTGAAGTGTCAAAATACCGAAAAAAGGGATACCCATTAGAGAACTTGGTGAGAGATTTCCAATGGTGCTAATGGTTCATCAAATTGAGCTACAGTTTGGTCGCAATTGGCGACATAAAAACTAGGGTTCTTATAAAAGAGCTTCTTGCCCCCGAATCCAATTTATTTTCATAGTGAGTTGTTGGAGAATTTGGAGGCGATAAATACCTAAATATTAAGGAGATTGTAGCATACGAACCGAAAATTAGAATTCAGATCTACGACTTTCAGGTTGGTGGCCTTACTTGTTTAAACATGGAAATAATGCTTCTTGGAAGGATTGTTCCTAGTGAAGAATTAAGGAAGAAAATGAGAGAATGAACTACTAGAGGAGGTATAGAATAATCCTCGTCCACCAAGTCAAACATGGGGATTGGATGGTAAATGTGGTTTCATATAAAGTAGAATATTTGAAGATATGGTATCAAGCATATACGATATGTAATGTGAATAAGGCTTGTTGGAGAGGTCATTATGACAAATTATCCACGGAAAGAGAGGATAATCAACCATACCTAGATCGTTGGGGTCTAGGCTGAGACTTATGTTGAAAAATGGGGCATAGGCTTCATCATGCCTCAAGCATGAGATATTTATGCCCAACATATGGTGATGGGGGGACTTATTGGGTATCAAATGGTGGGAATGATCCCCCCTATCAAGAGGTGTTTGTGGATTCGCCATTTTTTAGTATGAAAATTCTTAGCGTGTGTACCAAAAATACTTCACTTAAGTCACTGGTGACAAGTGACCCTAACAACAAAAATATGGTTGTTTCAAGCTTCATATATGAAATTATAAAAGAAGAAGCCCTGGAACAAAGAGATCTTGTGCAATCCAAAATAGAGAACAACAAGAAATATCTGATGTAATAACCCAACAGATGAGGACCTTTAAATGGATAATATTTTAATAAAAACACCTAGTGAAGGATATCTACATAAAGGGTATGCAAATCCCCTTCCATGGGATGGGTCCTTTGATGTCCTTATGCTTCAAAAGTCCATTTCTCTCTCTCAATATGTGAAAAACCCAAAACAAAATAGTAGAACTCAAATGTGAGCTCAAATGTGAAGTGACAAAAGTGGTGATGATGAAAGTGATCATGGTCAAGAATGAATGAAAAAACCTCTTATTTATAACAAAGTATTTAGTTGATCTCGAAAATGGAAAATAATAGAACAATATTGACCAAATCAAGATCTAATCGCTAGGAATACTTTATTATAATTTTTGGAAGGGGAAAAGATATTCAAAATGATCAAATATATTTATTTAGAAATAATTAACAAATAAAATTATTTACTAATTATTTCACGAGGATTAAGAAAGGTGTGAAATTGAAATAATTATTAAATATTGATTTAACAATTATTCTAAAAATGGAATTAAGGAATAATGAATAAATAGTGATTTATTTAATTATTCTTAGGTGATTTAGTCAAATGTGACAAGGAATAATTATCAAATAATGATTTAATAATATTCCTAGATAAAATTAAATAAATAATGATCTATTTAATTTTTCTCATGGGGTTTTTTAATTTTAATCAAAAAATAATTTAATAAAAATGGTTTACTAAATTATTTCTTATGGTGAAAGTGATTTTATTATGGTAAAATTCATCCTACATTTTGTATTTTGATCCACCTAGTTAGAAATGGCTATGTGATCATTTTTTAGGTGATAACAACATTCATCAAAGAATAACTGCTATTCCCTCACTACTATAGACTATTTTACGCGGTCGACAGAAGCAGTTCTGCTTAACCAAGTGAATAGTCAGAAAGTCATCAAATTCATTAAGAAAATATCATTTCCAGGTTTGGCATTCCGACTTCACTTGTTTTTTATAATGAAACATATTTTTCATCATTAAAACTATATGACTTTGCATTAGAAAATGGAACTGTATTGAAACATTCAGTTAACTACTATCTGTCGAGAAATGGTCTTGCTATGTCCACAAATAAGGGCCTTATCTACATCATCAAGAAAACCATCTTCTCTGAACAAAGGAACTTACACTCTTTCATAAATTCCTTATGGGTTGATCGAGTCACTCCAAAACCCTCTCTAAATATGTCCCCTTACTTCCTAGTGTATGGAAAAGAATCCATCCTCTCCCCTAACATTTACTTGCCTACTCTTCAGCTTTCACAAGTGTTACAGATCCATTTGGGCACATCGATCCCAATATTCAGATCAGTGTTTTAGGGCTCATCAAACCCTAATTTCAGTTGCTTCATGCCCTAAACAAGTCACCCCTTTGAATTCCTCCTTCCCAGACAAGTTTCATGACTTAAAGACATCCAGAAATATCCTTTATAGGGACCAGCACAGATAAGTCCTTGTAAAGGTGCGTTGCAGAGCAGTTGAGTCCACTGCCAAGGTGCTCTCCAGAGCACTTAGGCTTCCTTTCACCTGTGTTGGGCAAGACTGAGTGAAATTCACATAGGGTTTGGGGAATATTCTTATCTTTTGTAGTCACCTAGAAGGTTCCCTCACTTATCAACTCCTATGAGCTCGAAAATGGATGAGGAATGAGTTAAGGTGCATCCTATCCTCTCATCCCTTCCTCCGTGGAACTAATTCTAAGTATGGAAGACCATTCAATGCCACCATTTATGACAAAACCTCCTTCATTTTCCTATAAATTTACCACTCATCTAAGTGATTAGAGGTTCGATTATGTTGAATTGTAAGGAGATAATGCTGCTATGAGATGTGGCTTTGAAGCAAGTATTGTGATGCTACAAGTTTGTCATGTTTTTGATGTGATGTGGATGGGATTCAAGCTGGAGGAATGCCTTTGAATCAGACACCAATGGTTGTAATTCCTTCTTCTATCTAATAAAGTGTTTGAACCTTTTTCCCATATGTTTGTATTGTTTCATAATGCTTATATATGTGAATTGTATCTAATTCCTTTCACTTATATTCAATAGATCGTGTGCTTTGATCGGTTCTTTGTTTTATGTTGTGTTTATAGGTTACTTCTCAAGTGTATTAAGTACGAGAAGGAGCAACAGGATCGATACAAGGGAGATGAGAGGAAAGCGGAACTACAAGTAGGTCTTCTTATATTCTCATCTTATCTATTGCTTATAGGAAAAGTATAAAACACTTTAAACTGTTGTTCTAGATACAACTACTTATCTAGGAAATCAGTATTTATTCGTAGATACCAAATTCTCCAAAACAAATTAGCGACTCCACTAGGGAAGATCCTCTTTCCTAGTAGCTTATCCACATCCTAGGACATCCTTGCAGACCTTATTTATGTTCATATATTGTAATTCAGCTCTTTGCATTGAAAAATTGGTCAAAACTGTGTCAAATTGCCTCTTGAAATGGCTTACTGTCACCAACACAAGCTTGTGAGGGAAACAGTGTGCTGCAGAGCACCCCTGGCTTAGGGACAGTGCTCTGAAGTGCACTGTCTCCCACTCTAGGCTGTGCTAATCCTCCTAGGATCAGTTTCCCACCTTTGGAAAGTGTTTTTGCCAACTTTTCTCTATTTGTTGGTTTGCTGATTGATAAATGAATGTTATGTCTCAGAAAATAAGTTTCTATCTCTTGGTCTAGCCCAAATTTGATTGGATTGATTAATGTTTCTTAATGTTTTATTTGTCATTATCAATCGATAGTCAAAGTTAGAATATAGTTGATTAATCTTCATTCAAAAGACAGTGTCGTGAAGTCTTCTCTTCCTTCAAATTAGAACTGTCATAAAAGTCTTCGTTCTTATGAAAGGTTGATTGATTGTATGTGCATATTTCCTTTTGTTCATATTCAAATTAAGGAAATTGAAAAAGAAATACATGCATGTTTCATTGAAAAATTTTGTGTGTGCTCATAGGAATAGTGTAGGGAAATTGCATTAGATTGTGCTCTTTGCTCTTTGATCGAAAGAAATCAAATTTGTATATCCCTAAGTAGTTATGATTTTCATCGTTAAATTGAATGGAAAGAATGCTTATTATGATAGTTGCATTCCTAGGAATTTCAGAATACATCACATGGTGAACTTGAAAGGAAAATTCCTAAGCAAGATCAACTTAAAATTAACATCAATTTACCTAATGGAGCATTGTCATTAACGAGAACATTTAGTGGTTCTAGGCTAGAGATGTGTTCCAACGTCATAAAACAAAGCAGGTGTCGCTAACTTGTCTGCAATACATCCCGAGTGTGATTCCTCATTCCACGTATGTGAGTATATCGTAGCTCGTCCACGTACCTTCGGGTACATAGGGCGGTGTTATAGTACGTAAAGTATATGGGAATGCTCTCACTATGCAGTTTTTCATTAGACAACGCTTATACAGATTGGGCCTCCATGTACCTTCGGGTATATATGGGATGAAAACACTAGGTTGCTATCCATCCTTAGGTAACTGAGTCGGCTGCCTTGTACACTATGATACACCGAACACAACATTCGGGGAGATTTCCTTCCCGTACTTCTTGGTTTGCCAGGAGGTATTCTGCAGTTCACAGTTGCTTGGTAAACCTTTTGCCTAGATTATCCCTCTCTTGTTTTGTTATCTTAACTTGATTAAAATAAAATTAATTGACCATGGATAACATCATCCACGCTCACTCCTTAGTTGATCTTAGGTTGAAACATATGGTGACAAATCCGGAGTCCACTAATTAAAGAATTCCTTTTGATGGGAATCCTAGTGCTTTTCCTCCTTTCCGAAATATTGGTGCTCCTTATATGGCTACATTGTCCCTTCCAGTATTTACCATTGGCTTGCCAATATGGTTGTTTTCAACCTCCTTGGTTCAAAATGTCGTGATTTCTCTGCAATCGAGTACACCTCCAACTGGACAAAATCAACCTCCAATTGATCCTAAAGTTTACCCTTTCCCTTCTTCCTTGGTTGTTTCTTCTTCCCCTTCTTCCTCTTTGCCTGGTGAAATTACTGGTACTAGTAACCAGGTGGATAAGAAGAAGAAGAAGAAGAAGAAAATTCAACAGAGGGGCAACCAAGCAACCATTGCTTTGAATGCAATATCTAATGAGAAACCGTCTGTCAAGCCTCACAAAGTTCGATATCCATGCAAAATTTGCGCGGGAGACCATATTCTTTGAAATTGTCCTAATATTCCTTAGATCTTAGAAGAATGGTCTTCTCATTCACAACATCCTATGTCATCAACTTTTGGAGATCATGCTGGTGACACACCATCAACTAGTGGTAGTAAAGTTCATGGAAAGAAGGGTAAAGTTTCCATGTAGGTTACGTGAAGGGAATCGCCTCATTCACCTTTGTCCCTATCTGGATGAAGCAAAAAAATTGTTAAATAACTCTCCTGCTTCTCCGTAGTGACTTCCATCTAGTTACAGGAGACTCTCCCTTAATCCTTCACTAGTTGATGAATTGAATGACTCAAATCAACCTTCGGTCAAACCCACTCTCTCTAAAAGTGAATCCTATGAGTATATACCCGACCCAAATAAACAGGTTGAGGAAATAGTTGACCCAATTTCACCTTCAGTTAATCGTACCTTTCCTGAAGAGAGTGAATATGATACCACTCAAGTTCTTTTTGTTTCTTCAGATTCTAATGAGATTGGGTGAAGTCCTCCTGTTCCATCAAGATAAGAGGAAAATCCTCCCGCTCTCGTAACTCAAGGGGTTAATTCTCCCATTTCTACAGTACCCCTTCCAAGTAGTCTAGTCACTTCCTTTGATTGGAATCGACTGGCAAGGTTCTATCTTCCTTCTTATATACCTTTCCAAATCATAATAGAGGTTTGTAATATGATTGTATCTGGCACTATTATCTATGAAGGTGTGTCTATGAGTATCCTTTCCTCAACTGCTTTGCATGTGCTTGGTTCACCGCCACTTGTGCCAGTTACCTAGAATCTGTTGGCTTTTAACAAAGGAACCAGTCAACCATTAGGGATCCTTCCTCAATTTCCTATTACTTTGGGAGGAAAAATCGTTTATCTAAATGTGATGGCAGTCCCAAGACCTTTAGATTACAATTTACTTCTTGGGCACGACTATGTTTATGACATGGGAGTTATTGTTTCAACACTCTTTCGAGTGATGTGTTTTCCGCATGAAGGCAGAATTGTCACCATTGACTAGCTTTCATTTCCTGGTCTAAATATGGCTTCCAGTCAACCATCTTCCCTAAATGGTCCTTTTGTACCATTGGTATCATCCTTGCCATGGGTTAATTAATTATGTGGCAACCCGTTCCATACCTACATCAATTGATGATCAATTCAGTGATGTTGTACATCATGTACTGGGGACATTGGAACCAAAAATCTCCTTCATTACCTCTTACAAGTCATGAAACAGGGTCTAAAAGGATAGTTCCTGGCCTTGTGTCAACCTCGTTAAAAAATGAAACAAGGAGTATGAGGATAGTTCCTTGTCTTGTGTCAAACTCATTAAAAAATGAAACCAAGGATATGAGGATATTTCCTCGCCTTGTGTCAACCTCGTTAAAAAATGAAACAAGGAGTATGAGCATAGTTCCTTGTCTTGTGTCAACCTCATTAAAAAATGAAACCAAGGATATGAGGATAGTTCCTGGCCTTGTGTCAACCTCGTTAAAAAATGAAACAAGGAGTATGAGCATAGTTCCTTGTCTTGTGTTAAGATCGTTAAAAAATGAAACAAGGAATTTGAGTAGAGTTCCTTGTCTTATGTCAATCTCATTAAAAAATAAAACAAGGTCCCCTGGAGCAAAGTTACAATTTGAGTCTTTGATTATATCTCGTAAAATCCCAATCGAGTCTTTCACTTGATCTCGTAAAAGAACATTCCTTCCATACACCTAATAGCCACAAGTAGCCTACTTAGGTGAATGTAATGAAGTTTGGGGGGCATGCACCTCATGGTAAAGTTAAGTCTCCCTGTAGGTTATGTGAAGGGAATCACCCCATTCCCCTTTGTCCCTATCTAGACGAAGCCAAAAAGGTGTTGGATAACCATCCTACTTCACTGCAACAACTTCCATCTGGTTACAACAAACTCTCCCTTTCATCATGCTAGGGGCATATAAATTGAATCCAAGCATAGTTTGTCGTTTCAAACTTGTATAAACATGAAACTGATCCAAGCATACTTTTTCATTTCAAGCTTGTGTAAACATGAAACTCAATCCAAGCATGGCTCTCTATGGTTCAATCTTGTGTAAAAATGAACCCATTTCCAATTTTAACCCTCGTGATTGCCATTTTATCAGCCTCTTTCATCATATGAGCCTTGTTTTTTTTCATCCCATTGCCACCATCCCTTTGGCCAATCATACGCTTTCACTTCGTTGTTTTACCCTTTTTGAGGAATAGTTGCAATGAGTGGTCTTATTAGCCAACCTCTTCACATAAATCGACATGTTTTGAGACGTTCCAACATCACCGGAACTAGTTGATATCCTAAACACCACTTGTTCCTCAAAGTGGAGTCCTCTTTAAGCTCTATTCAGACTCTCTAAACATGAAAATATTGTCAAGTGCTTGTTCTTTCCAACTTGTTAATGGATTGGAAACGATATCTCTCCTGTATTATTTTACGCTTTTTTGGGCCTCAGAGATTAATTTAAAAAAAATAACTTGTGGATTTTCCTTTTTGTGCCTTTTCAAACTCTCTAAACATGAAAAGGACCAAGTTATCTTTGTCATTAAACTTGTTAAAACATCAAATAGCAATGGATTCGCCCAAAGGGTGAGATTATACAACAAGCATATGTTATCCTCCTTAATCTTGATAAAATAAAGAGATACTAGTCAGCAATGACTGGGGAAAATGGGAAAAAGGGGAAATCCACTTTATGGTAGGAAGTCGCTCTTGAACATGACACTTTCACTCCATCACCGTGACTATTTGGGTTGGGTTCTTAGCTTGATGGTTATCACACCATTGGTCTATCATACCATCCATCACTTTGTTTTGGGTCAATGCTACTAATTCATTTCAGTGTTGCCGACATGTTCAAGAGAAGTCATCTAGTCAAAATTCATCCTTTGCTATACTACAAACCTTCATTTTCATGACTGCCATTCTTAAACCTTGTGTCGTCAGTCAAATTCCATCTCCAAAATCACTACACTTATTTCATGTCAATAATGTGGGATACATCAAGGCCCTCCTGTGACGAGTCTCTTCTTGTCGACATCAGCACATTATCTAAGAAGTTGACTTAGAAACACCCTTCCAGTACCTTGAGACTTGCATGCATCAATGGCAGGTTTCTCGCTTCCGGCAATAGGCATACATCAATGGCCTTTGACTGAAAGACTTTGTATGGTGTTCGACATCAAATCATCCATTCACACCGTGCAGAATGTACTGCGGTACCTTAGGGATAATTTTCATTATCAGTGATTTCTCTCACATCTGTTAACAACTTACATCGTTGGCTGGTAATCAGATGGTGACTTCCCATGTTTGACTTCAGACCACATATTCACATGGTTAGACTCATACTTGAGTGAATAATTGAACAAGATAGAAGACCCTGGATCTAGTTTCATCCATCTGGGCTGCGATTTTAGGAGTACTAAATCATATGTATAATGACTTTACATTGATGGTCATTCTGAGCATGGGTCTATATCTATAGATGACTGTTTACGTACATGTAATGAAATTTTATAAGCTGAGCATGGGTATGCCTTCCCTCAAAAATTCATGAAAAATCAAATATCATGATATATGTATTGTGATTTATGCAGGTCACCTTCCACTTCGATACCTCCTCATCACATCGTAAAACATTTCATTCAACATTGGAATTTTTCTGAATTCATGCTTTAGGGGGTAGCTATTACAGATCTATTTGGGCACATCAATCCCAACATTCAGATCTGTGTTTTAGGGCTCATCAAACCCTAATTTCAGTTGCTTCATGCCCTAAACAAGTCACCCCTTTGAATGCCTCCTTCCCAGACAAGTTTCATGACTTGAAGACATCCAGAAATAGCCTCTAGGGGGACCCAGGAATGTAAGCCCTTGTAAAGGTGTGCTACAGAATAGTTGAGCCCACTACCAGGGTGCTCTCCAGAGAACTTAGGCTTCCTTTCACATGCACTGGGTGAGAATGAGTGAAATTTACATAGGTTTTGGCGAATATTCTTATCTTTTGGAGTCATCTAGAAGATTCCCTCACTTATTAACTCCTAAGAGCTGGAAAATGGATGAGGAATGAGTTAATGTGCATCCTATCCTCTCATCCCTTCCTCCATGGAACTAATTCTAAATATGGTAGGCCATTCAATTCCACCATTTATGACAAAACCTCCTTCATCTTCCTATAAATTGACCACTAATCTATGTGATTAGAGGTTGGATTATGTTGAATTGTAAGGAGATAATGCTGCTATGAGATTTAGCTTTGAAGTAAGTATTATGATGCTACAAGCTTGTCATGCTTTTGATGTGATGTGGATGGGATCCAAGTTGGAGGAATGGCTTTGAATCAGATACCAATGGTTGTAATTCCTTCTTCTATCTAATAAAGTGTTTGAACCTTTTTCCCATATGTTTGTGTTGTTTCATAATGCTTATATGTGTGAATTGTATCTGATTCCTTTCACTTATATTCAACAGATCATGTGATTTGATTGATTCTTTGTTTTATATTGTGTTTATAGGGTACTTCTCAAGTGTATTAAGTACTGGAAGGAGCGACAATATCGATGCAAGGGAGACGAGAGGAAAGCGGAACTACAAGTAGGTCTTATTATCTTCTCATCTTATCTATTGCTTATAGGAAAAGTCTAAAACACGTTAAACTATTGTTCTAGATACAACTACTTATCTAGGGAATTAGTTTATCTGTAGATGCCAAATTCTCCAAAACAACAAGAATCCAAAGGAAAAACTTGATTATTGGTTCATCATAGGATGGACACTCTTTGTAAGCTACAAGAAGAAAGGTTGAAGGTAAAAAAAAAATCCCTTCATCAGAGTCATATCAAAAGTTGGTTTGACAAGAAGTTTGCAGGGAAGAATAACATTAGTGTGGGTGACTTAGTCTTAAAGTAGGACAAAGACCATGAGGACAAAGGAAAACAAACAAAGTTTCAATCCCTGTGGATTAGACCATTTACTATTCACAGAAATCTTGGACAACACACATATCGTCTACAATCACTAGATGGGAAGATTGAGTCTTTCCCTATCAATGGCCAAGATTTAAAGCATTATTTTCAATGATGACTTGGGGTTGTTCCCTACACCATGTACATAATATTTTCTTTTTTTCTTTATTTTTCTTTCTCTTTTTTTCATGTAAATAAATGTTGAGTGAGAACATGTTCTTTAGCTTCTTTGTGTGTGCCTGAATTTAAAGAGAGACTTTTGACACTTCAAACATTTGGCTTACCTTCGATCAGTATTCCTTATGTTTGTTATATATTTGGTCGACGAAGTTCCGATGGAAAATATGATTTTTCCATGAGGAGAGTTTTGGTTAAACCATGAACCTGTGTCTATCCAAGAAACCTTATGCCCAAACTTGATTCTTATGTCTGGTGTCTTCACGCTTATCCAATTAGTATAAGAGGAGAAGGGGGAAAATCTAAATGACCGAACCTAAATCAAAGGTCTCTATATGCTTCTCTGAAGGAAAAACCTATCTTTCTCTCA
Organism: Pinus tabuliformis; assembly: GCA_031772625.1. Taxonomy (NCBI): domain Eukaryota; kingdom Viridiplantae; phylum Streptophyta; class Pinopsida; order Pinales; family Pinaceae; genus Pinus; species Pinus tabuliformis. The sequence goes on along the minus strand of CM062820.1, from coordinate 626,919,279 downwards.
ATAATTCTGGATCCCTCTTCTACCCATAAAATGAATGTATCGATGCACATTCCTATCAAATAAATAAATAAAGTTGAAAGAAGAGAAAGGCTTCCTGTGCAGAGAGGTGAAGCAAGCAACTCCATTGGGATACTAAATAGGCTCGCTACCAATGAAGCAATGTTTGTGTTCCTTTAATGGCTTCATCAGGGTATTGTCCAGGCCTACTGGCAATAGAGCAACATCAAAGATGAAAAATCATACTCTAAAAATATTAAGCTCGCGAACTTCACTACCCTTCCCAACTCAAAACATTGTGATATTGTTGAATCTTATGTTATGCTTAACCGAGAATGTGTAAATGGGACCATGTTTTTTTTCATGGGGTAAGTGGGGAGACCAAAAGTATACTACATGATGAATCAATACTCCCCGAAGGACCAAGACCCTTTACAAAAGAGTTACCCAAGGTAGAGAATTTGTAATTCTATCAATGTGTCACCAAGTGTTGTCGCTACAGCAACACCATCCAAAATTTTGGCCTACACTAAATTTCGAAGCCTTCCTTAGTCTTCTACATTGTTGTCACAAACATTGAAACTCATTCCATGACTTTTCATGAAGTATTTTGGTCCCTCTTGCAGGGTAGAAAAAATGTTGTATTTTCACATGTTAGCTCTTGCACAATGTGTATAAGCATGTTTTTGTGGTTTCAAGGGGCTACCTTTGTGTAAATGAGTTAATATAACCATTTAAATATTTGTCACACTCATTTCCAAGGTTTCAAGCACTGTCGAACAAGTATCATCACAGACATCGCAAAGTGTATCTTTAGTGTCACACTTGTCGTACGTGTCGTAAATATATAGCATTAATGGAAGTTTTTTGTTCACGTGTCTAAGATGATCTATGTTTTTGTGTCGTCAATTATTTTAAGTGTGTGATCACAGTTAAATTCTTATCACTGTTCACATGAGCCTCACTGATCTTGCACTTATTCAATTCCTGAAAACTTTATGATCAAGCAACCTAGCCTCATTTGGCCTTCCTGAACAGTGCATTGCATAGTATCAACCCTCTAGTTATGACCTTGCCTCTTGAAACTGTACAATGTGAAGTTCTTGCCTTCCAGGACTGTTGCACTGTGCAGTTCCGGTGCTCAAGCTCGAACCTTGGCTCCCAGAATTATGCAATCCGTCTTCCCATCCTAGCCTCAACTACACATTGCACAATCCCTAGCCTCAAGACCAACCTTAAGCCCCTGAGTTAAGTAATGACACAATGGACCAGTCTCCTTTGTCTCCTTAAAATATGCAATAGGCTAATTCAGTTCCCATCCCCTCAACCTATCACACTTACCTTCAAAATTGTGCAATTTCCTCCCTCAGCCCAGCGTGGTGTTGAAAATAGCAACAAGAAATGTTAAACGTAGAAACAAGAAATTCTAATTTAATTTGTCCTTGAATTAAATTGAGAATTAAATTGAAACTATATTCTCATAGCAACTTGTAGTAGTTAACTAAGTTAAATTAACTTAGTTGACTTAGTAAATTTCAGTTGGAAGTCTATCTAGAGTCAAGTAGAGTGATCCCTAAATTTTATGGGCCCAAGTCGAGTTCTTTGAGTTGTAATTAATTAACTTATTCTAACTGAGTTATAGTCAGTTAAACTAGTTCTACTTGTTCGAGGAAGTAGTAGAAGGTCTAATAGTGGAGACGGGCACTAGTGCATCCTCAGTAATATACCAGTTAACTGAAGATTCACTCATAAATAACTCATGCATGTCAGTTCAGAGGAAGACCCAGTTGAGATTAGAGTTCAGGGATAGTGTACTATTAGTTGTATAATCTTCTGAGTTGTACATATGGTGCATGTAATCAGTTGAGGGCCTATGGATGGATTGCATAGTCATGAGTGGAGAATTTCCTAATTAAATAAGGGCTAATTCTCTTAGGAATTGTGCAAGGAAGTAGGGGATTGGAAAGCAAAAAAATTGGCTAAGTGTTGGCTTGAGAGGGATTGGAAGGTAGTAAAATTGGCTAAGTGTTGGCTTGAGCTAGCTTGTGATGCAGAGAGTTAGATTGTACCAATGAAAGAATTGTTTGTTTGAGCAAGCATTGTATTTTCTTCTAAGATTGTTTGGTTAATGCAATATAGATAGTCATGGTTTTAAGCAATCACTTTCCCCAGATAAATATTGTTAGGTCCCTATAATACTAGTGATTCCTTCATTACTATTTTAATTTTAGCCCTTATTTTTATTGTTGTGCCCATATTGTCCCCATATTGTTATTATTGTGCCCCATAGAAGCCCACTATTGTTATTGTTGTGCCCTTATATTATTATTGTTATGTCAACTTTGATTATATTGTGACCCATTAGACTCCTATATATAGAAAGGAGGTTTTTTCATTTGTATCCTCCAAGAATTGTTCATTTGTGTAATGTAAAGGAGGTTTCCCCCACAAAGAGGCTGAATTTGAAAGCGTTGATCTATCTTTTCTTCTATTTTGTGAGTTGGTTATGTAACATTTGGTATTAGAGCTTTTGATTCTAGGGTCTCGCTACTACAAATAGTTCATCATGGAATTTTCTCTATAACTTTTTTCTATGACCTTTCAGAAGCTAAAAAAAAAAAATCATTTGAGCCAAAATCTCTCTGAACCTCGGGTCTAAATTTTAGATCTTTTCTCGCTATATTTTCAGAGATATGATCCAAGGAAGTTAGGGTTTTTGTGAGATCCTGAATTATATCTCAAACAGGTGACTTGGGGAAATCATCATAACTTTTCTTCTAAGCATCAGATTGAAATTTCGTAAGAAGTTGCAAAAATAGTACGACCTAAAGTTTTATTTGTATCAATTTTAGGTCCTAAGGTCAAAACAGTGACACTTGGAACTTCGTACAAGTTTTCTCTACTGAACCATTCTATAATCAGGTCATCGTGGGAGATTTGGCATAACTCATCCTTGGGGAATCCAATCTTAATTAGACTTGTGGGGTTAGAAATAGGAATTAGAGGGCTACCGCATGACAAAATTTCAAACCTTAGAGATCCAAAATTATAGAGATACAGAAGATTCAATATCGAGCTCCTACAAAGTGAAAAAAGGTGTGTAGTTTTTTTAAATTTTGCATAAGTTTGGTTCGAAAAATTAGTTTGAAGGAATTGAATTTCTTCCTATATCTAGCACCAAAGTGTCAAGTGATGGTTGCAAGTGGAGGAACCATAAATTTCTCTAGAAAGTTCCATAACATCAAGCTATCCATGGGAAAATATGTATTGAATAGCCCAATGCTTTCCATTCCAATTGGTGGTGTTGATGTTGTATTATGAGTCCAATGGCTACAATCCTTGGGTACAATATCTTTTAATTTTCAAAAACTTTTCATGAAATTTTCTTCGGAAGGAAAGGAAGCTGAATTAAGGGGTATCGCAGGGAAATAGGGAAAGATAATCAGCTCTAACAGAATGACAAAGATTCTAAAGAAAGAACAAAGAGTTGTAATTGCACATATATGTTCGCTAGAGGTTCCCACATCGAAATCATCTATTTCTCTATATCTCCAAAAAGCCTTTGACAATCATTCCAAGGTATTTGAGACTCCCAAAGGCCTCCCACATATTCAAGATCATGATCATGCTATTCATTTGATTCTAGGTAGTGTTCCTCCAAACATCAAGCCTTACAGATAACCCTATGCCCAAAAGAGTGAAATTGAACGTATGGTTGCAGAAATGCTAGAGGCTAGTATAATTCAACCTAGTCAAAGTTTTTTCTCTGCTCCAGTAGTATTGGTGCACAAGAAGGATAGGCCATGGTGCATGTGTCCAGATTATAAGGAGCTCGACAAGCTTACTATTAAATATAAATTTCCCATTACTGTCATTGATGATTTATTGGATGAATTGCATGGATCAATTTACTTCACCAAGTTGGATATTTGTTCACAATATCATCAAATCAGAATGAAGACTAAAGACATTCCAAAAACAACATTTAGAACTCATGAGGGTCATTATGAATTTTTGGTCATGCCTTTTGGCCTTACCAATGCACCTTCTACATTTCAAGGTTTGATGAATTCCATTTTCCTACCCTTCCTTAGAAAGTTTGTGTTAGTATTTTTTGATGATATACTAATCTACAACAAGCCTTGGAAGGATCATGTTCAACATGTTGATAGGGTTCTCAAACTATTGGAGGAGAAAAAGTTATATGAAAAAAGCTCCAAATGTTTCTTTGGAGTACAAGAGGTGGAATATCTGGGTCATATTGTATCTCATGTAGGTGTTAAGGTAGACCCTAGCAAAATTAAAGCCATTAAGGAATGGAAAACCCCCACATCCATAAAACATCTGTGAGGATTTCTCGAGTTGACAAGGTATTATCGCAAGTTTGTTAAGAATTATGGGAGAATATCAGCGCCTCTAACAATATTATTGAAGAAATATGCATTTTCATGGACTATAGAAGCAACAAAAGCCTTTGAACATCTTAAATAAGCAATGTGGCAAGCACCAGACATAGTTATGCCAGACATCACAAAAGCCTTTATCTTGGGATGTGATGCCTCAAGAAATGGAATTGGTGTTGTTTTAATGCAAGAAGAAAGACCAATTTCTTTCAAAAGTCGTCCAATCAAAGGAAAGTATTTACACAAAGCTATTTATGAGAAGGAAATGTTGGCAATACTACATGCACCTAAGAAATTGCGACCCTACCTAATGGGAAGATACTTCAAGGTAAAAACAAATCATGATAGTCTTAAATACTTTTTAGAACAAAGATTATCTTTAGAAGAGAAGAAAAAATGGGTCACAAAGATGTTGGGTTATGACTTTGAAATCATCTACAAAAAAGGGAAGCAAAATGTTGTGGCAAATGCACTCTCAAGAAAGGATGAGGATGTGGAAGCATTGCTTTGCGCCATTTCTATTATCCAACTAGATTGGATAAATGAAGCAAGGGATGAATGGAATAATGACGAAGAAGTATGGGAACTTATTGAAAATTTACAACAATATCCTAGTACATCTGATACGTTTAGCTAGAAAAATGATTCATTATGGTACAAATATTGCTTATACCTATGTAAGAATTCCCAACTCAAACAAAATATTCTTATGGAATTGCACACCTCTCCCTTAGGAGGGCACTTGGGATTTTTAAAAACTTACCATAGGGTTAAGAAGGAATTTTTTTGGGATGGCCTTAAATCAGATATTCAAAATTTTGTGGCAGAATGTTTGGTTTGCCAACAAAATAAAGTTGATACAATTAAGACCCCAGGTCTATTACAACCTTTATTCATTCCAAGCCAACATTTGGAGGAGGTTTCAATGGATTTTATCACAGGTTTACCGAAGTCCGAAAGAAAGAGTGTCATCATGGTGGTAGTTGACAGACTTACCAAGTATGCACACTTTTGTGCATTGTCACATCCATTTAAAGCAAGTATAGTTTCTACTGCATTTATGGAAGCAATTCATAAGCTACATGGAAACCCAAAGGCTATTGTAAGCGATAAAGATCCCATTTTCATTGGAAATTTTTGGATAGAATTATTTTCTTGTCTTGATACTCAATTAGCTCATAGCTCATCTTATCATCCTCAATCTGATGGGAAAACTGAGATAGTAAACAAATGTTTGGAAATATATCTTTGTTGCTTTGTATCTGATAAACAAACACAATGGGTCAAATGGTTACCTCTGGCTAAATGGTGGTATAACACTTCCTTCCATACTACAACAAAAATTACCCCATGTATGGCACTTTATGGATATCATCCACCGTCCACCACATCATATTTAAGAGAAAATTCTAAGGTTCATGTAGTGGAATATCACATCAAGCATCAACAACAGGTTCTCCAACTCTTAAAGGATAACCTCACTTTGGCACAAAATATAATCAAACAATAGGAATATCAACATCGCAGTGAAAGAAGTTTTGATGTAGGTGATTGGGTATTCCTATGGCTACAACCACATAAACAAATGTCCCTCAAGCAAGCTAAGAAGTATAATAAATTATCACCAAAGTATTATGGTCCATACAAGGTGTTGCAAAAGATTGGTACTATGGCATACAAATTGGAGCTTCCTACAGCTTCCCGACGCACCCAGTTTTCCATGCTTTGTGCTTAAAGAAGGTTATAGGTGACAAACTCCCAGTTTAAACAATATTGCCAGAACTTGAGGAGGAGGGAAAAATCATATTGGAACATGAAGCAGCCATAGAAACAAGAACTTGACAGCTACAAAATCGATCAATTTCACAATATCTCATCAAGTGGAAGAACTTAACCACTAAAGATTCCACATGGGAGGGTGAAAATTTTATACAAAAGCATCCAGAACTACTCAAGCGTTGAGGACAACACTTTTTTGAAGGAGATGGGCATGTTAGGTCCCTATAATAGTAGTGATTCCCTCATTACTATTGTCATTGTAGCCTTTATTGTTATTGTTGTGCCCCTATTGTCCCCATATTGCTATTATTGTGCCCCATAGAAGCCCACTATTGTTATTGTTGTGCCCTTATATTATTATTGTTATGTTGGATTTGATTATATTGTGACCCATTAGACTCCTATATATAGAAAGGAGGTTTTTTCATTTGTATCATCCAATAATTGTTCATTTGTGTAATGTAAAGGAGGTTTCCCCCTTAAAGAGGTTGATTTTGAAGGTGTTGATATATCTATTCTTGTATTTTGTGAGCTGGTTTCATAACAAATATTGTGTTATGTGCAATCGATATTATTCCTTTTATGCTTATTGTTTTCATAAATCAATTTTGGTTTCCACTGAAGAGTAGAGTAGATTCCAAGGAAAATTTTAAGAACCCCCCTAAATTTATAAATATAATAAATGGGTGAATCCCCATGATACATAGGAAAAATGGAAGGCAATCTTATCAATAATACAATATGTCTGTATAATTTTTTTTGGCAAATCTCTCACCAAAGTATATTATCTTGTAAAATCATGGCGAATATTTCAACGGATTATAAAATCTTGTAAGATCTTGGTGAATATTTCACTAAATAATAAAGGCTTTGTAAAGGGCTAACAAAGTTCATAATGAGTATTTCTTGTAATGGCTTGAAGCCTTGCTAATCAGTCCATCAAGAACCAAAACAAGTATATTCCTTATAAGTATATTCCTTGTATGGAATATAAAGATATTTCTCATGGAAAGTCAATTAGGTTTATCGCAGGTGGTAGGGAGAAATCCTACATGTGACAATGTGTTGGACTCATAATGAGTATTTCTTGTAATGACTATGAGCCTTGTTTTATAAGCAATCCCTCAAGGACTAAAATATGTATATTAATCATATGGAATATAAATATATTTCTCATGTATTGGAATATAAATATATGAGTGAGGAGTGGGAAATGAGCCACAATAAGTCCTTAGAAAATTGACATGAAGAAGATAAGTGCAAAAAATAAAAAAGGTGAAAATGGAAAAATTGAGAAGAAATACAAGGGAAAAATGGTGAAACAACAAATTAATAATCCATGGGAGGAACAATGATTAGAGATAGTGAGGGAAGATGTTCCCTCAGCCTAGGGGTAACAAAGGTAGACATTAGAACTCTCACTTATGCAAGTGTAGCTAAAAAAACATTAATCTCTATGCCAGTCATGAGAGGGAGGAAATCTGGGAAAGAAATGTGAGGACAAGAATTTAAATGGAACAAAGCATTGGGATTACAATCCTTGCTCGTTGAGTTTGGGTACTTCCTTTGAGGCCTATTGGAAAATTAGGAATTATCTATCTATGTATCTTGTTATATAATTATTTTGTAAAATAGTTGCCAAGTAGCTATGTTAGAGAATGGATTTTGTGAAATGTTTTTTACTCATCCTACCTATCTTTAGATGGAGATGAACAAATATGAGTATTGGAGATAGAATTCTCCCATTTTTTTATTGTAACAAATTGTACAGGTATAGCCATGTCCATCATTAAGTATGCCCCAACTATATCGACAATATTCCCAAACCAAAAACCTTTTGGTACTAAAAAGCATAAAAAAATCCAACATTACATACTAAAAGAACATATTAATAAAATCTGCATGGTGAAAATCAGCACGAAAGGTTATAACGCATAAAGGTTTGCAATAGAAATCAGCCTTAAAACTCCTGCGGCCAAGCAAAACAATGATAATAAGCCCGCATCTCCCTTGGAATTTTATGTATCAAGATGAAACCCCAAAACGTAAAGCCCTAGCCGAAAATAAGTGAGAACCCCTCGCATCAGTCAAAGAAGAGGTTTTTTCCCTACAAAAATGCTCAACATTTCAAAGCGACGTCCTTAAAATGTAGAGCCCTACATATATTCGCAAGAGCTAAGAAGGAAGATGAGATTTTACTATTTGCGAGTAGGTAAATAGCCTAATCATGATTTAAGTAATGTTTTGTTAAATTTTGAGGGTTGCGGCTTGCAATTCAACTCAAAAAAATTATAATGTAATTAACTTATTTATTCTTTATCTTACAGTATTTTTTGAATTTCCAGTTTTTACATCTTAGTATCATCCTCCCAATAATATGACCGCAAAGAAGCCTATCATGTGGAAAGGAATCTTTTTTTCTACTAGGGTTTTGGATTTTAGACCATCATTGGAAAACTTGGTTTGGTGTGAATAAAAATAAGTTTTGAATATTTAGTTTTTAAATATGTACTAATTAAAAAAGACTTTATATAACATTTGAAACTAAGGAGAGATTTAGTTTTCAGTTTTGAATATTTATTTCTTAAATGTACATTAATTACAAAAGTCTAGGGAGAGATGTAGTTTTGAGAGAGATTAGTAGATAAGTGTTGTTATGATTTTGCTTAGTGAATTTCAATTTTAAAATTGTCTATTTTTGAAAAAAATTATTACATAATATTTAAATCTTAAAATAAATATACATGGTCACCTTAGGTACTATGATTGTTTCCTTAACATGATAAAAAATGGACTAGCTAGAATCTAACAACTTTAGGATACCTCTAAGGACACATATAAAATAATAATTATAGTTATCATTTTTTTCCCTGGGAAAAAGTTGTAATTTCTATTGATATAAAGAAATTACATTTTGTAGATGCTAAGGCATATGCATATGGAGGCAGCGTTGCCTGTCAAGTTCATAAACAAAACTTTTGACCATAATAGTAATGATTGTCTCCATGCAGGCAGTCTGATATCTATTGAACTGTATCTATACCTGTTCTCTAACATAGAGAGAACAAGATCAAAATTGTAAGATGTCTCTTCACAGAGAGAGATACTAAGTATCAAAATCTGGGCTGTATATTCAAAACATAAATATAGACCAAAAAGATGTAAATACAAACATGCTATATACAGGTTTATCAGATCATATTATAGGGCTTGTAGCCCATTATCTCTAGTATCCACAAAAGGTCTGTGATAATGCTGGTGGTAGGTCCCATCTATTTCCTCCTGGATCAGCCAGTCATTGCCCTGTCTAAGCGCTGCCTCTTTGGAAAGGTGATCTGCCCCCGTGTTTTGCTCCCTGTAAATGTGGTGACAGGTAAAGGAGTCAAAAGAAGATATCAATCTTTTAGCTTCTTCTAAAATATTCCTCAATGAAAATGCATTACAGTGGGATGCATTATTTAACCAATTGCATACATTTTTGGAATCACCAAACAGCTGTAGATGTCTGCAGTTCATTTCCAATGCAAAATGTATGAGATGTTTAGCAGTGCAAAGTTCAGCATAATTATTGGTTCCCTTGCCTAAATTTATTTGTATCTTGTAGCAATGTGTATCATTTAGGTGAAGAATGGCACCGCCACCACATCTAGCCTCCTGTGCAGAGCCATCAAAGTATGCCCACGATTTTGTTTTGTCTACGTTTTCTGGTATAATGGAGTGGGGAGGGGCAGTGGAGTCCTCCTCGGGAAGTAGATCATAATCCGCAATGATATGAAGCAGGATGGCAGGCCAGTGGGGAATTTTGTGGTTGAAAATAGAATGGTTTCTAGCAATCCAAAGTGACCAACAAACTAAAAGAGGCATATTTCTGGATTTTCCGTATTGATTTTGACACCATGTACTCCAGGCATCCAAAATGTTGTGTCCTTGCTATAATTTTAGGCTAGGATAGTGAGAAATGATGGAATTACAATGTGCCTTAGAGTTGGGGTAATGTAGGAAGAAGTGTTCAGTATTTTCTTCATCATTGCGACACAGGTGACACCAAAAAGGGTTGTGGAAGGATCTTTTCATCAGATTTGACCCGGTGGGTATCTTATCAAACAAAATGTTCCACATCAGTAAGTGGGTGCGAGGGGCCGCCTTGAGCTTCCAAAGTAATCTCCAAGTCATATTTATGTTTAGGGGTTTGTATGGTTCCATTAATCTCAAATATCCCGCTTTTGGAGAATATGTACCGTGTTTGGAAAAGGCCCATATGATCTCATCCAGTCCTTCGGTAAGTCAGACATGAGCCTGTGTAAGAGCATCCATATATTCCTGCCAATCAGGTTGCCACCATATAGGGATGTCCAGATCACGAGCCGATTTCCATGCTTGTTGTAGGAAGGAGGAATTGTTCCTGTCCCCAATGTGCTTGATGTGGGTGATACCCCTGTTGTGTAAGTGCCTTATCAAGTCTGCCGGTAGCCTGTGTGCATTGCCACAACCAACCCATGGCTCCGTGCCAATATGGATAGCATTACCTTCCTTTATTCTCCATGTAATGCCTTCACGAAGGAGTGGTAAAGCATTAATGACCGCCTTCCATACATTGGAGATGTTATTGCTAGTTCTGTGCTATTGTCTGAACCAGTCCATCAGGTTCATGGGCCATATGTATTTGACCTGAGCAACCCAAGACCAGAGGCTGTATGAGGTGATAAGATGCCAATCAAGCTTTGTTGCCAGGGATTTGGAAAAAGATCAAGCCTTTGGATGCCCCATCCTCCCCATCTCTTGGGAATTGCAATAGTGTCCCATTTGACCCAGGCAAATATTCTACTTGGTTGATTACCATTCCATAAAAATCTACTACATATACATTGAAGTCTGTTCAGTCTACCCTTAGGTATCCAGGCCAGAGTCATCCAAAAAACAGGAGTGGCCTCAATCATGGATTTGATAAGGACTAATCTACCTGCACGGGATAGGTATTTATGGTACCAAACCTGTAGGCGCTTCTCCACTTTTGCGATCAGCCATGTCCAATCCGTGATCCTGTACCCATTAGGCTTTAGCCTAAAGCCCAGATATTTAAGACCGTCTTCTAGGTTCAGTGAGGTGAAAGGGAAACGTTGTGCGGTAAATATCAACTCATGTTGAGAGCAACCAAAGGAAGTAATAGTAGATTTACCATTATTTATAGTCATCCCTATTGCCTGTTGAAATAGAGTGAAGATATTCTGTAGGACTGTGGTGTCTCCAATACTGCCATTTAAGAAAATAAGAATGTCATCAACAAATAATAGATGGGTGAGATAAAAATTCTCAGATATCTTAATGCCAGCCAGTTGATTCCTATTGCGAGCAGATATGATGGCCCTGCTTAATCCTTCCATGATAAGTAAAAATAGTAGTGGGGAGAGTGGGCATCCCTACCCGAGACCCCTCTCCGAGAGGAAGAAGGGTGTGGCTTCCCCATTTAATAGCACACTGTAAGATACATCTTTAATGCAACTCATGATCCATTTGATATATGCAAAGGGAAAGCCAAGATGAGTCAGAAGTAATCTTATGTAGAGCCAATTGGCTCTATCAAATTCCTTTGAGAGGTCCACCTTCAGAATCATGCCTTTTTGTTTCTTCATCTGTATAGTGTGGAGGAGTTCCTGCGCTGTGGCTATAGCCTCATGTATTTTTCTGTGCTGAAGGAAAGCAAACTGCTCCGAGGATATGTGTCTGGAGAGGATAGGCTTAAGTCGGTTTGCAATGATCTTTGCAATAATCTTGTACAGGAAGTTACAGAGGGAAATGGGTCGGAAGTCATTGAATGAGGAGGGATTGTCAGATTTCGGAATGAGGGCAATGAAGGTGGATTTGATGGCCGGGGAAATTCTTCCACTCCTTCTGCAATCCTCCACAATCTTGAGCAAATCATCCCCCAGGATGTCAAAAAAGGCTATGTAGAATTCAATGGTCCACCCATCTGGCCCAGGGCTCTTATCTTTTTTAAACCATTTTATAGTCACCTCAAGCTCCTCCTTCGACACTTCCATCATCAGATCCTCTGAGTCTTCCTGTTGTACAAATCTGGGAAAGTATTCAGCAATCCGCATGATTTCCAAAATATTCACAGCTTTAGGCATCTTGTAAATTCCTTTGAAGTGGTCAATAGCTAATCTAGCCATATCCCATTGGGATGATACTATTTGACCCTGCTCATTACGAAGTTCCCAAATAGTGTTTATGGCGTTTTTGCCATTAGAAAACTTATGATAAAACTTAGTATTGTCATCTCCTTTAGTGAGCCAGATTGCCTTGCTTCTAAGCCTCCAGCTCTCCTCCCTTTCCTTCAGAATTTGGGAACGCTTCATGATGAGAGAGGTATAAAGATTTTTATCTTCTTGTGTTAGGAAAGTAACAACTGAAGAGTCCTCATGGTTGGAAATGGCTTTCTCTACTTCCCTCAGGGTATTATCATCATTTTCTCGTTTCTGGTGAGCCCAAATTTTTGAGATCCTCTTAAGTTCTGTCAATTTCCTGTTGAAGCCTATTGTATGTTCCTCGTGTTCCTATATGGGGTTGGATTGCCAGTAATTTGTGACCATTTGGATATAGGAGGGATCCTTGAGCCAAGAGGCGTTGAATTTGAAAGGGATTTTAATCCTCAGATTTTTATTTTCCAATTCCATAAATATTGGTCAATGATCAAATATGCCTCTAGTGCCAACCCATTGTCGAATACATGGATGTGAGCTCAAAAAGGTTCTTTGGTGAGGAATCTATCAAGTCTCCTTGAAATGTTGTGGTCTCCACTGCGATTGTTTGTCCATGTATACTGAATCCTAGCTGATGGAATGTCTACCCACTCGTGCTCCTCAAGTAGGGTAGAGATGGTGTCTGAGAGGCTATCTACTTGGGCTGAGTGTCCCAAAGATTCACTGTATCCCAATGAAAAATTTAAATCTCCACCAAGAATGATGTTGTCTGCCTACATGAAATCTGAGTCCAGAAGGGATCTCCAAAAGTTTGCCCTATCCACACATGGACCATATATGTTCATAATGTGCACTTCAGATTCTATAGAGTGGGCATATATGTCCATACCTATAAATCTCCGACCTCCCCAAATGTTCCTGAGCTCCAAATATTTGTTTTGTAGTCCAATAGAAAGTCCCCCTGATCTCCCAGATGTGTCCAGCGCATGGAAGGTCTAGTGCGGAAGCTAATAATTAAAAGTAGAGATAAGAGAAACAACCGAACAAAGAGTTTCTTGTAGGAATATAATGTCCAGCTGTGTCGAGGTGAGCAATATTCTGAGTGTTAGTATTTTAGGAGGGCTAGCAAACCCTCTACAATTGTAAGATAGGACCTTCATGGAGGATGAGGTAGAGGGTCATTCCTAGCTCTAAGGGCCCTATCAATAGTTTGTTGTCGCCCAAGGGCAACTTCTTCACCCGCAGTGTGTCTGGCTTTAGTGAGAGGGTATGGTCGACCCTTAGAGGGTTATGGGAGGTAGGGGTAATCTCAGGGTCCAGTCTAATCGCGTCACATCCATGATCCTTTGATCTGGATCGGAGAGCGTACTGAGGGGATGTAGGGGGGGAGGGGGAGGGGAGAGAAGGGAGAGAGGATGACGACAGAGATGGAATGCTGGGGGCAGTGATGGAAGGGGGAAGGGAAGAGAGCAAAGAATAGAGGAGGGAGAGGCAATACCCTGAGATCCAATAATTGACGAGGAAACCGAATGTGATAGAGAAGAAGGAGATGTACAAATATATGAAAGGGGAGCATGAGCTTCAGAAATACCAGATACAGGAGTAGAGAGAGTGGAGGATGTAGATAACATACCCGACCTCGAGATGTTCTCCAATGCTGGACCGGTACTCACTGGGGGAGGAGACGAAGATGGGTTTGTGGCAGAGAGTCCCTTATCAGTGCTCACTGTCTCCTGAGGTCCCCGGGCGTCCACTACTTCCTTGTGAATTGTTCTAGGTACAGCGCCGATTTCATGTCGAGTAAGGTTACCACAAGGATGCTCTGACTCCAAACCTTGTTCAGGGCTCTTGATATTTTGCAAGAGGGGGCAGTCCTTGAATAAGTGCCCCACTTTGTGACATCTACGGCATCGATATGGAATTCCTTCATAGTCAATGATCTGCTTGCGGGATGTGTCCCTCCACTGTATAGTGATGAACTCCTGTAGGCCACCCCGAGTATCAAGGTTGATAAGAATCCGGGCATAAGCCATCATGCCCGTGTAATGATAGGACTTATCATAATCCATGAAGGTTCCAATAGCATTACCTATCCGCCTAAAAATTTCCTCAGACCAATATTGTAATGGGAGACCTGGGAGCCGAATCCATACTAGTCCAATACCTATTTGCTTAGTCCCTGGATCAAAAAGGGGTGTCCAGTGCTTCAGGAGTACCAGGGCGTGCTCAAAGTGCTAGTAGGAGGATAATACCTAGTTGGTGTGATCAGCACGAGCGAATCTTAGTGCGAACCATCCCCTCACGAATGTTTGCACAAAGGGGATATCCACCAGATGGTGACCCCAAACCTCTGAAGCCCAGGCTTTCAAACGGGCAGTCGTGTAGTTCCAACCTCTAATGCGTCCAACCAAGACTCTATCAGTGAAATCCATAGTCTCTCCCCACTATATGTCCTCTTCGAGTCTGTGAAAGATATCTTCTGCCTTGGACTTGTAACACCTGTACTTCTTCTTAGAAACCTGAGGAGGTGGTTGATGTTGTACCTGGTTCGGTTGAGGGCTAGAAACCGCGGGGGCAAGGTTAGGGTTTGAGGAGGAAGGGTTAAGGTTACCAATGGAGGTAGGAATAGAACCAGCGAGAGGTGGGATGGCGGTAAAGCTGCCAGAAGGAGGAGCGGATGTGGCTTGAGGGGGAAAACTAGCAAAACTAACGGTCACTAAAGGGGGGATAATCTGCTGGCCCGGCACTCTAGTAACCTGGATGTCCAAACCAGGGTTAGGATGTAGGCAATCAGAGACAAAACCGAGGGTAGCCGGTGAATGAGGGGGGGTAGAAAGCGATGGCCATGTAGGCAGGTCATCCGAGAGGACCACCGACTATGACCGTGATGGTTCTGCAAAGGAGAAAGTAGGGAAACTTCCGGAAAGGCCAGAGCTAAGCATACCTGTAGATGTGGAAAACATGGAGCGCCAGATGGATACCCCTTCCAATGGGTCTTCGGAGTAATCGATGGCATCGAGGTCATCCATGGTGACAGCTGGTCTGAATAGAGGACACCTCGAATAGCTGGAAAATAGAGTGAGAACCCAAACCCCCCCCGGGTAAAATGGACAACCAGAAGACAGTGAGCAGACCGTCAGCAGGTAAGCGGCCAGGTAAAAACAAAAACTCCAAACAGTAAAAAACCCCCTCAAAAACCCCAACAAGTCAAAATGTTGTTAATGGCGCGCTGGAAAAAGATGAAGGAGTTAAGGAAAATGTACGAGGCACGGCAGGTGACTGTCCAGGCAAGGTAACTGGTGACCATCCAAGGTTGCTGTAAAACTGCAAAAGCCTAAACCCTAACCCAAGCCCTCACGGTCATCTTGTTGTAGAGTCTTGCGCTCCATCCACTGAACCCAATAATTATAGTTATCATATTAAAATAATAATTTATGTTTTAATTTAACAAAGTCAACATAATATTATATTGCATGATGGTTAATTTTCATATATATATATATATATATATATATATATATATATATATATATATATATATATATATATATAGACAAACCCTTGTAACTTGAAATGACCTCTTTAGTTTTGGAATTAAATTATATATATTATGTTTTGTGAGTGACCTCGTCATGGAAAAATATCATGTTTGAGTGATGATTATATGAATAAACCATTACAAATTTAATTATATCTCAATTCAGAAATTGAAAGTGAAGATAATCATTCACTCACAAATTTGGACAACTTGTAATTATAATTTTCAAATCACTTTCTCTTTATATAATATTGTCTCATCAATAATATTTATATCAAGTTAATTACTTATAATTTAAAAAAAATTAAAAGAATTAACCATTAAGATAGAAAGTGATTAAGTCGTTAATATACCATATTTTACTGTACACAAACTATAAAATATAAAGCAACAAAAAAAACATTTTTCTCATGATATTAGAAAACCTGAAATCTCCCAACAACTACTAGTGCTTCTAGCTTTTTTGCAGCACCATAATTGATATTTTTCATATCATTGATTTTTATTTTAATTTAAAATGAAAAAAAAAATTAATTAAGTGGATAGATGTCTTTGTTTTGGAATAGGGTTTCACAATCATGGTCAACCTATGCAAACCTCCCAAGTGATATGTAGAATATGGGCACTTAATAGGCAAGGGACATAGATGTTTCACCTGATCAATATCATAATCAAAAGTAAACCATATCCCTATATAGAAAAAACTTTACATTTTGCAAATCCAATAAACTATATGCCTATGTAAAAAAACCTTACATTTTGCAAATGAGAGTATACTACTTTAAGAACAATATACCTCTCTTTTGATACACACCAACCTAATCCATCCTTAGTTAAGGTGAATGGGAAATGAGAATCAAAACGGAGGGTTTCGAGGGATACCCAAAGGAAGAGGGAGAAGATGGATCTAGGCTAGTTTATGAGAATCAAAACCTAGCGAGTGGGAAATGAGAATCAAAACTGATGGTTTCGATGCATAGGAAGAGGAAGAGGGAGAAGATGGATCTAGGCTAGTTTAATTCCCCCTTTAAAAAGACTATATTCCACATGAATATAATGGGAAATACCATGGGTTCTCATAAACCTAGAGCTCAAAAACCACTGGTAACTTCAGAGAACAAGACAACATCCTTAGATGCAATAAAAAAAACCTCCCAAATGATAGCTAGAATATGGGAACTTAATAGACAAGGGTCATAGATGTTGCACTTAATCAAAACTCATCAAAACTAGAATATGGGCACTTAATAGGCAAGACCATAATCAAAATTAAACAATATCCCTATGTAAAAATAATATTACATTTTTCAAATCCAAGTATATTACTTTAAGATATCCCTATGTAAAAAAAATCTTACATTTTGCAAATCCAAGTATACTACTTTAAGAATTCATAGCATACCTCTCTTTAGATATACATGAGCCAAGATCCATCCCTCTCTAAGCTTGAGAGATAGACAAATCTTGAGAAATCGAGAGTTAAGGATAATGCAAAATGTGAATCAAAACCGAGGGAGAGAGAGAGAAAGAGGGAGAATGAGAAGATGGATTTAGGATGGTATAATTCGCCCCTTTAAGTAGACTATATTCCACATGAATACCATGGGTTCTTATAAACCTTGAGCTCAAAAACCAGTAATCGACAAAACAATATCTCTTGATATAATAAAAAAATAATAATGTAGATTTTCATTTTTACAGAGTTATTTTTATTTTTATTTCAAATTTACCTTCACTCAACACAAATTGATTAAAAAAAATAATAACCTAAAATTTTTACATAAAATAATAACGTAGACTTTTCATTTTAACATAGGGCTATTAATTATCAAATCTCTAGATAGATCCAAAGTTAAAATGGATCTAGGTTTGTTTAATTTATTTATTATAATTATTAATTCTATTATTTTAATGTAATTTATATTTTTATGTAATTTCATTGAGTCAAAATATTTTAATTTTTAATTAATTAATTAATCAATTTTTTTAATTTGATTGAGTCATAATGTTTAGATAACATAACATGACATTACAATATCTTTTCCATACCAAAAATGTAATAACATTAAATTTAAAAAAAAAAAAACTATAAAATATTTTGATTGTAAAATGAGAGATGGTTTTTGGGCATGTGGTATTGATAAGTCATGGTATTGGCCTATGGTATTGTAACAAAGCATGTTCACAACTTAATGATGTCCATGGTAAAGTGGGGGTGAATATTCATGGTTAAAAAGATTGTTATATTATAAGTATTAAATTTTTATGTGCTTATTAATAAAGTTTAAATATGGTTACAAAATTATTTGACTAACTTATATGGTAAAATGGATCTTAATTTATAACTATTATCTATATCTCATATATTTGAATGTGATAAGGGATTTAGATATATCTTAAAAGTAATTATAATATTTTTTTTTAAATTTAATTAAAAAATGTTATAAAATTAAGTTTAAATAAAATATTTATAAATATTTTGATTGTGAAATGAGAGATGGTTTTTGGGCATATGATATTGGCCCATGGTATTAAAAAAAATGCACCCAATGTAAGGTATTAAATCATTTTAATCTCCCAAACCAGGGGCAAATATCAAAATTCGGCAATTTTAAGGGAATACGATTTCCCAAAACCAGCGAATCGAGCCAAATGAAGGTTCGGTTAGTTTATCCGCCCATTTTTTTGGGCTAAAATCAAAAAATTAATTATTTTTTAAATAAAATTGGGGCTAACTATATGAAAAGGGTTTTTAATAAAAAAATTTCCCTCTTAAAATGTAAAAACCCTCAAATTTCTCCTTTGGGTTATAATTCGTCCCTAAAATTTACCATGGTAGATTCTTGTCTTTTGTTTCATCATACCACATAAGTTGTTGAATCTACAATAAAAAATCTACATGGTATCAGAGCTAAAGACAGTATAGAAGAGGAGAATTCGAGTTTGTTGTGCAAGTGAAATCGAATTTGCAAGTTCATACTTCAAAGTCAGCAATATGTCATTCTACGGTTTGAGACTTGAGTATGGCCCTAGAGGAAAACTCGAATTACATAGCTTGGAAGGACATGATGGAGGCAATGTTGGAAGACAGTGGCCTCAAGGAATTCATAGATCATGATATTCTAAAACCTCTAACATCCGATGCTAAATATCTGGCTAAATGGAGAAAGTGTGTGGAAAAATCAAGAAGGATTATCTTGGAAGTAGTTCGAGATCACATTGTCTCAAATATCTATGGTAAGGACACTCCATTTGCAATGTGGAAGGAATTGAAGGACCTATTTCAAAATAGCAATGACCATAGGAAGTTGGAACTGAATGACAAACTCGCAAAGATCAAGATGGAGAAGGACGACTCTATTCTGAAGTGCTTGACAAAGTTCACCTAATGTCGGGATGAGATTGGAAGTGTCAGGATTAC
The DNA here is from genome assembly GCA_031772625.1 of Pinus tabuliformis. Lineage (NCBI taxonomy): Eukaryota > Viridiplantae > Streptophyta > Pinopsida > Pinales > Pinaceae > Pinus > Pinus tabuliformis. The sequence goes on along the minus strand of CM062820.1, from coordinate 626,899,941 downwards.
TATTGCCGAAGATGATTTGGTAAGCCTAGAACTTCTAAGACTTCCCAAGAGCTAGCATAGTTACCAGGACTCTATTAATGGGATGGAGAAGCTACTAGAGTGGGAGCAGTTGTGGTCTGACTTGGTACAAGAAGTGTTTCGGTGGAACAACATAGATGGGACCTCTTCCAAAGAAGTGGACGAGGACTTTGCATTAGTCAGCAAATAAAATAAATCCAAGGGAAATAATTCCCAAGGCAAGGAGGGTGGAACAAAGAAGGACTTGTCGAACATCAAGTGTTTTCACTGTCACAAGTACATGAACTATGCCACGAATTGCCCATAGAAGAAAGAAATCAAGAAGGAGCCTACAGTAGTAGCAGCAGGTGAAGCTCTAGCTTCACAATTTGAACTTGATTTCACTCTCATTTCATGCATGGCCAACATTGTAATGGGAAGCATGCGCTATCTAGATAGTGGTGCCTCATTCCATATGACAGGGAATAGAGATCTCTTCAGTGACTTTGAGGATAAAAACCTCAAGCAAAACATAGGGTTTGGAGATGATGGGAAGTATAACGCGACCAACATCGATATAGTTACCTTTTAGAGGGAGTTTGGCTCCCCTCTCAAAATCACATATGTGATGTATGCTCCAGCACTAAAGAAGAACCTTGTTTCCATCGCGGTATTGGAAGATCGTGGCTACGATGTGATTTTTAGCAAAAGAAAGGTTTTCCTTAGACACATCGCCACAAGACAAGTGAAACAAATCGGTGTGCAAGTCAAGAACCTGTATGCACTTGAGGTACAAGATGCATGCAAATACTTAAAGATCAAGGCAAAGGTTAGATACTTGGTGGTTGAGAGGGAGAGTGAATTACCTCTCAATATGCAGCCCCAGAAGAAGGCTCAGAAGCAACTTCAGAAAGTTGTGGAGCAGCCACAATGGAGAAGTAGAGAGGAGACTGAGTGGATGCATCCACTCAAGCAGTTGCCTCCAGTAGGGGAAAGTTTCAAGCCAAATGGGCAGATGAAGCACATGCATCCATACCTCCAGGTGAGAGGTGGGGTGATGTGAAGTAATAGTCCCAAGACTACAAATATTTGGGCAGGGTCCATTGATATGTTTTGTCTCAAAGATCATTACCTTGCTATGGGAGCCCACAATACACAGTAGCAGGATGGATCAGTGGTGGTTGATACAATCAGATGTCAAAGTGATAGAAGCAAAGACTAGAAACTTTCAGATACTGGGGAGTACAAAGCAGAGTTGGCAATAGTGCAGATGGTGCAATGCAGACTCAATAGAAGCGCAAAGTTTTCAGTAGATAGTGTAGTAGCTAGTAGAAGTCAGAGAATCTGGTGACAGATGCATCATACTGATTCAATTTGGATGTTTTTTCAGTTTCAGAAGTTGCAGCAGCAACAACACTAGAGAGAAGTGTTGTATGCAGAATTCATTTCTTATTGAGAGGGAGTGTTGAAAATAGCAACAAATAAATTCCAATTTAATTTGTCCTCGAATTAAATTAAGAATTAAATCGAAATTCTATTCTCAGAGCAACTTATAATAGTTAACTAAGTTAAATTTACATAGTTGACTTAGAAAATTCGAGTTGGAAGTCTATCTAGAATCATTTAGAGTGATCCCTAAATTTTAGGGGTCCAGGTTGAGTTATTTTGAGTTGTAATTAATTAACTTAGTGTAACTGAGTTATAGTAAGTTAAAGTAGTTCTAACTGTTGGAGGAACTAGTAGGAGGTCTAGTAGTGGGGATGGGCACAAGTGCATCCTCGGTACCACACCAGTTAACTAAAGATTCACTCATAAATAAATCATGCATTTCAGTTTAGAGGAAGACACAGTTAAGATTAGAGTTCAGGGACAATGTACTATTAGTTGTATAATTTTATGAGTTGTACAGATGATTCATGCAATCAGCTGAGGGCCTATGGATGGATTGCGTAGTCATGAGTGGAGAATTTCCAAATTAAATATGGGTTGATTCTCTCAATAATTGTGCAAGAAAGTAGGGACTTGGAAAGCAACATAATTGACTAAGTGTTGGCTTGAGTTGGCTTGTGAGGCATAGAGTTAGATTGTACTAGTGTATGAATTATTTGGAACAAGCTTGTATTTTCTTCTCTTATCTTCTAGTTAATGCAATATATATATAATCAAGATTTTTAGCAGTGGCTTTCCCTAAAAAAATATTGTGTTACGTATGATTTATATTCTTCCTTTTATGCTTATTGTTTTTATCGATCAATTTTGGTTTCCGCTGAAAAATAGAGTATATTCTTGTCTTGTGTTTGTTATCCAATGTATTATGAAATATTTTACAACTCAATGCATAATTACTTATGAAATATTTTAATGCAATGTATTATGCCTTTATCCTTCACTTGCTTTATCCTCCAACAACGCATTGCATATATCATTTGAAATGCATTTATTTTGAATGGTTTTCGGTGCTTATTTGAATGGTTTTAACACTCCTTCAATGCATCCTTTGATGCATCACTTTTATTATTCACCTTGCATGTATCCTTAACATTCACCTACTTTATATATTTGATATGTTCTTTTAACACAACATTTAATATTAGTATATTCAATGCAAATTTGATATTATCTTTGCAAGCATAAATTGTTGCCTTTGCAAAACATTTATATTATCACCTTCCTTCAACCGAGTTTAATCTCTTTAATACAATTTGTTTTCATTCGGCATACTAGCATTGCAGCCTTTGAATATTTTATTAATGTTTATAATTCATTGCAACCCATTTGTAATGTGTTGTTGTAAATTCAATCGCATTCATTAAATCATAGGTAAAGAAGTGATGAAACAATACATTCTTTTGTTAAAAGTCACTTATCAACCATGAATATTAATGTTGGAAATTGTATACGGTTAACCTAACACTCCAACTACAATTGGAAATATGTAAAGAAATATTTACGAGTGAAAATCGAAATAAAAATGAAGTGATTGATTGATCTCTTTCCCTTGTTCAACCTGAATAAACAATAAACAAAAACATGAGAGCTAAAGAGAAAAGTAATGAACAACCCAATATGCAAATAAAGAGAAGGAAATCAATGTGTTACTTTATTTAAATTCTTAATTCCATTCAACATTCTTTTATTACTATTAAATATGTTGTTTTATTTTGTTATTCAATCTGCTAGAAAAAATGTTATTTAATGTGTTGCTCTTTCTTTTATTCTTTGTCTCTTTTCTTCAATGCATGGTTTGTATTGCATTATGTTTGCCTTCAACTCCTTTGTTTTTGCATTTATTTAATTCTTTATACATCCATTAAATACTCCAAAACAAAACAAAAAGAAGCAGCTTTAAAAATGTAGTTTCATGAGACTAATAATAAGTAAATGTATTTAATGGAAATTTGACATTTAAAAGAAATCTAGTTACAATTTTATCATTGATGGAAGTGAGCACTCATTGTCACATTAATTTCATGTTTCTACTATTTCCCATAAAAGCTCATTCATTCCATTACCTCCTTAGGTTTTATGTGCAAAGACTTGTTCTTTGGAGTGAGAAAAGTGAAACTTGAAAAGTGCAAGGGTTGCATGATTTCATTTTAAACCTAATATGGGTCTAGAGAGTATGAGTTTGAGAATAATACATATTCTTTGAATTTTATACCTCTCACAAAACTTGAAAAATGTGTGGAATTATTCCCATGAAAACTTGTAGCTGATAACAAAGGTTTCTCTTGAGATCATTCACTTGAAATCGAGCTTACCTACACTAATTATTTAATTCACAATGCAATATTTGGCAAACTTGATTGATAAAATTAAATGAAACCATATATGATAGAGCCTTGAGTTCTAATTCAACTAGGAAATGAAATGCATGTAAGAAGCCACTTTTACAATTTTATAGTATGGGTGTCAAAATCCATGCCATTAAAGCATTCATTGATCATGAGATAAGTGGTTTAAATCTTAATGAAACAAAGAAATGCGGTTTAATTACATTAAGACCTATGTCAAATCATATTTGGTCTTTTCTTTCTTGAGAGTATTATGCATTAAGAATAAGAGTGCAATGGGGAAAAACTGGGAATTTATCATCACCCAATGTCTTTTCTTGAATAGACAATTCAATCCAACATATGTACTTGAATATTCAATCTCAAATGCATAGATGACAACATTCAATGACTAAAAATGCAAGATATGTAGTGCAATTTCAACCATGATGATGCTCATGAAGGATTAATCTTTGAACATGTAGGTCAATAACCAAGGGTGGCTAGAAACACAAAATATATGCTTATAGCTTGTAATGCATATCACAGGAATAAGAAGCTTGGAAATGCATCATGAAAGCAACAAATTCACAAACCTTAATGCATTCAATATAATGAGAACCAAAATAAATCAAGCATTTTATGCTCACTCATGCAATATAAATTCATGACTTGTGAATTGCAATGCATGTCATGGAGACATAAGGATTGAAAGTGCATCGCTAAAATAAAAATCTCCCACACCCTAATGCATTCATAAATAAGATAAACCATGATAAAGCAATGGTGTGCATAGGCAATGTGCCAATGGAAACACCAACAACTAAAGGGTTTGATGGCACCTAGGTCATTAAAGTATTTGATCAATTTGAGACATAAGCACATCTATTAGACTTTGAGAAGTAGAGGGGGGTCTGGAATTTGGTGGTAGGCTAGAAATTTTGGGTGTTGTTGTAGCAGCTACAAAAAATGATGAACCACTAGTAGAATTTAACATCTTCCTTATTCCCTTCAAGAGATTGAGTCTTTAAAATAAATGCAAGGAAGTATTGAATTAAATATCATGGATGCCACTTGAGTTACTTGACCATTTATAAATATGTCATTCATCTATCTCCATAGCTAGGTATTGTTAGTATTCAAACACTACACCAAAAGCACACACGTGTAAGTCTTCAACAATGGCATAAGAAACATGACACAAGATTTATTGTATTCAAAAATTTTAAAATGAGTTTTTGGTGTTTCATTGCTACCAACAGTCGGACCACTCAAGAAATCACAAGCATTTCTTCACTACCAGCAGGCTTGTTCAGTACCTTGGCGAAGTTGCTTTCATCACCTCTATGCATAGGAAGCCTTTCTCTTCATTTACTCTTTATTTAATTAGTATTATTCTGGATGAAATTTGGCATAGTTTATTAAGGCATTCATTTTGCGAGGGCATAAGAGGTATCCCGACTTATTTTCTAGGAAAGAGAGGTTGTTTCTTGTTTGACATAAACTAAAATATTTTTTGACATAGGTTTTCCCTCATCTCATATTTATTCATCACATCTCCAACTGACAAATGGACAATGAAAACACACAAAAGGAATACTAGGACTAGATTGGAAATAGACTTCATGTTATGGATATAGGCCATACAAACTGATTAGAGTTCCCCACAAGTATCAATTCATATTTTCCTTGTTAATAAAGTAGACTCATGTAAGGATAATAGGGACAAGGTTTTGATATTAGGTCAACAAGAGGTTGCATTCTCTTGGAGTGACCACAAAAACTACACACAACCATTGGTTTGAGATTTTAGCATCATGGACTAGGAAATTCAGGAAGATAATGTAAGCTCTTCACCTAACACTTATGTACAGGCTTGCAAAGAACATGCTGAGTACAAGGCTCAAATGATAAGCAAATGCATAATGCAAGGAAATAAATGTGGGATGAGATGAGCTCAACAATGCAAATGAGAGGAGGCTAGATGCAATGCAAGGAGATGATAATGTTGAATGAAAAACAAGGCATAATGTGATGAAGCTAGCAATTCCATGAAAAAAAATAAAGCTAAATGGATAATTCAATGAAACAATCTAAAGCTATATGAAAAGAAAAATATATGCAAGGAATATAACTAAATGAGAACTAAGGATGTCATGCAATGCAGTGATGCAATCAAATGTAAAATGAATGCATAATGACATGTGCATGGCTAAATAATGAAAAATGAATAATGAATGAATAATGAAAAATGTATGTGAGTGCAAATGGTGAGACCACTAAATAAAGCACAAAACAATGAATCACAACTAAGTGCAAGATGAAGTTATGTGATGCAAAGTATTAACTCCTAAATGCAAATAAAAGTAAAATAATCATGTGATGGAACTAAGTAAATGTAAATCAAATGGAGTTATGTAAAATCATGAAAAACTATACTAATAAGCATATAAACTATCCTAAAGCTAAGTCCTAATCTAATTGAAAATAAGGTTATGTGAAATAAAACTTCCAATGCAGCCACAAGAGTTGTTCACAACCTGAAAACACAAAGATGAAAGAAATTAGTACTATCATGAAATAATGTGCAAAAAAATATATATTTATCTTAATAGCTTGCACATGATAAAGAAGGTCATGCTAGCATGCAAAAGTGTTAACAATAAGTTAATTTTTTATCCAGACCACAACTCTATCTTGGAAACCTCTCACACATTACATTCATCCACATTTACATCCATAGTGAGCTTGAGATAAAATTGAAAATTTTTATTAGTAGTAGAGTTTCTCAAATAAGACTCTTCCAATGAGTCAACAATTATATCATGATATTTAAAATGAGGAACTTGATAAGTTTGAAAGACATTCAAAGATGAGCATTCATTATATGAGAGAGTATTGGGAGAAGAATCTCATGAATAAACTCTAATTTTATCTTGTTCAAATATCTTGTCAATATCGTGAGGACCTGACATAACCATCAACATGAGCTGAAGGGCCTCAACCTCTTGAAAAGTACTTAAACTTTCAAATGGTAAATCATCAAATTTTGTTGGCTTAGAAAGATCAACCAATGAACATGAACAACTATCATTAGATGTATCGATGAAAGCACTGTCAATAGAATTGTTGAATTACATTGTCATTGATGGTAACTGGGTGATGAAAACAAAGTGTTCATTGTAGACAAGAGGAAGCACAACTGTCAAAGAATGTCTCATGGATTAGACTAATGGAGTGGCATGAAAAAATGGAAATAAAAAGGAGCAGAGGATTTGGAGCCAAATATTGGGTAAAATAGCATGTCAGATGTAGGTGTAAGCAACCTAGATGGATAGAGCTCCAAAATAGCTTTCGAACGGTATATGGAAGTCTTGAAAAGACATCCTATATCAAATGTTAGAGCAATTCAAAGCTCTATGACCGTAAAGTAAAATAACATGGTTAAAGGTGTTTAGAGGAGCCTTTGGCAGACAGCCAAAGATGGCACTTGTTGTGAAGCCTCTATGCAAAGCTCTAGGCTTAATTGGATGCCATAACAACAACAAAGAATTTTTTTATTGGCTAGAGGTGGAGCCTGCATGACAAGTTGGCCCAGAGGTATTACCCCATCACAAAGCCCTTTGGTGCACAAAGGTATGGACCAGGAAGAAAATGTTAGGCCACATGGTAGCTTTCCAGGGGGCACTAGAGATAGTCCATTAAATGGATTTTGTGGTCCCAGAAGTGATTTCCTGCACAGTTGATCGTGCAGATCAATTGTGGAGAGATACTCTGGGGTCACCCCTCCCAAAACCATAATCCGCCCAGGAGTGGTGTTGAAGACTAAAGGCTTGAACCTGGTATATTTCAAAAAAATGAAATAACAAAGGAAATGGTCATAAAATAAGGCCTTGGATAACCTTTTCTCTCTCCTCCAGGAAGATAGATGGTGTCTCATGATTGACCCGAACAATAGCAAAGGATGATGGAAGTATCAGGAAATAGGAGATGGACACATGGCAGGAAAATTCTGTGTTTTATGGCACCCAAGTGGCCATTTTCTATATGACATGTGTCACCACTCACAGGATGACACGTGGTGGTCGTGATGTCATGGTGATGGCATCCCGACGAAATAAACCTGAAATATTTAAAATGGTGCACAAGAGGTTTTGTCAGGTGGCATGTGTCAGGGAACGTTGTCCTGTAGACAATGGCGGCAACCAATTAAAAAGGTATCTGAAGAACCCACAAGACATCTCATCCCATAGTCATTTACTCATCATTATTTTTAAATGCATTTTATGGCAGCACTGGACATAAGGGACCGAGCCACGGAGTTATAGCAATAGCCAATAGAGAGAGTGTTGGGTGGTCCCCATGGACATGTTAACCCGATGATAAGACCCCGATGGGTTAAAGGGAGCTTTGGCCTTAGCGTTGGACATAGGTTCCATGTAGCAGTGGAGGACTAGGGGTGCGGTTGAAATAGAAAGTGGGGTCAACCCTAGATCCTGGGATCCCGTAACGTTTAAAAAACTAAATTAAATAGAAGAGTCGAGATTGAGAGCTACGAGCTAAGCACGTGCACTAGGCCTTATGCCACAAGGAGTGACCATGGCTGTAGCAGTTGAAAAGAGCCACTGAGGCTCTTGGAAGCAACTAAGATTTTTTCCTTGGTCGCCTCATGTAAAGGTATGACCAATGGCACATAGACGTTAGCAAAAGAAAAAAAGGTCTGCATAGGGCTCAAATGGTCTAAGCGCCCAATAGCTTAGTTCATGGTTGTGAAGAATGTTCCTATGGAAAAAAGCAGTTAAAGAGTCGAAAATAAACGAGCTTATAGACAAGAAGGCATAAATTCTAGTTAAGAGCTAGTTTTGGCAGTTACGACAAAATAGAACTACATTTAAAATTAGAAGGAACGTTGTTAAAACATGTAACTTACAAGAATTAGCAGAAAAAACTCAGTTTAGGTGGCAGAGAAGGTTAGTTTAACTTAGAGATGGAGCCCATAACAACAAACACAAGTCTGAAGATAGAAGAAGTATGACAAAGGAAAAATTAAAGACTTCATGCACAAATTCAAATCCAAAGATAACAAAAGAAATTCTATAAAAGAAGGCTTAATCAAGCAGAATATACAAATTGGTTGTGAGATAGAGCTTCTGGAGTAGCGACGTGTTGGTATGGTGAGATGGTGTTTTTCACACTAATAAGAGATTGTTGTAGGTGATTTTTGAGGGGTGACAGGGATAAGTTTTTTTTTAGAAAAGCAGAGAAGGAAATCACGGTCCTAGTATGAAAATTGATGAAAAATGGAATAGTGTGTCAAAGCAATTTGTAGCTTGTCGATTAGGGGTTGGTGCTCCTTCCAATGTGTGTTGGAGAATAGGTGGGGTTGTAGCTCCATTCAGTTGCAGCTGATAAACTAGGAATTTGTAGCTTCCTACGGGTTGAAATCATAACTTTCTAATTTCAAGTTGTAGCTTGCCCTATGAATGAATTGAAGAATAGTTATGAAAGTTACTTGTTCTTTTGTGTTCCATTATGATTGTTGATATCAATATATGTTGTGGTTATTTAATCTATTTTTGAATTATTCAATGACATGCACTAAGTAAAAGAATTTTTTAATTGGTAAAATTGTTATAATATTGATACACCCCCCCTCTCAACATTATCCTAGTTTCCAACAATTGGTATCAGAGCCAAGTTACTTTTGATCGTTCTAATAACTGGAAGAAAGATCAAGGACCATGGAAAACCAAGAAGGAGGATTTACCAATAAGGCACCTATGTTCAATTAAACAAACTATGTTTTGGAAAGTGAGGATGAGGACCTATATTAAATCACTTGGAGTAGATGTATGGGATGTTGTGGAAGAAGAATATAGAATACCTCCAACACTGATAACCTGTTGAAGGTGCTTGACCCACCAATATTCAGGGGATCTCCCCGATATGAATTCCCAACTAGAACTCACACCATTTGAAGTAGGAGTCCAAGTATTGGGTGGTAATGTTATGACTTGACCGCGAAAACATGTAGAGTGAAGTATGATAGCTTTGGGGAGAGCAAGTGTGTGACCCTGCGGAAATCCATGTGTAATTCATGAAGGTTCCAATACATGAAGGGAAAAGGAAGTGTACCCCTTGGAAGCCTGTAATAGTATGAAACTTGAAAGAAACACACGAGAATAATGACATAACAAGCTAGGATGTGGAATAGTCCACAAGTTCAAGTTATGAATTTATACAAAAACACACATTCAACAGGATTCATACAAATGAAAATGAAATAGTTCATAAGAATAAGTGTGAATTTATACAAAAACACACATTCAACAGGATTCATACAAATGAAAATGAAATAGTTCATAAGAATAAGTGTAAGTTAAATAATATACATTACAAATAAAATAAGAATAGTCCTACTATATTCGCAACATGTGCATGAAAGTGTGTCAACTCTGATTTTATTATAAGTGAAAGTTCCATTTATACATACACCATTGACGAACCACTAGCTCCAATAGTGTAACATTAAGTCAAGAACACCTGCTCCTCCAAAGAAGTTGTTGGGTAATTTAACTGACTATTAAATTACCTACATCTATATGTCAATCCGGGTACATGATCTTGTGAAGTAAACTACACCATATGTGCTAGGAGATCAGCTTTCAATATTTATGCATAACTTAAATGAATTGGAAACTTCAAAAGGAAATTAGATTCTTTAATATAAACTATGAAAGTACCAAGTTTTTGGAAAGGAAATTAATGTTAGAATAAAAAAAAAACATATAGATTATTGATCTAAGAAAACATGAGATTGTTGGAATATAATCCTAACATCTACATTCATTTTTTAGCCTAAGTATAATTGACTTAGCCACATGCACTAAAAATCATGTTCACACTTGGTTTTTGGTAAACTAGCTCGGTGAACCAACTTTCCCTTGTTTTTTTCCATTAAAGGCTTAATATTATGGAAATATTGGTACAACCACTTTCCTAAACCATTTAGACATCTAAGTGCATGTTCACATCGAACCACACCTCATCCACTTGAGTTATTTGAGGATTGGCTCCCCACATGAAGATTCCTCCTTAAATCAAGGGATTTGGTTCCCCGGACCAATTTAGCATGCTTTAAAGTTGCCTTCCTTGGGAAATAGACCCCTCCTCATGCTTTCTTCATGGCTGATAGTTGGCATAGGTTGTCTTCAGTCATTGTTGCTATTTTAGGCCTCCCTTTAGCTTTTCTTAGCCTTTTCTAGTTTTTTACTAGTTTTTTCGTAGTTTTCTATATTTGGCAATGTCTATATAACCACCTCCCTTTGGGATTAGAGGCTTGGTTGCTCATGTATTACTATTTTTCATTAATTTAATACATTGATTTTATGGAGCAAATGTTTGGTTGTGTTATAATCTTTCCACGACTAGCCCACGTAGTTAACCGGGGGGTTAGAGGGGGGCGGAGCACCCCCTTCGTTGCGACAATTGTGTAGCGAGGGGGGGTCACAGGGGATTTGAGGTGTAACTATAACCCCACTTTATGGGGTCCGGGGCAACGCCCCAGAAAATTTTGGTTTTGGACCCTATGTTAGGTTGGGCAGACCCACCTATGGTTTTGTGCATGATTTTTGCACATGTTTTTTTTGGACGCGATGGTTTTCAGTCCATGGTATTGGACACGATGGTTTTCGGCCCATGGTATTGGATGCTTTGGTGCGTAAAAATATGTATTATAACATTGAAAGGAACATAATGAAAAATTAAGCTGGTAGTCCCGGTTTTGGGATCCAGGGGAAAATCTCTATGTATATGTGTTTTATGTGTTCTGCTCTCGCATTATTTATTTTCTGTGTTTTAGAATTCGTATGCAGGTAATTTCTGTATGGGGTTAAAACCTACATTTGGTATCAAAGCAGATTTGGCTTCAAGGGGACGCCTTTGTTGCTGAGGGGTTTCGCTCGGGCCTGTGGTATAACCTGTTCAATGGGAGATCTGTGAGAATGATTCTGGTGGTGAAAGAAGATGGCTAGCAGTGGACAGATAGAGATCGAGAAATTTAATGGTCAGAGTTTTGAGTTGTGGAAACTCAAGATGGAGGATCTATTGGTGGATAAAGATCAGTGGATCGTGGTAGATACAGGTACTAAACCAATGGGAGTGTCGAATGAAGAATGGAAGAAGTTGGATCGGAAGGCAAAGAGCACAATACGATTGTGTGTCTCAAATTCAGTATTGCTGAATGTATCAAGGGAAGCTACGACGAAGGCTTTATGGGACAAGTTAGGGACTTTGTACCAATCTAAGTCTCTCGTGAATAAACTGTTCCTGCGGAAAAAGTTGTATAACCTGAGGATGAAAGATGGAGACTCGGTGATAGAGCATCTGAATGCATTTAATACTGTGGTAAGTTAGTTAGCAACTGTTTATATTAAAATTTCAAAAGAAGATAAGTGCATCAGTTTGTTGTGTTCTCTACCAGATTTGTGGGATAGTCTGGTTATTGCAATAGGTAGCAATGCAACTGCCTTACATTTTGATGAAATAGTCTTAGCCTTGTTGACAAAGGAGATGAGACAGAAAAATATGGAGAGCCAAAATGGTGATGCCTTGGTTGTACGAGGACAGTCCCAGAACAGAAAGAAAAATAAGTCATTCAGTGGGAGATATAAATCTCCAGGAAAACCTGTAAAGGTGGTGTGCTGGAAATGAGGAAAGGAAGGGCACTACAAAAGGGACTATAAATCTAAAGCTCCTGACAAAGGAAAGGGATCTGATGAAGCTCCTTCTACAGAGGCGAAAACCACCTCAGATGAAGGTGGGGATGTGTACTTGGCTTCTTCAAGTACACATGTAGATCATGAGGCATGGTTGATTGACTCAGGTGCATCATTTTACTTCACTCCCCATAGAGAGTAGTTCTACGAGTATGAGAAATATGATGGTGGTGATGTCTTCTTGGGGGATGTCAGGAAGGCTAGAATCATTGGTCGCGGAAAAGTAAAGTTGAAGTTGCAAGGTGGAAGAGTTAGAACACTTCCAGGTGTTCTACATATTCCTGCATTAGCCAGAAATCTGATTTCTGTAAGCAAGCTGGATGATGCAGGTGTAAAAACAGTGTTCGAGAAGGATACCTGCAAAATGGTTCGGGGAGCACTGGTATTGATGTGGGGAGTTTTGATTGGAACTCTGTACAAGCTACAAGGTAGCACTGTTATTGATGGGTGCAATAGTTCTATGGTTCCTGAAAGTGAAGCAGAAAATCTAGTGGTCTCTGGAGAGAATACCATGTTGTGGCCTCAAAGGCTTGGACATATTAGAGAGAAGGGCCTTCGAATACTTCATGGTAAAGGTATGAGTAATATCTCTCTGGATTTTGATTTCTGTGAAAATTGTGTATATGGGAAGCAGAATCGGGTGAGTTTCCCCTCTGGTGGTAAGAGGGCAAAACATATATTAGAGCTTGTGTACAATGATGTGTTTGGACTTGTGAAGGTTCCATCACTGGGTAAGTTTGTGTACTATGTATCATTTATAGATGACTTCTCAAGGAATACATGGATATATTTCCTTTAGAAGAAATCTGAAGTCTTTGACAGGTTTAAAGAATTTAAGGCTCCAGTGGAAAACCAGATAGAGAAGAAGATAAAGGTGCTGAGGAGAGATAATGGTGGAGAGTTTTGTAGTAAGGAATTTGAAGAATTCTATAAGAAGTGTGGTATAGCATGGCAGAAGACTACTCCATATACACCTCAGCAAAATGGAGTTTTAGAAAGAATGAATAAGACGTTGATGGAAGGGGCAAGAAGCATGCTCAGTGGTACCGGGTTAGGACAGGAATTCTGGGCAGAGGCGGTGGATATCGCATGTTACCTGGTCAACAGGTCACCTTCATCGACATTGGAGGATAAGACTCCACAAGAGGTATGGACTGGTAAGAAACCCTCTCTTTCGCATCTGAGGGTATTTGGATGTGATGCATATGTACATGTTCCAAAAGAGAAATGAACCAAATTGGATAGTAAATCAGAAAAGTGCATCTTTATTGGGTATAAGGATGGTTTAAAGGGTTATAAGCTTTGGAACCTTGTAACAAGGAAGGTTGTGTACAGCTGAGATGTGGTGTTCAGAGAGGCAAAAGATGTTATTAAACATGAAATCCAACCAAATGAACCTAAGAAGATAGAGTTTGAGCTTAAGGAGGAAGAATCAGAATGTATGGCAGAGGAGGAATCAAAAGATGAAGAGCCACAAACTCCAGTTGTGAGAAGATCAGTTCGAGAAAGAAGGAAGCCAGAAAGGTATAGTCCATCTACTTTCTGTTCAAATTTTGCTTTGTCTATTGCTGATGATGATCCCAGAACTATGAAGGAAGCAGTGGATTCAGAGGATGGAAAACTCTGGAAAGAGGCCATGGTTGATGAAATGGCATCTTTGCAAAAAAATGAGGCTTGGGATCTGGTGGAGTTGCCGCCTGGAAGGAAACCCATTGGCAGCAAATGGGTGTTCAAAAAGAAATAAAATGCAGAAGGAAAAGTGGAGAAATACAAAGCTCGGTTGGTAGCAAAAGGTTATTTCTAGGTGCCAGGAATTGATTTTGGTGATATTTTTTCTCCTGTTGCCAAGGTAACTTATATTAAATTACTTTTATCTGTTGCTGCTGCTTTTGATTTTGAGGTAGAACAGATGGATGTGAAGACAACATTCTTCATGGGGATCTGGAAGAGGAGATATACATGAAGAAACCTGAAGGCTTTGCAGTGAAGGGTAAGAAAGAACTGGTATGCAAGTTAAAGAAGTCTCTATATGGGTTAAAACAGTCACCAAGGATGTGGTATCAGAAATTTGATACATTTATACGGGGAATTGTCTTCACCAGAAGAAAAGAAGATCACTGTGTGTATTTTAAATTAATTGGTGACCGTGTCATTTATCTGGTCTTGTATGTGGATGATATGTTACTAGCTAGAAATGACAAAGAAATTATCCAAGATTTGAAGACCCAATTCTCCTCCAAATTCGACATGAAAGATCTTGGTGCTGCAAACTATATTTTAGGCATGGAAAGTAAAAGAGATCATACAAAGAGGAAGCTCTGGTTAAACTAGAGGAAGTATGTCGAGACAATACTGCAGAGGTTTAATATGCAGGATAGTAAATCGGTGAAGGTTCCTATTCCTATGGGTGTGAGGTTATCTGTTGAACAGTATCCCAAGACACAAGAAGTGGAAGAGGACATGTCCCGTGTTCCATATGCAAGTGCAGTCGGTAGCCTAATGTATGCAATGGTCTGTACTAGACCAGACATTGCACATGCAGTTGGAGTATTGAGCAGGTTTATGTCAAAACCAGGGAAGGAGCACTGGACAGCAGTGAAGCGGGTTTTCAGGTATTTGCGTGGCACTAGTGATTATGGTTTGTGCTACCAAGGAAGACCAGGATTGGACAAAGTGTTGGATATTCATGGCTTTGTTGATGTAGACTAGGCTGGAGATCTAGATCAGAGAAGATCTACAAGTGGGTATGTGTTTAACCTATTTGAAGGTGCAGTCAATTGGATGAGTAAGAAATAATCTGTAGTGTCACTATCAACTACAGAGGAAGAATACATGGCAGCCACTCATGCAAGCAAGGAAGCAGTTTGGTTGCAGAGATTGTGTTCAAGTATGGGGTTAGTACAGGAATCTATAAGGATAGACTGTGACAGCCAAAGTGCAATTTTCTTGGCAAAGAACCCTGCATATCATTCAAAGACAAAGCACATTGATGTTTAGTATCACTTTGTGAGGGATATGATAGAAGACAAAAAGGTGTTGCTGGTAAAGGTGGACACTTTGAAGAATACTGCAGATGCATTGACAAAATCTATGAGCTCTGAGAAGTTCTCTTGGTGTAGAGAAAAAATGGGCATTTCAGGGCTGGAAAAATGACTAAGCTCTCTTGTGGCCCCTTGTGGAAAGAAAACAACAAGTGGGAGAATGTTTGGTTGTGTTATATTCTTTCCACGACTAGCCCACGTAGTTAACCAGGGGATTAGAGGCAGGTGGAGCACCCCCTTCGTTGCGCTGATTGTGTAGGAAGGGGGGGGGGGGGTCACAGGGGGTTTGAGGTGTAACCGTAACCCCACTTTATGGGGTCCGAGGCAGCGCCCCGGAAAATTTTGTTTTTGGACCCTATGTTAGGTTGGGCGGACCCACCTATCGTTTTGTGCATGATTTTCGCACATGTTTTTTTTTTGGACGCGATGGTTTTCGGCCCATGGTATTGGACGCGATGGTTTTTGGTCCATGGTATTGGATGCTTCGGCATGTATAAATATGTATTATATCATTGAAAGGAACATAATGAAAAATAAAGCTGGTAGTCC
The DNA here is from genome assembly GCA_031772625.1 of Pinus tabuliformis. NCBI lineage: Eukaryota > Viridiplantae > Streptophyta > Pinopsida > Pinales > Pinaceae > Pinus > Pinus tabuliformis. Next base: position 626,883,804 of record CM062820.1, on the reverse strand, counting down.
CAGTTTTGGGATCCAGGGGAAAATCTCTGTGTATATGTGTTTTATATGTTCTGCTCTCGCATTATTTATTTTCTATGTTTTAGAATTCATATGCAGAATTCGTATGTAGGTAATTTCTATACAGGTTTAAAACCTACAGCAAATTATTTCTCTCCTCTCTTGAATATCAACAAATTACTTGTGTTTAATTTAACTAGAATTCTAGATCTATCAGAGTTTCTGCATGTATTCTACATGGTATCAGAGCTAGTTCGAATCTAGTGGAATGTACATGATTTTATTTGCAATTATACATCATCAGGAGGCACAGAAAGCAGAAATGGATCATCTCTCTTATCCCACAAAATCGTTCTAAATCCTTTCAGTTACTTCGAATGGAAGACAGAGATCACTTTGCTCCTCCGAAGCAAAGGGCTTTATAGGGTAACAATGGGAATGAAGACTGAAATGATTTCTGCAGCGGAGAAGATCAAGTATTTTAATAAATTAGATGAAGCAATTGGGCTGATATGCCTATCAATTTCTAGAGAAATCCTCTTTCATGTCAGCAAAGCCACTACTCCTGATGCGGTCTGGACCACATTGGAAGGACTATTCAGCAAGCAAGATGAAATGAGAGTGCATCAATTGGAGAATGAACTCATATCCCTCAGTCCAACTCATTTCGTAAACTTGAAAGAATACTTCACCATGTTTAAATCCCTCCTCATTGAACTTGATGCATGTGGAGTCAAGAAAGAGGAAGATCAACTCATCTTTTCGATGCTCTCGAAATTAGGCCCTGAATATTTCGTATTTGTATCATCTTTTCAAGCATCTAAATTGACTCAGGAAAAATGGAAAATGCCTCCATTAAATGACTTCATTGCAGCATTAACTCAAGGCCAATCTAAGTTAGTCCAAATTGGTGCCATCAAGCGTTCAAAGAACCAAGCACTTGTGGCTACTAATGCTCCAAAGAGAAGTGGAAGAGACAAGCAAAAAGGGAAGGGTAAATTTAATGAATCGAAAAAGGAGAGACCCATACAATCTTCAGAGAGCTCTTCTTTGCATAAGGGTAAGAAGAAGAAGGAAATAACACTTTGTAGCTACTGTTCCAAAGGTTTTCATCCTGAAGAAAATTGTATGAGGAAAACAATTGATGAGATGGCTAAGCAATTGCAGCAACACAAACACACCATCTCCCAAGAATGCAAAGAAGAAGGATGATAACAGAACGAGAGACGTGAGAGGGAGAGCACAAGATGTTCATGCTTTAATGGTTGTCACATCCAATCCATCATCTTGGATCCTTGATTCAGGTGCATTGAACCATATGGCTGCATCAAAAGATGAATTTTCCTCCATCGAAGAAAGCGCCAGATCCCTAATTTACTTGGGAGATGCCACACCCGCAATGGTGTGCGGAGAAGGAATTGTAGACCTTGAAGGGGGCTTCTTCACAAATGTGCTTCATGTTCCCTCACTGACCGCAAATCTTCTCTCGATATATCAGATCACTCATTTCGACTCTAGAAGGAAGGTGGAGTTCACTCTAGACCCCGCAATGATTATCGACATTTCCACGGGCTCACAACTTGCACATGGAATTGCAAATCATAGTTCTCATTTGTATTTATTATCCCACTTTGTTCCTAAAGCTATTAGAATTGTATTTATATCACAATCTAATGATATCAGCATATTATGGCATGAAATATTTGGCCATCTAAACTATAAGTACTTGCATCAACTCAACAAGGAAAACATGGTAGAAGGATTGCCCGCTATTAAATTCATAAGCGGTGTATGTCAAGGATGCATTCTTGGCAAGCATCCGGAGCAAAAGTTTGACAAAGGGAAGGCATAGAGAGCTTCTTCATCTCTTGGGCTGATTCATAGTGACATCATGGGCCCATTCTCACAGCCTTCAATTAGTAAGGCTCGATATGTACTCACTGTTACACTAAAATTTGTCACCATGACTATTTGCAGTTAGTATGGCTCCATCAACTGTCATACTATCCTCCTTGGCAAGTCTCATACCTCTGCTCTCCATGCCAAACTCCAAGAAAGAGATAAAGTCTTTAAAAATCTATATATCTCTGGGTACGTAGTTTCTCTTAGCCTTACCTACGTGTACGCACCCCAAGTTCACAATACCTGCGTACTTGTACGCTCTGTCTGTAAAGGGGAGGGTGCGTACTCCTGTAAAGGTCAAAAGGCGCAAGTTTCACTCCAAAAAAGTTACTTGTCATTTCTAGAGCATTCTAGAAGCTTGTTTGACGTGTATGGAGTGCCTCCAGATGGTTCATGTATCCCTATGAAAGAGGAACTTATCCCATCAAGAGGGGAGCTATCCCATCGAAAGAGGGGCTTATCCCATTGATGGTGGACCTGATTAACTTCCTCTAGAGCACTATAAATACAGGCATTGGGCTAGAAGGAGGGGAGGTTGAAAGTTGAACATTCCTAAGGGTAGATGTTGCTGGAATTAGGACTCCCTTATAGAGCTTGAGAGGAGAGATTCCCATCCTTTCCTAGCCTTATTTGGAAGTGGGTGAGCTGATCAAAGTAAAGGAAAACTCTTGCTGGACCCTAGGAGGGACCTGCACAACACCAAGGCTCAGGTTGTAATGGTTTCTTTTGTTTCCACTTAACACAAATGAACTCATTTTTCTCAACAGATTGTTATTCATGATTTGTTTCATATACTCCTTGTTCTGTATGATGAATATGTGTTATTTTATAAGTTTATCAGGTGCTATTTAATCTTTTGGTTTGTTAGTGAATGCAGGTTTCGAAGAGAAGGAGGAGCTCATCCGGATCGGCGAGGCTGGACTACTACAAAGCGTTGGACTAAAGGTATGTCATTATCACCTGATTACTTGTATTCTAAATGCATGTTTAGAGAAAGGTAGTGTTTATTTGTCTTGTTTGTCACTAGAAAGCCTTTGCTTCTAGGGAGGTCGGTTTTGTCCGCAACATCGACTCTTTCCGCATGACAAAATGGCGACCATACTGGGGAACTCCATTGATGTGAATGATTTTTCCTTTGTGTGAAACTTTGATCTGAGAAAAGTCATTTGTTTTCTGGTTTTTGGCTGTATGACTGTGCATTTGGGTGGAATAGCTTAGGGTTAAATTAGATTTTAGTTTTTCTTGGTTTTGCTAGAAGTACGCAGCCTCTGCATTGAGCACAGTGCATACCTGTACGCACTGCAGCTTTGTACACAGAGCGTACACGCACCTGTGCAAACAGGCTGCCTGCGTACCCCTGTCAAAAGCCTAGAAAATTTCAATTTCTTCTTTTTTATCTTTTAGATTTTGTTTATAGCTTGTTTTTGCTGCCCAGATCCACTGTTCACCTGTCAAAAGCTTTCATCTTGGCTAATTTCATTGGCTTTCCTGCTTTAAGCTTTCATCAATTGGGTGTTTTGAGTCTCTTTTTTGAGAAATTCTTAATTTGATTTCCTTCGATCATTACTTGGAGGTTTGTCTCAGTCTTTACACAATTTTGCATCTTTTTGCTTTTGTTTTTGCAAAAAAATTTCCCCCTCATTCGCCGGGGGGGGGGCTAAATTGTGTATGAGTGTTAATCGCCTTTGAGTGTTTTTATTTTTGATCTTTGGAACTCTCGCCCAATTTTATCGACTTGAACTTGATTGGTTCTTAGATTACATTAGAATCATCTTATGTTTGAGAATTCTTTTGCATAGATCACATTTGCATAATTAGAATTCTCATTTTCAGAATATGAATGAAAAATGTGCATAGATTACATTTGCATACTTTTCAAGTGAATTGTGCTTAGATTACAATTGCATAGTTTACATTCTGAAAAATCAATCATAGATTTAGATCAGCTTTCTTTGATTTGAATTTACACAAAATAAAAAAATAAAAAATGGTTTGGAATTGAGTTGCATTAGTTTTTCTTGATGAAATTAGTGCATTAGAGAATTTGTTATATTTTCTCTTAGTGATCAATTTTTTTTATTGTTGGATGTGAATGGAAACTCTCTCCTTACTTTAGGTAGGATTTATCGAATTGAAAAGATTACATTATCATATTCGATTGCATTCCGTTGATTCGGGTCATAACACCATTGGTTTCATATCCATTTACCCATTTGAGTAATAACAGCCTTAATAACACAACACTTAATTAAAATTAATCTAGTAATTTTTACATTTCTAGGGCTCTGAAACACCAATATAGATCAGGCTAGTGTCTTGGAGTAGGAGAGTAATTAACTCTCCAAGACAGTAAAACCAAACAAGTAGCTCATCTTGTGGTAGGATAAATCCAACTGTTTCATTTGTACTCTGGGAAAGCTCCTCTTAAAGGAGAAGCACGAGACCGTGTCCGAACCAGTGAGGGGATCAATCCTCCTTCATTGGGAAAGATGCCAGATACGCACATACTACAAACGGTAAACCTCAGATTATTGTTGAGGAGCCTGGGGTCACTTGTCGGTAAACCTTGGATTATTGTCAAGGAGCCGGCAAGGGGATTGAGCTTGTTACTCTGCCCTTGCGTGCTATCGGGTCATAGACTGTTCCCCTAGGTATATTTGTTGCTGTTGGTGACCTTAGTGACCATTATCTTTAGGGTTCTACCCAAGGTGACAGTGGAGGGAAGATCCCACTGTAACTGGAGCAAACGTCGGCTAGACTCACTTAGATTTTCTGGGGGGTTCACTTCACTCGAGATGGTTAAAGTGGAGGAACTTGGTCCAGTCTATTCATTAAGCAGGTTGCCGGGGTAACTGTTCCACCCGCCACTTCTGTACTGAATTCTGCGATGTTGGATTTCATCACCAACTAGTGTTTTCGGTCCGGAAGGCTACTGTTTGTGTATGGTTTGACTCCTAGATTTGATAGCGCGTGTTAATTTGTTTGTTTTTACTTTTAGAGACCATAGGCGTGAATTGTGAATTTTAATTGTTAGGTGTGAATTGTGAATTGTTAATTTTAGTTTTAAAAATTGTTAATAAAATTCACTGAAGTTGAATATAATGGAAAATGTTCCGGAATTTACCAACTTAGGAACCCCTCCTAACGAGAATCCTAGTACTTTTCCTTACTTTGGAAATGTTGGTCCTCCTTATATGGCTACTTTGTCATTACCTAGATTTACAATAGGTTTACCAATATGGTTATTTTTAACTTCATTGGCCCAAAATACTCCAATTGTTCCATCTCAACCGGATGCTTCACCTCAACAGAGTTCACCATCTCAACATCACCAACCTTCTGTTGACCCTTTACCTTCTTCGCCTAATTTTTCTTCCTCCATTTCTTCCTCTTCGCCTGGTAAAAGCCTTGATGCTAGTAACCAGGAGGCTAAGAAGAAGAAGAAAGGGAAGAAGAAGAAGAAGAAGAAGAAGCAAGATAAGAAAGAAGTCAACCAAACAACCACGACTGTAAGTGTTAGTTGTGTTGAGGAAAACACCAACATGCATCGTAAACCCAAATACCCTTGCAGGCTTTGTAAGGGTGACCACTTCCTTGTCAATTGTCCTGGTATTCCAAAAGTCTTGGAAGTATGGTCAGAAAAATCTCATCAACTTTCCGTTGATCCATCAACCAGTGATAGTCAGGTTCCTGGGAAAAAGGGTAAAGTTAGGTTTCCTTGTAAGTTATGCAAAGGGAGTCATCAAACTCACATTTTCCCTTACATGGATGAAGCCTCAACATTGTTGGAAAACCTTACTGTTCCACAGCAAGAATTTCCAACTGGTTACCGTAAACTTTCTGCCAACCTACCGTCAACTGACGGAGTGATCGATCTAATTTCAAGTACAGTCGATCACACTCTTCCATTGGAGAGTGAAACTCATGTCACTCAGGTTGATGATCCATTAGTTGATAAAGTGGTCGATTCAATTTCACATTTGGTCGATCCCACTTTCCATTTAGAGAGTGAACTTCATACCGCTCAGGTTCTCCTTGTTACATCAGATTCTTCTATGCCGGGGGGCATTTTACCTGCTTCTATAGAACCCCCTCCAAGTACTGAGGTCTTTTCCTTTGATTGGAATAGGATGATAGAACCTCGTCTTCCTTCCTCCATCCCTTTCCAAATCATTGTCAAGGCTGGTAGTAGGGACATACATCGTACTCAGGTAGATGAAGGTGCTTCTGTCAGTATTTTATCCTCAACTGTTTGGAAAGCTTTGGGTTCCCCTCAGCTTGCGCCTATTACGCAGAATCTGAAAGCTTTTAACAGAACCATTAGTGAACCTTTAGGGATCCTTCCTAAGTTTTCTATTACCTTGGAAGATAAAACTATCTGTATTGATCTTATGGTAGTTCGAGGTCCCTTGGATTTCAATTTACTCCTTGGGCGAGACTATGTTTATGCAATGAAAGCTGTCGTATCGACACTCTTTCGTGTGATGTCTTTCCCTCACAATGGAAATATTGTGACTGTAGACTAGCTTTCGTTCCCTAGTCTTGTTTCAACTACCAATAATATGACACCCCTAAATGTTCCTGATTCTAAAGTGGTATCTACCCTGCCACGGGTTAATTATGTGGCAACTGGTCCCATGTTTTCAGTTACCGATGTAAGTGAGCCTCTCACTGTTTGCTCATCTTCCTTTGATTTAGATCCGGTAATTGACATGGAAAACTCTATGGGATTACTTGAACACGATGTTCTTATCCCTTTTGAGTCCCTTGACATGTGTTCCTTCCAGAGAAGTATTCTTCCTTCTGATGAAGACCTCTTGGAAGCCATGATCAAGGTGTGTCCATTGACATGTCTTTCTTCCAGTTGGAAGCCATGATCAATGTTACGAGGAAAGTTCCTTTTACTGTGTCAACCTCGTTAAAAAATGAATCAGTGTGTGCGAGGATAGTTTTTTCCTGTATCAACCTCGTTAAAAAATAAAACAGGCTAGTGCGAGGAAAATTCTTGTCACTGTGTCAACCTCGTTAAAAAATGAATCAGTGAGCATGAGGATAGTTCTTTTACTGAGTCAACCTCATTAAAAAATGAATCAGGTAGATTTTAGGATATGTAGGTAGATTGTAGAAAGTAGGTTTTTGAGGATAGTTCCTGTTACTGAGTCAACCTCGTTAAAAATGAATCAAGTATGAGGATAGTTCTTTTCTTGTGTCAACCTCATTAAAAAATGAATCAGTGAGCATGAGGATAGTTCTTTTACTGAGTCAACCTCATTAAAAAATGAATCAGGTAGATTTTAGGATATGTAGGTAGATTGTAGAAAGTAGGTTTTTGAGGATAGTTCCTGTTACTGAGTCAACCTCGTTAAAAAATGAATCAGTTATGAGGATAGTTCTTTTCTTGTGTCAACCTCCTTAAAAATGAAACAACTCCCTTTTCAAGTTAAATATTGAAAGTTAACCTTCATTCCATCCATCTGGTTGAATGTAATGAAGCCTGGGGGGCATGTACCTCGTTTTGCGTCGTTATGCTGGGGGCATGCGAACTTCTGGAGCATAGTTCCTTGTCTTGTGTCAAGCTCGTTAAAAAATGAAATAAGGAGTCTTGAGCATAGTTCCTTGTCTTGTGTCAAGCTCTTTAAAAAATGAAACAAGGGTAGGTTAAGTAGGTAGATTGTAGAGAGTAGTCATGAGCATAGTTTCTTGTCTTGTGTCAAGCTCATTAAAAAATGAATCAAGGATTTTAGAGCATAGTTCCCCGTCTTGTGTCAAGCTTGTTAAAAAATGAATCAAGGTTTTTAGAGTAGAGTTTTTTGTTAGGTAGATTGTAGAGAGTAGTTACGAGCATAGTTCCTTATCTTGTGTCAAGCTCGTTTAAAAAATGAAACAAGGGTTTTGAGGATAGTTCTTTTCCTGTGTCAACCTCACTAAAAAATGAAACAACTCCCACAAGTCTTTCCAAGATCTTGAAAGTAAAGCTTCATTTCATCCACCTTATTGAATGCAATGAAGCTTGGGGGGCATGTACCTCGTTTTGCGTCATTGTGCTGGGGGCATGTGAACTTATAACAAGCATATTTTTTCGTTTCAAGCTTGCGTAAACATGAAACCGAATCCGAGCATAGTTCTTTTCCTGTGTCAAGCTCGTTAAAAAATGAAACAAATCCTCCTCTACTTGAGTCGAGAGATTGACTAGATCTCATAAATGTTAAGTATTTAGGCTAGTTATTTCAGTTTTTTGCATAATTTTCTTACAGTTTTAGGTCGAGTCTTTCAAATGATCTCGTAACTCAACCTTCATTTCATCCAACTGGTTGAATGAAATGAAGCTGGGGGGCATGCGCTCTAGCAGTTATGCTTAGGGGGCATCAAGCATAGTTTTCTCTCTGTTTCAAGTTTGTGTAAAAATGAAACTACTTTGAAGCATAGTTTTTCTCTGTTTCAAGCTTTTGTAAAAATGAAACTTATCTCGAGTCAATTTCAGTTATTTTCAAGACTCGTTAAACTCATGAAAATCTCGAGATTATTTTGCTATCTTTCATTCTCGTAAAACAAATGAAAATGCCGAGTTCTTTCCGTATTTTCCTGCTCGTAAATTAAATTGAAAGTCGGCCATATGAGTACATTTTTATCATTTTTTCGAACTCATTAAAACTTACGAAAAAGTGAAAACCATGAGTACATTTTTATCATTTTTTCGAACTCATTAAAACTTACGAAAAAGTGATAACCATGAGTACATTTTTATCATTTTTTCGAACTCGTTAAAACTTACGAAAAAGTGAAACCTTGGAGTTCTCTTTTAATCCCTTTTCAGACTCCTAAAATATGAAAAGATTGCCAAGCGTTTCTTTTACACTCGTTAAAATGGAATTAAAAGACGGTCCCCTTATAGCCCTTTTTTGACCGTAAAAACAGGAAAAGATTGCCGGATTTTTGTCGTTTCAAATTCGATACTGGAAATAAAACGACGTGTCCTTGATCGCTTTTTACTTTTCAGGTCAAAGACACTAATCATGAAAGTACTCCTTGGTCGTAAGATCAAGCAGTTCTCTCAAGTATTATTTTATACTTTTTCGGGCTTGGGAGACACAACTTTACGAAAAAGTTCAACCTAGAGCCTTCTTAAGTTTTTTCAGACTCTCTAAAATTGAAAAACGCCGAGTTTCTCCTATACTGGACTCGTTAAAATTTCACAGTAAAGGACCTGTTCGATTACAAACAGGAACGGACCACTCCTTCTTAGGGTTCGAATCAAAACTAAGTTGGACTCATCCGAAGGATGAGCTTATAATCAAGCATATGTTATCCTCCTCAAGCTTGTAAAAAATAAAGAGGTACTTGCCAGAAATGGTGGGGGAAAAGAGAGAAAAATGAGCCTGTTTGCTATCCTTTGTCTCAGAAGAAGCCTTATCACCACTCTTGAACACGACACTTTTTCATTCGCCTGGGTTGGGAAATCCTTTGCCTAACAGTTGATCAAACCACATTGAAAATCTTCAAACCGGTTTCGGGTATTAACTATTGGGTCAATTGTCACCAAGCCATCTGTCGTGTCGTTATGTGTTCAAGAGGTCACTATAAATAAACCATTCATCTGCAAAATACCCGTCATCCATCTCGACCATCCCTGAGTCAGTCCTTACAGCTACATTTCTTCAACTTGATCTATGATTTCGTGTTGTGGGCTTTCCTGCAACGGGTCGCTTTCTATCGACATCAACACATTATCTAGAAAGATGACCTAGAAATCGTCAGTACCTTGAAATCTGCATGCATCAATGGCAGGTTTCTCGCCTTTGACGACGGTTTACATCATTGACTTTCGATCGAAGGATTCCGTGAAATGTTCGACATCAAATCATTCATTCACATCTCATGGATTGTACTGGGTACTTTGAGAACCATTGACATCACTGGTGGTCTCTCTCACGCTTGTTAACAGTTTACATCATTGACTGGTAATCAAGTGGTTTCTACCATGTTCGACATCAACGCATTTATTCGCATGGATAGCATCGTACCTTTTCGGGAAGTAGAAATGAAGACCCTGGATCTAGTTTCCACCATCCAGGCTGCGAGGAGTTTTGTATTCATTGTATAGTAGACCAACTATAAACAGATGGCTGCGTCCATACTGTGTCTACAAAGTCTATGATTATGATGTACTGCAAAATCATTCCTGTATCAGAGCAGTAGATAGTTTGTTAGTTAAAGTTTTCAATCTGAGTATTGGAATGCCTACCTCAGCTATGATATGATCTTATATATGTATTTTGTGTTGAATACTTGCAGGTTTCAATTGGGCTCTCCACAAGATAATCCTTGAAATGATAAAGTACTTCACCCTTCCTAGATGATATGAAACCCTAATCTACTACAGGCTTCGCACTTTAGGGGGCAATCTGTTACACTAAAATTTGTCACCATGACTATTTGCAGTTAGTATGGCTCCATCAACTGTCATACTATCCTCCTTGGCAAGTCTCATACCTCTGATCTCCATGTCAAACTCCAAGAAAGAGAGAAAGTCTTTAAAAATCTATATATCTCTGGGTACGCAGTTTCTCTTAGCCTTACCTGCGTGTACTCACCCCAAGTTCACAATACCTGCGTACTTGTACGCTCTGTCTGTAAAGGGGAGGGTGCGTACTCCTGTAAAGGTCAAAAGGCGCAAGTTTCACTCCAAAAAAGTTACTTGTGGTCATTTCTAGAGAATTCTAGAAGCTTGTTTGACGTGTATGGAGCACCTCCAGATGGTTCATGTATCCCTATGAAAGAGGAACTTATCCCATCAAGAGGGGAGATATCCCATCCAAAGAGGGGATTATCCCATTGATGGTGGACCTGATTAACTTCCTCTAGAGCACTATAAATACAGGCATTGGGCCAGAAGGAGGGGAGGTTGAAAGCTGAACATTCCTAAGGGTAGATGCTGTTGGAATTAGGAATCCCTTATAGAGCTTGAGAGGAGATATTCCCATCCTTTCCTAGCCTTATTTGGAAGTGGGTGAGCTGATCAAAGTAAAGGAAAACTCTTGCTAGACCCTAGGAGGGACCTGCACAACACCAAGACTCAGGTTGTAATGGTTTCTTTTGTTTCCACTTAATACAAATGAACTCATTTTTCTCAACAGATTGTTATTCATGATTTGTTTCATATACTTCTTGGTCTGTATGATGAATATGTGTTATTTTATAAGTTTATCAGGTGTTATTTAATCTTTTGGCTTGTTAGTGAATGCAGGTTTCGAAGAGAAGGAGGAGCTCATCCGGATCGGTGAGGCTAGACTACTACAAAGCGTTGGACTAAAGTTATGTCATTATCACCTGATTACTTGTATTCTAAATGCATGTTTAGAGAAAGGTAGTGTTTATTTGTCTTGTTTGTCACTAGAAAGCCTTTGCTTCTAGGGAGGTTGGTTTTTTCCGCAACATCGACTCTTTCCGCATGACACTCACCTTCATAGATGATTTCTCTCACTTTACTTGGGTATTTTTTTTAAAATTAAAATCGGAAGTATTTGAATGCCTTATAGAATTTAAATCACTTTTTGAGAATGAGTCTAGATGTAAGATTAAGATACTCTATTCTGATAATGGAGGGGATTATGTCAACAAATATGTGCAGTAACTTTGTATTGATGCAGGTATATAGCTACAACACACATTGCCATATACACAAAAGTAGAATGGTGTCGCGAAGAGCAAAAACCAGTCGTTCAAAGAGATGGCCAATTGTATGCTACAATCCAAATCATTAGCTCCTAAGATATGGGCTGAAGCTATTAATTGTGTAGCATACATTTAGAACATCATTCCTCACAAAGCACTCAAAGGCACCACTCCATTTGAATGTTGGACCAATAGGAAACCGAAAGTGTCACACTTTCGCATTTTTGGTTCACGAGAATGGGCTCACATTTCAACAGATAAGAGGAAGGATTTGGAGCCTCAAAGTGTTGAATGTATCTTTTTTGGATATCCTGACAGTGTCAAAGGATATAGATTATTAGACTCTCACACTAAAAAGTTCCTTGTAGCTCAAAGTGTGAAGTTCGAAGAAGAATCACTGCATGATTTTTCGGCAGACCTTGCCGAGGAACCACTTGTTTCCACTAATGAGGAGAAGTTTGAAACTTCTTCGAGAACTTAAGAGAAGCCCTTGGGTCTAATTCATAGGATGAGGAGTAGGTCATGGCTACTCCAACTCAGCTACCAACTTGGGCAGAGAAAACTTTGCAAGATGCGGGTGAACTAGTCAGTGATCTTACGAATGCGAGAAGGACTAGATCACAGTTTTTTGGGGATCCTCAAGCTCTGGCTACCACCGAACCATTGCTTCCCATACATTGCTATATGACACTTGGTTCATATCCACATTCACACTCTGAGGCTGCTATAAACCTGCGTTGGGAGGCTTCTGTGGATGAAGAGTACTCTGCTCCCATGGAAAATAACACATGGGACTTGGTTCCACTTCCGAAAGGAAGAAAGCTTCTTCGATGTCAATGGATCTATCGAACAAAGATTGTTGTAGATGGTGAGATCAGAAAGTAAAAATATCGAATTTTTGCAAAAGGATACTCACAGGTACATGGCATAGACTACACAGAGACATTTTCACCTATTGCAAAAATGGACTCCATTCGACTAGTTTTAGCCATTGTTGCTTCTCGTAGATGGGAAGTTCATAAAATGGATGTGAAGAGTGCATTTCTTCATGGAGATCTCAAGGAGGAGATATATATGGAGCATACACATGGATATATTCAGAACTCTTCCCTCATTTGTAGATTAAAGAAATCTTTGTATGGCCTAAAATAGGCTCCCAGAGCCTGGTATGCAAAGATGGATTCTTTCCTGCTTTCCATTGGATTCATTTGATGCAAATATGATCTGAATGTTTATTTGCTGCAACAGGATGATTCCATTTTGCTGATAGTACTTTATGTAGATGATTTACTAATGACAGGGAACCTTACCTCAGCTATTGATTCAGCAAAATCAGCGTTGCACGATTGACTTTCCATGACAGATTTGGGATTTTTGCATTACTTTCTTGGTCTTAAAGTTTCTCAGTCTACTTCATGGATCAAGATGGAATAGTATAAGTATGCATCAAATCTACTTGTTTGCTTTCATATGACAGAATGTAAGCTAGCAGCATCTCCCTTTCTTTCGGGGATCAAATTTGAGGATGCAAGTACTACACCTTTGGTGGACAATACACTATATCAACAGTTGGTTGGGAGTTTGTTGTATCTTGCTCACACCTGACCTGATATTTCTTTTGTAGTAGGAGTTTGTTCTAGATATATGCAAGAGCCCCATGAGCTTCACTGGAAAGCTACAAAGAGAATCCTTAGATATGTGAAAGGTACTTCCAGTTTTGGTATCTTTTATGTTGTAGATTGCCCACTTTCACTGATTGGGTACATAGATTCTGATTGGGCTGGCGATGGTACAGACCGTAATTCCACCTCTGGTTATGTTTTTAGCTTTGGTTCAGGGCCTTTTTTCTGGTCTAGCAAGAAGCAATCCATGATTTCTTTATCTACAGCTGAGGCAGAGTATAGAGGTGTAGTGAATGCAGCTACACAGGCTGTTTGGTTGCAGGGGCTTCTCTCTAAGTTTGGTATTCAGTATCCACTTCTGACTGTCATATTATGTGACAATCAGGGGTCCATTCATATATCGATTGATCCAGTTCAGAGGCAGAGGACCAAACACATCGAGATTCACATGCATTACATCTGTGAGCTGATCTGTGACCGAGTCATATCACTACAGTACTACCCCACTGAGCAGCAGGTTGCAAACATCTTCACCAAGTCTTTCATTGAAAAGAAATTTTCAGAACTGAGAACTATGCTTGGAGTGGTGGAGACAACTGAGTAGGCCCTTCTGGTCACTTAGCCCATTTTTCCTCTTTTGGGGGGGGGGAGGGAGGGGGGGGGGGGGGGGGGTGGGTAGGGGAGGCCGGGGGGGAGTTCCCACGAGGTTTTCCCTCTTTCTTCATTTTATGAGGATCTTTTATTTATTGTACCTAAGTAACTAACCTAGCATCTTGGTCAGGACTCAGTTTAGATAAGTGAGTTAGGATGAATGGGGGGTGTTGGAATATAATCCTAACATCTACATTTATTTTTTAGCCTAAGTATCCTTGACTTATTCACATGCACTAAAAATCATGTTCACACTTGGTTTTTGGTAAACTAGCTCGATGGGCCAACTTTCCCTTGTTTTTTTCCTTTAAAGGCTTAATATTATGGAAATATTGGTCCAAACACTTTCCTAAACCATCTATACATCTAATTTCATGTTCACACCTAACCACACCTCATCCACTTGAGTTATTTGAGGATTGGCACCCGACATCAAGATTCCCCCTTAAATCAAGGGATTTGGTCCCCCAGACCATTTTAGCATGTTTTAAAGTTGCCTTCCTTGGGAAATGTGCCCCTCCTCATGCTTTACTCGTGGCTGATAGTTGGCATAGGTTGTCTTGAGTCATTGTTGCTATTTTAGGCCTCCCTTTAGCTTTTCTTAGCCTTTTCTAGTTTTTTCCTAGTTTTCTAGATTCGGCAATTTCTATATAACCACCTCCCTTTGGGATTAGAGGTTTGGTTGCTCATGTATTACTATTGTTCATTAATTTAATACATTGATTTTATGGAGCAAATTCTTTCTCTCCTCTCTTGAATATCAACAAATTACTTGTGTTTAATTTAACTAGAATTCTAGATCTATCGGAGTTTCTGCAGGAATTCTACATTTATCCTATGAAAGCATGAAGAATTTTTTTCTAAATATTAGAAACTTTAATCTATGGAATCATGAAAATTTTAATATAAGAAATCATAAACATTTAATCTATAGAAAGCATGAGTTTTTAATCTATGATAAGCATAAACAATTAATCTATGTAAAATAAACCATTCATGAGAATATGAAAGAAAAGGAAAGAATCTATACTATTCTCATAGATCTCCAGGGGGGGTTCCTAAGGACTGAAGGGTGTTGAAAACTCAGATCAAGCGAAAAGATTTAAATCACCAATTTCATTCATATTTGCGCCATAATAAAAAATTACATTCAATGATAAAAATAGAGTTATTATCCTTCAATAAGAAGCAACAATTACACATTAAGATCATCCTTGACATCTTTGATCATCATCATCCTGATCATCAAAGAGACTACAATTTATAGAATTTTGGGACAATTAACAAACTCATAATTTTCTTGCTTGAGTTTTGGTCATGAGATCAAATCAAATAAAAGTTCATGGATTTTTGGATCAAAGACCAACCTTGATTTGATCAAACTTATCTCTATGCCACAAATTTGCTAAAGAACAAATCATTCAGGCCTTTTTGTTGATTATGAATTAAATGAAAAATTGAAAAATTGTATATCCACGTAATCTACAAAATAAATATCCAAATAACTTCGAACGAATTTGAGAAAGCTAATCATTGAAAACCTAATTAGGCCCGTGTTGAACAAAACCCATGTTTTTGTTTTCTGAAATCCTCTTTATTTTTCTCATAAAATGTGTTTGAAGTTGACTGGTAGAAACTAATGTGCTTTTCCCTTGGATTTGATGTTGGAGGTCCACACGTGCAAGATGGGAGGAATGTGATCAATATAAATCCATATTGGAGCTTCTAGAAACCAAGTCCAAGTTTCGGATTTCCTTCTAGAATGGTTCAACTACCTCAACCATGGAGATAGCTATGGAAACTTGACAAAACTGCAGCAGAACTTTCTAAATTATCATTAGTAAAACCATGCAAAATTCTTCTTAAATCATTAAAAATAATGGAAATAATAATAATAAACCATGTGAATATGTATGTGGAAATTTGGTGCATTATGAAGAAATGTGGTTAAAAATGATGACAATGGGTGAATGGAATGATGCGAAAAGGGATGGTTTCATCAACGAAATCATGACAAGTTGGAGGCCCAACATTCCCCACGCTAGATATTTTGCATGTCCTCATGAAAACAAATCATTGCAAAGTTTCATAATCCAACCAGTTCCTTATGTTCCTTTATTATGTCATTTCAACTAAATCCTTGACCAAAGCTCCAAGAGAGCAATATTGACCCTCTATCTCAATAAGATGCACTTTTCTCTCCGTGCTTTTCAAGATTACTAATATAGTAGCATATCTCTTTGTTTCTACACTTTCTTGTTGTGTCATTAGAGTAATAAAGAAGAGTTACCCATCCTCCTTTGAAAGTCAAACAATTTGAAGTCTTCACATACTATGCTACTCATGGATGCTATAAAGGTAGAAGTGATGCCTGCTTATTTGTTCTTCTCTAATAAAAAAAACATCCATGGATTACTTATTAGCCCCTTGCACATTATCATATACAACTTGTGTGAAGGGAAAGGGTGCCCACAAAGTAGAACATCCAAGTACTTTTTCATTGTTGTCAAAACCTTTGCAAATTCATGTTTTTTTTTTAATATAGCTCTTTCAATAACTTGGAAACTATTAATGAGGTTCTTGTCACTACTTAATTATGCACAATTTGTTCAATCCTTGGTAGAATTCCATATTGTGAAGAACACATCAAGACTCTTACTACATCCATATAATGTGTTTTGGATCCTTGTGAAATTCATCCCATTAATATGGCTAGAAATGATCATAGATTGTAGCCCATAATTATTGTCTTCTTATCATCCATGCATAGCAACCAATCTTATTTCAACAATGTTATCAAATAGTTTCTTCAAGAACTCACAAACTAACAAATGAAGAAGACTTCCCAATGTGAAGCTTTGACAAGATGAGTTGCACATAACACACAATAAGAGTTGTTGGTGATGGTTATAAAACTTATCAAAGCCTAAAATATGTTTCCAAGTGATTTCAAGAGTGTGTGAACAAAGCCTTGTTGCAACCTTCTTCTTCTTGTGGCTTTGTACTCATCAGTTCTTAGCTTCCATTAAAAAAATGAAGATGAACAATATGACACATAATTAAAGTGCTCCATGTAACTTTTAATCATGTTCTACAAACATGTACCATGAAGTCAATTTTTTCTATTTCTCAAAAGCATCATTTTGATGGACCATTAAGGAAAGCATGGATTAATAAGAAGAGAAAGTTTAAACGAGTGGTGAAAGCATAGAATAACATCATTGTGACCATGGAAAAAAATAATATGATTGCATGGATGGTAGGAATTTGTTGATAAAGAATCAATCATAGCTTGTGGGATTGGTTGTTAAAGGGTGTGACAAAACATAATGGGAGATAAATTGGAACTACATGTTTACAATAGCTCTTCATCAAAATTTCTAGAATTCTAACAATTAAAAAGTTTAAGGCTAATTTTACCTCACGTTTACCTTTTGGAATTGAAGAGAACTAAATCTGATGGTTGATTTGGCATTGGCTTGGCACAGGTACTCTGCTCCATGATACATTGACCACCACTTTGAGCTTGCTCCACAAAATGTATCCTTTTCATGTAATTTTTTTTTTCCAATTTATCTCAAATGGTAAATCATATTCTCTTGAAATTTCCTGATGTTGTTACCATTACTATTATGCATCTTCCCACAAAATATCTAGGCCAATGGGTATACGGATCTCGAGAAAATTGACAAATGGTTGTAGGCGAAAGAAGCCAATTCTTGAAAAATACACACTAGAATTTCTTTATCTTTTGTGTATTTATTTACTCTACCTAAATGAATTTACCACAAAAATTTCAGGACCAATGGATGCACAGTTTGCAAGATATGGTCAAATCAATTTCTGCCTTGTTTCACTCTTCACATTGCCCAATGTTGCAAAAACAATACATATGCCACATACTCATTTTAAGGCCAAATTGAGTGATTCAAAAGGGAAACAATGTATTTTTACCTTTCTTATCACTACATGCTTTTAGAATCCACTTTTGATGATGAAAAGGAGTTGTTGTGCAAAAATACCAAATTCTCTCCTAATTTATGCACAACGAAAAATTGAAAATATGCCTTAAAAACCCACTAAAAAGTCCTGGAAAATTTCACTTTTTTTTTAATTATGCCCACCTTTTACTCAATTTATTATATTTTGAGAAAACCCAGAAGCTCATAATGTTTTATTTTTGCTCCAATATCTTGCAATATTTGTGCCAAAACTGCCTCTGGAACAAGTTGCTACAACAAAAACTAGGTTGTTACAGCAATAGCTGCAGAAACTACAACTTTCCGTATTTGTTGTAGAAAATGTCAATTTTTGCATAAATTTGTTTTCTTCAAGTTTGAATTGTTGATTGGATTGTGTACTACATGTTGAAGTAGAAACCATGGAACATAATGCATATTGACTGAAATAGACTCAATTTTATTATTTTGGTTGAAAATAAAATGAATGAAAAAGTGTTGCAGTGGTACCATCATGTTGTTATTGAATGAAAACAAGATGAACATGTTGCTACAAGAAACCAATAAAATACATTGTTGCAAGTTGTTGTTGATTCCGTAAAACCATATAGTCTTCATCAAAACCAAAATTCATGGTACAATTCTTACCATGCGAATGAATGTGTTGAATTTGAGCATAGAAAGAAATCATTGGATTACTGACCAATGATGAAAATCGTTAAACAATTCGAGACAACTCACTGATAATGTAAATGAGTGTCAAGGTATCTGAGTGCATCTTGACAAGGATGAACGAATGTGTTGAAGTCAAGTCACCTGCAAGATCTGACAATCAATAGACATTGTTGTATTTCCATTGTTTTCAACGAGAAGGATTTCCATTGATTTATGCAAGTTCTAAGGCACTCAAAATAATATTTGATCTTGATCCTAAATAAGGTGTTGAGGTTGATGGGACAAGATCTATTGGAAGGTGGGACTTAAGGAATCCCACATCAGCCAACTGGAGAATAGAACCAAAAATGATTTGAAGAACCAACATAAAATTGCAGAACTTACTGTGAACTTTTCTCGCCAATTGCTTGGTTTTCAGGCAAATCTCATGTCCAATTGCACTAGCAAGCTGGTTTTCACAATAGGACTTATTTTTCTCTTTACTTTTTTATTTTTTATTTTTTATATGTCCTACTCTACTTGAAAAAGAAATCATGTTCAAGTATATGAATACTTCCAATGGAACCATGTGTGTAACAAGATGATAGATAAACTCATATGTAAGTTTGAAATATACTCTTTTATATGTATCAATATATGAGAGACCAACTGCCTTGATTGAGATGATGTTAGAAGATACTAAAGAATGGAGTACTAGGATCCAATGATTGTCTTGAACCAAGATTCAATGTAATCTTGTCTTCCTTGGCTTCCTTCCTTCATGCCATGCAAGTCTTTAGAGATGTGATCTTCATTCATATAATATGGTGATATGCATGCATGAAACTTTTCAATCTCAGGTTCCAACAACTGATCTTTATCGACATGCGTCCATGATTCTTCGACCTTATCTAAACCTTCTTCTTCTAGTCGGTGTTCTTCTATGACAGCTAAAGAATCATTTTGCAATATCTCAAAATTGTAAGTGGGTTGAGTTGTTTTATTTTTGGGTATTTGAAATGGTTATGCAGGTAGTGGAGTGGGAATGGATCTTTGGGGTGTTTGTGTGGTTGGTAATGAGAAAGGTTGGATTGAGGTCAACTGATGGTGAAAATGGTGTTGTGGTGGAGGTGAATGGTATGGATAACATTGATATTGGTATTGAGGATAGTGAGGGAAATATTGAGGATATGGTGGATTTCCTCTATAAGGCCCTTGCCAACCTTGTTGCCAAGATTGATTTTGAGATTGGGATTGAGATTGCCAAGGCTTCCAAGGCAAGGTTGTTTTCCAAGTACTTTTTGATTGATGTGCATAACATGAATTAAGATCTTGCATCAAACCAGATTGATGAGTCTGCCATGGTCTTCTTGGAGCTACATAATAGGATTATTCGATCATTTGATTTCTTCCTTGGTAAACTGCCTTTAACCCTGGTAATGATGGACAATCTTTAGTAGTATGTGATACTGCACAGATTTCACAAATTTTAATGTTATCAAGTGGACATTCATGCAAAGCATGTTTCTTTCTACATTTAGGGAAAAATATAAATGAAGAAACATTCTCAACTTTTTGCTTTTTTTTCATTCTTAGCATATCAATTTGTTCATTTAAATTACCAAGAATATCTAGCAAATTGTTATCTACAGTTTGAATTAGCAATCCTGATGTCGATTTACTTACTCTTTCCATAAATGGATCTTGAGGGGATCTTACATACTTTTATTTTCCTCTTGATATGTTCTTGCACAGTTCATAAATCTCTTGAAATGACAATTGAGAGACATATCCTTTTCCCACCAGGTTAAGAAGATCAATCCATTCATCTCTTATAGCATTTAGTAGGAGAGTTTTTAATGTGTCTAATCCTAAATTATGCAATTTAGATCTTTTGATATTATAAGTAAATATCTTCTCTAAATCTTCTATTATTTCATACTCTTTTTGGCTCATCTTAAAGACTTTATTTCTAAGGTCATGGTATATACAATAATATTTATATTTTTCCAAAAATACTCTTTTCATATCATCCTGTGTCCTTATAGAATTTGTTCCTAAAGTCATGAAACATTTAAGATCTATATACTTCAATGTTTTCAGAAACAAATTCAATTTTTGAATGTGTAATAAGTAGCCATAAGATCTACAAATTATTTCAAATTCAAAAAGAAAGTTTTTTGGGTCTTTTGGTCTCATACCTTCAAAGTTAAGAAGTACGGATGGAGGGGTGTTCTTCATATGAACATTAACATTACTTTCTTCAATGGGAAATCCAAAAGGATCTTCCACATTTTCATCATCTCCATCCATTTCTTCAACCTTTTGTTTTTCACCTCTTCTTCTACCTGCAAAAATAGGAATTTATGATGTGGAAGATGATGTGGCTCTTACTACACCACATATATAGTGGGGGTGGTAGGTGATTGAATTTTGTTTTTTTATTTAATGAATCTACTTCTAGGATGTACTAAAATGATATTAGTCTTATGAAACTAAATATATGCAACTAAGAATGATATGCAATTGAAATCTAACACCTATGTATACTTCCCCAACAATGGTACCAAAATGTTGGGTAATTTAATTGACTGTTAAATTACTTTCATTTATATGTCAATCCGGGTACATGAGCTTGCGAAGTACACTACACCATATGTGCTAGGAGATTACCTTTCAATATTTATGCATAACTGAAATGAATTGGAAAATTCAAAAGGAAATTAGATTCTTTAATATAAACTATGAAAGTACTAAGTTTTTGGAAAGGAAATTAATGTTAAACTAAAATAAAAGCATACAGATTATTTATTTAAGAAAACATGAGATTTTATCCTATGAAAGCATGGAGATTTTTTTCTAAAACTTACAAACTTTAATTTATGGAATCATGAACATTTTAATCTAAGAAAGCATAAACATTTAATCTATAGCAAGCACGAGTCTTTAATCTATGATAAGCATAAACAATTAATCTATGTAAAACAAACCATTCATGAGAATATGAAAGAAATGGAAACCATCTATACTATTCTCACAGATCTCCATGGGGGCCTCCTGAGGATTGTAAGGTGTTGAAAAATCAGATCAAGAGAAGAAATTTAAATCACCAATTTCATTCAATTTGCGCCATATTAAAAATTTACATTCAATGAAAAAAAAGAGTTTTTCTCCTTCAATAAGAAGCAACAATTACAAATTAAGATCATCCTTGACATCTCTAATCATCATCATCCCGATCATCAAAGAGACTGTAATTTATAGAATTTTGAGACAATTAACAAACTCAACGTTTTCTTTCTTGAGTTTTGGTCATAAGATCAAATCAAATAAGATTTCATGGATTTTTGGATCAAATATCAGCCTCAGTTTGATCAAATTTATCTCTATGCCATGAATTTTCTAGGAACAACTTGTTTAAGTTTTTTTGTTGATTGTGCATTAAATGAAAAATTGAAAAATTGTATATGCATGTGATCTGCAAAATAAAGCTCCAACAAACTTCGAAAATCTCTCAAATGGTAACAAATTTGAGAAAACTACTCATTGAAAACATAATTGGGCCCATGCTGAACAAAACCCATGTTTTTTTCTTCTAAAATTCACTTTAATTTTCTCAGAAAATGCATTTGAAGTTTATTGTTCAAAATTGTTGTGTGTTTCCCTTGATCTGATGTTGGAGGTCCACATGTGTGAGTTGGGTGGAATTTTAGCAATAAAAATCCATATTGGATCTTTTAGAAACCAATTCCAAGTGTCGTATTTCCTTCTAGAGTGGTGCTACTACCTCAACCATGGAGATAGCTATGGCAACTTGACAAAATTGTGACAACTTGAACTTGTTAAACTATCATTAGTAAAACCATGCAAAATTCTTCTTAACTCATTAAAAATAATGGAAATAATAATAATAAACCATTTAAACATATATGCGGTAATTTGGTGCATTTATGAAGAAATGTGGTTAAAAATTATGACAACGAGTGAATGGAATGATGTGAAAATGGATGGTTTCATCAACAAAATCATGACAAGTTGGAGGCCCAACAAAAGTATACTCACTCTATGCTATGGAGAATCCAAGGCTCTTCACAATATTCCCAAGCTCCTTCTAAGCCTAATCCTAACCAAAACCTTGGCTCCCAAAATCCCTTCACATGAGTTATGAGGTTTTATTTATAACAAGAGGGGTTAACTTTTCAACTCCCCTTTGTCACCTTTGGATTACCGTCATGACTCTTCAACTTCTTTACAAAATGACTCATTACATTACATCATGAATCTTCACATTCCCAAATTGAGGCTTGGAAATTCACTTACAACATATTTTTAAATAATATTACAATTTACACTTGTACCCATATAATACAAAATAGGGTAGAGACAACTTGGCATCCTAACAAGACAAAATACTAGATGATTCTTGAGTTTGGGAAAACTCTAGCTCAGCATCTTCTAATTGATGCTTCTCGATCACATATTGGTGCCAAGCTCGGTATTGTGTGATGATATCACCAAATTGTGTGATGGTGTCTGGCTAGAAGAGGATTCTAGCCTCCATGGCATCTAGGTACAATGTCTTGGAACTAGTTTCAATTTCATTCTGAAGCATGAGGAACATTGTTCTAAATTGGACAGGATCATTGATGTAGTTCTGCATGTTCAATCTTTTTAGCTCCAAATATTCCTTGGTGGCAATCTGTATTAGCTTCTCCAAGTACTCTTCGATCTCCTGCCGGACATGGTTCCTAGGTTTGGCTTTGGTGAGTGAATCGATTGATGGGATCTTGTGTGTTTTCACAAAGGCATCCAAACTACTGAAAAATCATACATATGATGCTTGAAGTCTACCAATAAATGAGGCAAGTTTCTTGTTGTTGTGAATTAACATCCAAACTCTCACTCTCTCTAGATCTGCATGTGGCTTCATTTTCTTCACTAAGTCAAGCGGTGCCCCTTTGTATCTCATTTTCCATTCTTGCACATAAGAAATCGAAACTTGTATGTTCTTGAGAGTCTTAACAAAATATTTTCTCTATTTTTGTAGGCCATGCAAACGGACAACTTCTTTATGTACAGTCATAAACCTTTCATAGAGTTTCAACATGGCTTCTTCAAGTGTTAATACTTCAGCAAGTATCGCTACTCTGATCTCCTCCAAGTAAACATGTGTGGAAACTGCATTCTGTGTTGTTGCATGAAGTTTTTATGTCTCTTGTCTAACAACTTGCAAGTTCTAGGCCAATTTCTCATTCTTGATCATCAAATACTGAATGTTTGATCTCATTACACCTATGAAGGACAAGTTTGCTTCAGCAATGGCATTTGGATTCTTCCTGCAACCTTTGTTTTTCTCTCTTCCTCCACTCTTCTCTCTGTATCCTTTGCTTCTTCTTTGATTCTTCTACTAAAGTTGCTTTCATGACAATAGGATACGATTTCATCTTGCAAATTTGTTCTCCCTCTAGACGGTTGACAATCACTCTCTTTCCTTTGTCCTGAATGAGGTTCCTGCCTTATGTTGTTGTTTCTTCTAGAATTTCTGCCCTCTATAGAGTAGCCTGTGAAGTCCCTGCTAAACTAACCAACTCATGGAATCTAGAGGCATTGTAGAAATTCCACCATGGATCCTCCTCTGCCCAATGAAATTCCTCGTTGATCCACTGAAAGTAAATTCTCGCACAATGGTCTTTGAAAATACTACGAGGATCATACAATTAAAGTCCCAAGTATCGAATACAAACTTTACTATCTCTTTTACCTTGGTATTCATGAATTTCAAGTTCTTTATCTCTTATAACCCAATTTGCAAGGGAAGAGTGTGCCATGGTGCTTTCTTCTTCCTGTGCAAAGTTACTGACAACCCTGTGGCAAAATGATATGACACTTCTTGCATGACAAGCTTGTAGGTAGTGTACCTTGGTCAAACATGTGAAGGCTTTTATCCATTGAACACTCTAAGGAAGGTGCCACCTGGTAAGGCATAACAATCTGCGATCTTTATTATTGCCTCCATTGCTCCTTGTGACATGCAAGGTGGATATTTTTGAAAGATGAGCTTGTAAAGCAGGATTGTGAAGTGGTATATTAGTTGTTCCATTATTGCTCG
Organism: Pinus tabuliformis; assembly: GCA_031772625.1. Lineage (NCBI taxonomy): Eukaryota > Viridiplantae > Streptophyta > Pinopsida > Pinales > Pinaceae > Pinus > Pinus tabuliformis. Next base: position 626,859,238 of record CM062820.1, on the reverse strand, counting down.
ATGATTACAATCTGAAATAAGCCTGCAATAAATATGCATGATATTTTCTCATGGTAACCATGTCCATTTCATGTTAGGAAATTAATATTGTGCATAGATTTCATCTAGTAAATATGCAGACATATAAAGCCTTGCTTGCTCACCATTGGGGGGACTCCAAGCCTATGATACATGGGCTCTCAACTGTTGAGCCAACATATTTGACCAGTTGAACAGATTCCCCTCATTCACAACCTGGTTCAATAAGATTGCCCACCCTTTAGGAAAGGTCTTTGTGCTCTGTTGACCATGGATCCTGTAAGCTAAGATAACCAAGAGTTGGTAGGCCTTCCTGAGAGACTTTGTCTTGTATGAATGGGTGGGTGTCTATCGAAAATTTGATGGTTCTTTCACCCAGCCTTTGAAAATGTCTCGTGTATTCACATAGCTATTAGTGGCATAGAAAAATGAGTCCATGAGATTCACTAGCTTGAGCAAGTGATACATGTGCTGATAATATTTTTCTCGAAAGGTAACAAGCTTATGTCTTCTGGCACTGTTCAATGTCATAGTATTCTCATCAATGTGTGAAACAATTTAGTTGATGACATCTACACGAGGGAAGGTTGGATATCTGCATGCAACATTGTGTAGTCCTAGCTGCCGGATACTGAGATACACCTGTTAGTCCTCTATATCTACCTCAAGTCTCTTTGCTAAAAGAGCTTCATTAAATTGCTGCCATGTTAGTGTTGACCCCTTTTCTATAAACAGTTGAGTGTCTGCATACACTGGAAAGTCTACTTGTTGTGGGGAAAAATGCCTATGCAGGACGATCCTATCCACCTAAGGTGTGATAGTGCCTTAGCAACAAACAGAGACAACTATTCTGGTTTCTTCCTTTATGAAATGTGAAAGAAGAGAGATCAATAGACTTACCGGTGTCTTCCGTTTGTCCCTCGATCCGGTCTCTCTTCTCTTTGGGAGTTCACAGCTACTTGTCTTCTTGTTCGCCCAGCTTCAACGGGTTCCTGCAAGATCACAAGAGAACAGCTACTTGCGACAAGAGAAGAACACTACACAAAGACATATATTCACATTCATAACTAGTTTAGGATTAGAAATAAACTAAACATACTAATGCATTCATACATCAAAATACATCAGCATATAGGAGAAACCAAGATAGCTTTATTGATGAATAACAAGGTTCAGGAAGAGATACAACCCAGAGGGCTCCAATCCAGCATCTCCTTCCCAGCAAATGGAATTCCTATCTTCACCCCTTTCAAAGCATTGAGCACCCAATGCTTCCAGTCTCAAACCAACAACAATTCTTTGCAATAACAAAATTCCAGCCTCTAGATCTCATGGAGAAGAGATCCATATATAGATGTTTGGAGAGAGGATGAGTCAGCTTGAGATCTGACTAGTGTCCTTTCCCTCTGTCGGTTCTTGAGTCCACTTGGAGGTTCTTGCTTCCACTTGGAGATTTGGAACCTCTTACTCATCACCAGTCGAATTCCCTGAGGCAAGTGTCATTTTGGAAGCTTCCTGGGTTTTGACACCTTGAGAAATGAGCCTACCACATGTCCACTCTCGTTCAGCGCAGGTAGCTAGTGTTCCAGTTGACATTCAACGCAGGTAGCCAGTGTTGGCTTTGACATTCAGCGCAAACAACTAGTGTAGCCACTGAAATGATCCTGAATTGACTTGTTTTTGAGCAGTTTCTGGTGGAGAACTTCTGTGAATTGTTGTGGTTTGTTAGCCTTGTTCCTCTAGGGGTAGGAACAACATGTTTAGGGACTTTAGATCCCTTAGATTATGGACATTTCATGCTCAATTCTTTAAGGCACAAAAATGTCTATAACAGTTGCCCCCTAAAGTATGAGGCTGTTTATCGGGCGAAATGCTTTATCAGGGGGATCCGAAGTTCATCCAATGCTGAGAGGAGACCTGTAATAAGACACAATACAATACATTATTTTTCATACTGCTTTCATGATCTAGCTGAGGCGGGCATTCCCATGCTCAGCTTTATAAATTCATTTTTTTTTGTACATAGAACAGACAATCGTCTGATGGTAGACTGATAATTTTGATGAAATTATCATCCTTTGAGTAGGATGATTATCTGCTGCAATGATGTACATGTCAATGTCTTTATCTTTCTTGAATATATATCGCAGCCCGGATGGATGAAACTAGATCCGGGGTCTTCAAACTCGTTCGATCTTCACTCTAAGTACAAGTCGATCCATGTGAGAAATGTTCTGAAGTCGAACATGGAGAGACATCGCTTGATTACCGATCAATGATGTAAACCGTTAACAAGCGCGAGAGGAATCACCGATAATGATAATGACCCTCAAGGTACTGTAGTACAATTCACGTGGTGTGAATAAAGGACTTGGCGTCGAACACCACGCAAAATCTTTCGGTCGAAGGTCATTGATGTATACCTGTCGCCGGAAGTGAGAAACTTGCCATTGAGGCATGCAAGCTTCAAAGTACTGGAGGGGTTGTTCCTAGATCAACTTCTTGGATAATGAGCTGATGTCGACAAGAAGCGATCCGTCAAAGGAGGGCCTTAATGAATCCCACATTAGTGACACGGAACGAAGCTAATGATTTTAATGGAGGTGAAAACGATATGTGACATATGATTCAGGGTGGCGGTCATGAAAGGATGAAGGATAATGTATGGCAGTGGATGGGACACGGTTGACTTTTCTGAACGACTTCTCTTGAACATATGGCGACACTGATACGATGGATCGGTAGCATTACCCCAAATATGGATGGTATGGCGAGACCATGGTGATGTGACCGGTGAATGAAACAACCCAACCCGATTGTGGTACAGAGGAAAAGTGTCATGTTCAAGAGCGACTTGCTACCATCAAAGTTTTCTTTAGTTTCTCCCAATTTTTCCCGAGTCATTGCTAACCAGTACCTCTTTATTTTTGTCAAGCTTGAGGAGGATAACATATGCTTGTTCTATAACCTGCCCTTCGGGCAAGCCCATCGCTATGTTTTAACGAGCCTAGCGTTAGTGAAACTCATTCTCATCTAAAGACAAGTTTGTCGCTATTTAATGATTTTAACGAGTCTAACGACAAGGATAACTTGGTCCTTTTCATTTTTAGAGAGTCTGAAAAGGTACATAAAGTTAACTCCAAAAGTCCTTTTTCGTCATCTAATCCCTTAAGTCCGAAAAAGTATAAAACAATATAGAAGGGATGAGTTTTCGATAGTTTTAACGAGCCCAACAAAACAAGCGCTCGATCTTTTTGTGCAATAATCCCTCAGGTCCAAAAAGATTAAAATATAGAGGAGGGATAGCTCTTCCTATCCCTTTAACGAGCTGGAAGGCCAAGGACTCGGCAATCTTTTCATATTTTACGAGTCAGCTGAAAAGAGCTTAAAGAAGACTCGTCTTTTGAGGAACGAGTGATAAATAGGGTTAGCAGCTGATTCCAGGTACAGGTTGGAATTTTCCAATCACGGCAGTGTCACAAGGATGGCTAGGCGAAATCACTCTTCGCAGCTGTTCCTAAAAATGGGTAAACAATCATATGGATGTGAACGATCGGCCAAATGAAAAGTGGAGGTGACGGTGCAAACACGACCAAGGCTTTAATGGCTGATGATATTACATTCACAGTGGTTATTTACCGGGATAGTTCATTTTTTAACGAGCTTAAACGCGGGTGGAAACATTTGCTCGATCTTATGTTTATTTTTTAACGAGCATGAACTATGTGCTAAAACTACTCGGATCTTGCGTTTATTTTTTAACGAGCATGAACTTTGTGCTAAAACTGCTCGATTAACCCAGTCATATGATAAGAATGTCTCATGTAAGATTCCATTTTTTATGGAGCTTGCGCCTTACCAAAGCTATGCCCCGCATCCTTTCTTTATGCAAGTTAGGAAATGGCTAACCCAAAAAACAGATAAATAACCGCTCTTTGCTTGCACTCCAAAAGGTTTGCATGCCCCCAGGTATAAAGTATGATTTCAAGGTTACCCCTCAATTTGCAGATAAAACATTTGTTTTACCCGGAGAGGCCTACCTCTTTCAGGCTACCCAAAGATTGTTCTGTTATTCTTTCAACAAAACACTTCTTCGGTGATGTCTACCGAGATAAAAAAAGGTGAGTGACGAGACCCGCCCTCTCACATAACTTTGACAAGAGAATCTTATTCCAGAACAACCCCTCTTCCAACCACGGACGGGGTACAGACTAGTCATATTCTCCCGCGGAAACCTACCCTATACCCAAAGTTTTCCTGCCGAAGCAGACCAAGACGCATGCCCCCTGGGTTCCGGTCATATCCTCCCGGATTACTCGCGCTCATTAGGAGGACGGACCATGGGTTGAGACACTTCTTGCGGGAATAGACCATTTAGGGATGGTACATGACTATTTGCGATGCGTGATCCGGGAAACGAAAGTTGGTCTACGAGCTTGACCACTCTTCCTTCATGCGGAAAACACATTACTCTAAAGAGTGAGGAGACTATAGCTCCCATGCAATATATATAGTCTCGTCCAAGGAGTAGGTTATAATCCAAGGGTCCTTGAACGACCATCACATTCATCTGAACGGTCTTCCCTTTCAATGTTATAGGCACATTGGGGAGGATCCCTAAAGGTTGGCTGGTTCCTTTATCAAAACCTGATAGATTTCTCATTTCAGGTAAAAGCGCTGGCGAACCAAGCGCTTTCCAAGCAATAGAGGAAAGGATACTCACAGATGCCCCCTCATCAATGATAGTGCCAGCCATCACCATTCTGTATATTTGAACGATAATCCTGAATGGTATGCTTGCTGGCAACCGGGGTCTGCCTAGTTGGTTCCAGTCGAAGGACACAACCAAGTTGCTTGGTGGTGGGACCGAATAGACGGCCGGATATCGATCTGACGAACTTCCTTCCTGCGATAAAGGAATGGGGGCATTGCCCCCTTGTTTATCAGAGTCAGTGTTGATGAAGAGAATTTGGACGGTGTCGTCTTTATTCTCCTCTGTGATGGTATCATTCGAAGATAGAGCCTCTGAAGGAAAAACCGGGTCAACTGCCGTCTCAACCTTTTGACTTTCGTCAGGCATGGATCCAGATGGTTCATCTTCAATGATAGGTGCTTCGGCTGACCACCTGGGTGGGCCAGCCGGGTTCTCAACTAGTGAAGGACTTGGCAGGAGCTTTTGATATCCAGGAGGAAGTTGCGCTCGTAAAATCGGGCGATCTTCTAGAACTCTTTTAGCCTCGTCTAAGAAGGGACAACGGTGGATGGCGTGATCGCCTTCACACAGTTTTCAGGGAAATCTAGCTTTCCCTCTCTGTCCTGGGCCTTCACTTTCACTAGTCGACGGTGAGCAGTCAACATGGCTATCAGAGGTTGATGCTACCGAATTGTGCAAACGGGGAGACCAGTCCCTTAGTATCCGAGGGATGCAGGGACAATCTCTGTGGAAGTGGTCTCCCTTGCATATGACACATGGCGATTTAGGCCTGGTTAGTGCTGTGTGTGGATTTTCGTCAGACGACACTTGTTTGCCCCCAGTCGCCTCTGGCTCCTTCTTCTCCTTAGGAACTTGGTTTTTTGTTTTACCAGTTCCGTCAAGCGAAGAGGAAGGAGGAGAGGAAGAGTTAGATGAAGTAGAAGGCTGGTTGGAAACCCTGGTCTGGTCTAACTGTTGACTCGACTGTTCAGGAATAGCGGTGGTTTGAACGACATTGGTTGAAAAGAGCCAGACCGGCAGGCCGATTGTCAGTCCTGGAAGCGACAATGTGGCCATGTGGGGCGCACCAACATCTCCCCAAGAGGAGAAGGGACTAGGATTTCCACCAAGGGGAATTCCTTGGTTGGTGTGCTCCATTTTTTCAACCTAAAGATCAACGCAGGAATTTAAAGGGTGATTGTTCCGTTTAAAATAAATTTTTAACGACGCTTAGACACAACTTGCTTTTTCAGTTTTAAAGAGTCGAGAAAAAGCTAAAGATGACTCTAGTCTCCTTCGATGTTTTAACGAGCCCGAATTGACAAATTCTCGGATGGACTTTTTCCGTTATAGAGTCTGAAAAAGGCCAAAAGGAACTGCTCTGGAGTTCTAGGCAGAGGGTGTGCCAAAAGTTTCGCAAAACCGCAAAATACTTTTTAGGGTACGGGCGGTCGATCTTCCTGAATGCTGTGTTCAGTGCATTGCGATCAGTAGGGCGGCCGACATGGCTTCCTAAGGATAAAGGTTTTATGCCTATAGGGGTCTCCCAATATATACGCGACGGTACGTGGGAGCACAATCCGTACTGGCGCTATCGTCTCTCAGGAGGAATCACCCACCATCCACGAGATCGACAGTCACCAGGCTTAACGACGCCGGAACACATCTCTAGCCTAGACCTCTATGTTATGCGTTATGTTGCAAAGCGTTGTTAAGTTCATTCAGTTTATTTTAGGTTGATCTTTTTAGAAGTTTGCCTTTCAAGGTTCACCACGAGATGTATGATACAAATTCCTAAATGCAGTCTAAAGATGATAAGCAAGCTTTATATCTTTTCAACTTTGAAAATCCTAGCTACTAAGGGAAAAGAAAGACACCATCTTTTCTCAAAGAGCAATCAGCACACTCTAATGCACTTTTCCTAAATCAATCATGCAAACTATCAAATGCAAATGCACAATGCAGGTGTTTGTTTTCCGCTTTCTTAGTATTGATGCCTACAAAGAAAGCTTTTTGTACAACTTTGAATTTGCTTTTAAATGACCAATACAAACAAGTTTACTTTTTCGAAATCAGAGAGGGTAGAAGAGATTACAACACTTAATGATTTTCGAAATGAAGACTTGTTTTGACACTTAAAAGAGACAAATTCAAACCAATAAGCAAAAGTAAATATATAATCAATCTGCAAACAGCCAATGAACTCTCTTCTAAGATCACAATCAACAGATCTGAATCAAGGGCTACAGGATGACTATTTCACTCATGCAAAGGAAAACTATAAATGATGCCACAAACACATAAAAACACTCACAATCTTTTTGTACAAAAGGAGGTGGAATCTAAGCAGAGAAAAGGAGTTATCAGACTGGTACCTATGCTGGTTATAGGCTGCAAAAATCAGAGATCAAAACAAGGCAAAACAGAGTAGAGAACCCCAGCTGCACAAGGACAAACTGGTTCAGCGCAACCTCAACACAGGGGTTTTGACATTCAGCGCAGGTAGCCTTCACGGGACCTACGTTGAAATGCAGAATCCCTTCACTGGGTCTGTGCTGAAGGAGAAACTCTCGTTTCCCACAGGTTCTGGGTCACAGATTGCTATTTAATTCATTGTTTTAGGCCAAATAAAAGCAACAAGAAAGGTACAATCAAAGGGATGCTTTGAGGGGCTACTAAGATCTATCACAAGGATCATCAAATCATTTGTGAATCCATCGTTCAGATCATAGACAAGTCCAGCAATTGGATCAAAGCAGCAACTGTCTACTTTGCATCTGGGAAAGATGCAGTTCGATTGTTGTTGTCAAGTCTATGAAACAAACAATGATAGAAACACAAATAAAATGACTAAACAGATCTCCCCAGTGGAGTCGCCAATTTTTTGTGGAGAAAAATGCCTATGCAGGACGATCCTATCCACCTAAGGTGTGATAGTGCCTTAGCAACAAACAGAGACAGCTATTCTGGTTTCTTCCTTTATGAAATGTGAAAGAAGAGAGATCGATAGACTTACCGGTGTCTTCCGTTTGTCCCTCGATCCGGTCTCTCTTCTCTTTGGGAGTTCACAGCTACTTGTCTTCTCGCTTGCCCAGCTTCAACGGGTTCCTGCAAGATCACAAGAGAGCAGCTACTTGCGACAAGAGAACAGCTACTTGCGACAAGAGAAGAGCACTACACAAAGACAGAGATTCACATTCATAACTAGTTTAGGATTAGAAATAAACTAAACATACTAATGCATTCATACATCAAAATACATCAGCATATAGGAGAAACCAAGATAGCTTTATTGATGAATAACAAGGTTCAGGAAGAGATACAACCCAGAGGGCTCCAATCCAGCATCTCCTTCCCAGCAAATGGAATTCCTATCTTCACCCCTTTCAAAGCATTGAGCACCAAATGATTCCAGTCTCAAACCAACAACAATTCTTTGCAATAACAAAATTCCAGCCTCTAGATCTCATGGAGGAGAGATCCATATATAGATGTTTGGAGAGAGGATGAGTCAGCTTGAGATCTGACTAGTGTCCTCTCCCTCTGTCAGTTCTTGAGTCCACTTGGAGGTTCTTGCTTCCACTTGGAGATTTGGAACCTCTTACTCATCACCAGTCGAATTCCCTGAGGCAAGTGTCATTTTGGAAGCTTCCTGGGTTTTGACACCTTGAGAAATGAGCCTGCCACATGTCCACTCTCGTTCAACGCAAGTAGCCAGTGTTCCAATTGACATTCAACGCAGGTAGCCAGTGTTGGCTTTGACATTCAGCGCAAACAGCTAGTGTAGCCACTGAAATGATCCTGAATTGACTTGTTTTTGAGCAGTTTCTGGTGGAGAACTTCTGTGAATTGCTGTGGTTTGTTAGCCTTGTTCCTCTAGGGGTAGGAAAAACATGTTTAGGGACTTTGGATCCCTTAGATTACGGACATTTCATGCTCAATGCTGTAAGGCACAAAAAATTCTATAACACTACTTATGTTTTCTCAACTACTTCCCCAGTATTTCTTTCAATGGTCTTGTTGACGGTGTTGGACCCACCAACATGTAAGGGTATCGCCCTAGGAAGAAGTCCCAATTAGACCTCAGACCATTTGGTGTAGGATTCCTAGCAGTGGATCATATGGTAATGCCTTGACTGCGATTTCGTACAGAGGAAAGTAAGATAATGTAGAAATTTCGAATAATATGACACTTATTCACAGAGATTATCCCGATTATACACTATTGCGGAATACATGCATAATACATAACCTCCTCTACGTTGATCATCAATTTTTCGGAATTAAAAAAAATGAAACATCAATCGCATGCGCACATTAACACAGTATGTAATCCAGGGAAAGCATACAGCTGAAAATCCCACACATTCTGTATATTATAATGATTGAGAACATGTAACAATACATAGCACAATACTCCTCACAAGCACTCAGTACTATCTCCACCTGTTACACACAAACTAGCTCAGATCTGAATCAATCACAGGTTCAAATCTCCTCCGCTACTTGCCTGCCTCCACTGCGCAATCCTGCATGAGAATAATGATGAATGGCTGAAGCAAACTTGTATTTCTTTGGCTGAACCACACAATCCTCATTGACATTACTCAATCCATTGATTGTGCAAATCTCATGCACAACTATAGTCACAACTGATAGCAATCTCAACCTCTAACACCTGTCTCCACTGAACTGTCCATGCACTGAGTTAACTGATGTATTCTTTAGTTGCTTTATGAGTTAATAATTAGTGAATTAATTAACAATTAATTCACATCACTCATCACTAGTGTATTCTGCAGTTAGACTAAATACATCTAGTTTAACCAAGTCAAACTGAACACAACTCCATCAACTCCACCAAACTCAATCACTTGAGTTCTAACTGAAGTCCACCATGCAATAGCTCAACTGACCCATAAGAAAAGCGTATTTCCTTCTGACAGCTGCATGTGCCACATCTGTAGCTCAACCTAAAGTGCTCCAAGAGGATAAGATAATGTTTATAATCCAAATATTATTAAGAGCTAATCAATCCACATCACCCCACCTCCTACCTAGAGGTATGGTTGCATGTGATCCCTCAGCCCACCTGGCTCGAAGTTTCCCCCTACTGAAGGTCTCTGCATGAGTAGATGTCTGTACTCGATCTCCTCTCAGCTTCCCTTGTTGTGGCTGCTCCACAACCTCATGAAGCTGCTGCACCAATCATGGCTCCTCTATAATCGTCTGAGACTTCTTCTGGCTCTGCATGTTGAGGGGTAATATACGCTCCCTCTCAGCCACCAAGTCTCCATCAGTTGCCTCGCTGCTCAAGGCTTTGCATGCATCTTGAACCTCAAGAGCATACAGGTTCTTGACCCATGAACCAATCTACTTCACCTGTCTAGTGATGATGTGTCTAAGGAAAACCTTTCGCTTACTAAAGACTACATCACAACCTCTGTTTTCCAGCATCGTGATCAACACCAAGTTTCTCTTCAGTCCTGGTACATACTTGACATTAGTCAAGGTAAGGTGAGCTCCATGCTCCCTCTGAAAAATAACCGTGCCTACCCCTGAGACACTATAATTCTCATCATTACCCATCGCTATGAGTATCTGGAGATATTTCTCCTCCAAAGTACTGAACAAACTCTTGTCACCGGTCATGTGGAAAGAAGCTCCACTGTCAAGAAACCAACCACTTCCCACATTGGATGAAACCATGCATGTAAAGAGTGTGAAATCCAACTCAAACTATGAAGCAAGTGCCTCACCTTCAGATCCTTCCCCGGATCCCTTCTTGGACTTCTTCTTTGGGCAATTAGTAGCATAATGGCCCAACTCATGACAAGAAAAGCATCTCACTTTCGATTTGTCAACCTTCTTCCCATCATTGGAAGAACTGGATTCAGAAATAGAACCCTTCTCCTTCCCCTTCTTTGCTTTGGTAGCAGAAGCGCAATTTTCTTCATCAGATGCCTTTGGTGAAGATCTATCCCTGATATTCTGCCTAATCTCCTCTTGCACAAGATCCAGCCAAAGTCTCTCCCATCCTAGCAATTTCTCTTGACCATTGACAGAGTCCTGGTAGGAATGCCAACTCTTCGGAAGACCAAGGAGAGCCAAGCTCACCAAGTCCTCATCATCAACAGTCACCCCCACACTTCCCAGCTCATCCCGGAACTGGGTGAACTTCGTGAGATACCTGGGCATACTGTCTCCATTCTCACACTTAATGTTTCTGAGTTTATCCTTGAGCGCCAACTTCCTCTAGTCACTCTTGCTTTGGAATAGATCTGTCAACACTTTCCACATCAAGTATGGAGAATCCTTTCCATGCAGGCTGGACACAATGTGATCCTTCACGCCCTCCAACAGAATCCTTCGACATTTTGTTGTCTTATTTTGCCAAGCCATAGCTTCAGCAGCATCAGTAGGCTTTGGGACCTCAGCCTCTATGAAATCCTTCAGCCCATTGTCATCTAACACTGCCTCCATCCTATCTTTCCATGCAATATAATTCGAGCTGCCCTCAAGAGCATACTCCAATTGCAATCCATTGAAAGACATTTCAACTTTGACACCAAGAAAACACTGCTGCAAATTCGAATTCCACCAGCTCAAAACTCAACCACCTCTGATCTAAAATTCATGAGAACAAAGTATTTATAATACAAAGATTGACTATATGGGCTTTTACCGGATATCTCACCTTCCAAAGGAAGGATGTATCTAGAGGCTACCTGGCCCAATTACAGACTCTGCCAGAAGAAATAAAATGTAAACACTTTCTGAATAGTAGATCTGATGATCAACACCTCTGATACCATGTAGAAATTTTGAATAATATGACACTTATTCATAGAGATTATCCCGAGTATACACTATTGTGGAATACATGCATAATACATAACCTCCTCTACGTTGATCATCAATTTTGTGGAATTAAAAACAATGAAACATCAATCGCATGTGCACATTAACACAGTATGTAATCTGGGGAAAGCATACAGCTGAAAACCCCACACTATCTGTATATTATAATGATTGAGAACATGTAACAATACATAGTACAATAATCCTCACAAGTACTCAGTACTATCTCCACCTGTTACACACAAACTAACTCATATCTGAACCAATCACAGGTTCAAATCTCCTCCGTTGCTTGCCTGCCTCCACTGCGCAATCCTGCATGAGAATAATGATGAATGGCTGAAGAAAACTCATATTTCCTTGGCTGAACCATGCAATCCTCATTCGCATTACTCAATCCATTGATTGTGAAAATCTCATGCACAACTATAGTCACAACTGATAGCAATCTCAACCTCTAACACCTGTCTCCACTGAACTGTCCATGCACTGAGTTAACTGATGTATTCTTTAGTTGCTTTATGAGTTAATAATTAGTGAATTAATTAACAATTAATTCACATCACTCATCACTAGTGTATTCTGTAGTTAGACTAAATACAACTAGTTTAACCAAGTCAAACTGAACACAACTCCATCAACTCCTCAATCAACTCCACCAAACTCAATCACTTGAATTCTAACTAAAGTCTACCATGCAATAGCTCAACTAACCCATAAGAAAAGCGTATTTCCTTCTGACAGTTGCATGTGCCACATCTGTAGCTCAAACTGAAGTGCTCCAAGAGGATAAGATAATGTTTATAGTCCAAATATTATTAAGAGCTAATAATATTCAACTATTCTATTTTTAGCCTGGTAGTCTAAAAATAGACTCCGCCCATATGTCTAAAAATAGAAGTCCATCTATTTTTACCAACATGACCAATCATCCACAAATACCATCCTGCAACTCATAGACCATGATCCATATGTCTAAAAATAGACATAGTCTAAAAATAGACTTTGCGCCAAAAATAGCCTGCGGGCCCACTTAGTGAAGGTGACTCCTTTCCACTAAGCTCCATCATCTTGTTGCATTCTCAACATATAACTCTATTGGTAGCAAGGGTGTGACAACTGTAGTGAGTTAAGGAAGGTGCATGAGAGGTTCTAACACATGGGGGTTGAGATGAGTGTGCCACTTGGAAACCTATGATAGCATGCAGTTAAGAAGGGAACACACGAGAAAAGATGCATCACAACATGGAAGGAAAGTTAGCAAGCAATCCAAAGTGATGGTTAGACCAAAAACACATTTCAAAAAGAATCATACATACATATACAGATAGCTATACATGCATGCATAAGTAATCGGATACATATATCATTTAGAGTAAACCAGATAGCATAGAATACAATACAACATATGCATGAAACGTGTTGGCTCTTGTTATATTAAGAAGTGTAAGTTCTATTCATAAAATACATCCATGTCCAACCACTAGTTCTGATAGCAAAATGTTATAGCCACAACCACCTGCTCCTCCAAAGAGATGTACTAGATTTGCACAGTGGAGAAGCCAAGGCTCATTACAATGTTGTCCAAGCTTTCTCTAAGATACTCCTATTGAAGCTTGGCTGACCAAAAGCTCTTACAATGAGTTATGAGGTTTTATTTATAGCTAAGGGTGGGGTGACCCTTGACATTCCCCTTTGTGACAGTTCATCTACCCTCATGACTCTTCATCTACTCTATGACTGTTACATCCAGCTATCGACACTTGAACTTCCACTTGACAAAACATTACAGTACAATGCACATGTGCTCATGTGAGACAAAATGGCTTGAGAAAGCCATGCAAGAAATCATTGACACTTGGTCTTGTTTTGGTGAGACCAACTCTTTGACATGCTTATGATGGTGAAGGTGGTGAGCTGATGCCAAGCTTGGTCATCCATGATGGTGTGCATGCACTCAATAGTGACATCTTGCTGAAGCGAACTCTTGCCTCCATTGTATCCGGGTGCATTGGTATGGCTCCTCCATCCAACTCATCTACTAGCATGTGCATGGTCTTATTGGGTGTGGCCAAATAGGAAATACACTGATGCATAGTGTCTGTGCTGATCTTCAAGTGTGTGTTGGTGGTCATGCGCATCAACTGTCAACTACATGTTTAGCTCTAGTCGGACTTGCTTCTTGTCTTTGCCTTGGTGAGTGTGCTAAATGGGTGGGATCACATGCACATGCACAATGACATGCATGTTGCTGCATTCCCTTTCATGCAATCAGCACCACTACTCACCTTATCTACTCTGTGCGAGCTGTTGGGATGGATCTATAACTTGTATGGGGTAGTTTCATCCGTGAGTGTATGTTGCACCTCTGTTGTTCCTGTTCTTTCTGCAACTCATTCGCTTGTCTTTGCAGCTCATGTTCTTCCTTGAGTTGTTGCTTTAGCACATGAAACTCTTTCTTTGTTCCATTCTTTGTCTTCACACAATCTTCATGTCACGTTGTCACCTCATAGCCTGAGTCTTCACAGTTTCTTTCATCACTAGTGGATTTCCTTGAGCTTGCAACTTTGTTCCGCGTATGTGTTGTCAACAACCTTCCTCTTACATTCGTTGCATCTAGTATGCTGCCTTCAGTTGTTGTTCATGATGTTGCTCGCTGTGATGTTGTTGTCATCATATCTTGATGTCCTTGTCAATGAAGAACTTGATGTGTTCATGGGTAGGAAAGTCCATAGACACTGGATCGACTGCATCCCCAAGTGTGCTATGAACGGTGTCTTCAACTCTGCTCTCTTGGAAACCATTGTACATGTACTGCTAAGAGGTAGATGAACACCTACGATACCTAGAGACATGGAAACACTCATGGAAAGAAATCTGTCAGTAAAAAACCAAAATGAACTTAAGAATTGACTTGCAACATACCTGTGTGACTGATCATTAATGTTTCACAATTTTCACCGGGAGGTCGTGAGATTAACTTCCAAGACTATGCAAGACATATTATGGGCTGCTGGGAGGCTAACTAACTGCTGGAACTATGCAATGCATAGTCTAATTTGTTGTTGACTGCTGCAATTGTGCAATGCGCAATCTCAACTGCCAATGATTGTAGGCTCAGTGACTGCATTGCGCAATTTTTTGGGCCAGTAGTCAGTCTCCCTCAGAATTGTGCAATGAAAGACTGAAGGAAAGTCACTGGGCAGAAATGTGCATTTCTTGAGAGGAAGACAGAGCCTTCCCTCTTAAGATTGTGCAATGTTGCCTTGGTGAGGTAGATTTCGAGCCACGGCTGCCTAGACTCACCGACAGGCAAATGAAAGCGAATGTGGATGCGAATGCATGGCGATACTAAGTGTAAGCATAAGTGAATGATCATACATGAAAATGGTGAATGACAGATTCAGAAAAAGGAACAACATGCATGTGGGTGAGGCGAGTCACCAAATCGACGACCGTTCATGAAAAATAGTTTTATGCATGCGACAATAGTGAGATTTTAACGAAAACTAAAACGGTGCTAGTACAATCTAGTATGCATCAAAACAATAGAAAACGCTCACTTCAATCAAGTAGACAACATTCATACAAAGAGAAACACAAAAAGTGCCAGAAATGCAACACAAGACATGGAAAGTGGGCTTACCACAAAACAACTGAGTTGAATGTGCCAACAACTCCTAGATGTGATGTGGGATCTCAGAGTTGCAAGGTTGTTAGGAATGAGCTCTGCAGCATTTGGCTCATGAGTATTTATAAAATCGACGATGTGACGCACATGCCACAAATCTAGGAAGAGCGACACTTGGTGGGAGGTTTCTGAAATGATCATTGCATGCAACCTCCATCTATTGAAATTAGATCCCTGATTCAATGGATGCCTTTAGATGTTTTCTTGGGAGAAGCATCCCATGCATGCAAGTTAGCTTTTCTTGGTCTCAGAGGGCACCAGTAACCTCAACTGCACATGCAAGAGGCTACTCAACTACTGGAAGAAAGTGTGCATTTCTGGAAGGGAGCTAGACTGGCTACCTAGGAGATTTGTGCAATTTCTGGGTAGAGCCACTGACTGCTACCCAGGATTGCGCAATTCCTGGGCTGAGCAGCCATGCTGGGAGGAATTGCACAATTTTTTGGATGAAGCTTGATTGGAAAATTAAGCAATTATGGAGCCCAGCAGGTTGCCAGACAGAATTACGCAATTTCTGGAGGGAAGGTTGGTTTCCCTCTATAATTGCGCAATTTCTTGAGGGAGCTTCTCAACCTGCAACTAGACCAAGTCCAAAGGAACATCCTGTGAGGGGAATGCAACAAGCTCTAATGGACAGGCTGTCATTCTGCAAGAAAATCATTGAAGCTTGTGTACTTGATGAAGCAAGACATGTTGTTGTGAAATTTTGGTAGGGAGGCTCCAAAACAAAGCTAAGGAAAGATTTTGGAGGGTGGTTGTAGCCACTACAACACTTGGTGACACAATGGTAGAACTCCAGCTCTATGAATGGACCTTGTTCATGAAAATAAAGTCTAACACCTCTGGAAGTATTGTTTAGTTCTCAGTTCGTATTGTTTTCCACACTTGCCTGATTGTAAGATGTATCATCTGCCAAGATCTTGGTTGATTGACACACATTCTAAGCCAAGTCAACACAGTTGTTTCAATTAGGTTTGAGGGGTATATTGGTGCACAAGAAGTATAGTTGTCAGAGCCTTAGTTTCATCTCTGGTGTTGCCTCGCTGCCAGTAGGCCTGGATAGAACCCCAATAGATTCACATAGGAACACAAGCATGGCTTCGTTGCCAGCGAGCCTAGTTAGAACCCCAATGGATTTACTTGCATCACCTCTCTGTGCAAGAAGCCTTTCTCTTCTTTCACCTTATTCATTTTCACTTTTTTCAAACTTTTTTCACTTTTTCATTTTTTTATTTTTTATCTTCGTAATTGTGTATAGCACTTATTCATTTCAGAGGTGGAAGAGGGATCTTGACTTATTGAGAGAAGAAGAGGTTGTTCATGCAGAGAAGTAGCTTATTATTATTATACCTCTGATGTTCCTATTAAGTTTTTCCCCCTCACCTCACTCTACCTAACTGGGCTAAAAAGGGTAACCCAAAAAGAACCAACTAGAGTAGGTGATACTAGTTAGCACACAAGCATTGTGTTTTCACCAAGTTTACTTCGAACAATATGTATTTTATATTGATGTATCATGGACTGAAGACAACAAGTTCTTACATAAGAGAGCAGACAATAAATAACCAAATGTTGATAGTTGTACAAGTCCTCTTGTACTTTACCCATCTTGTTTCAAGAGTCATACATGGTTTCATGCGAAACTAACCTACGAACAAAACAAGCAAACAAACAACAAAGAAAAGAAGAAGCAAAAGAAAAAGTGATAGAAAAATGAGTAAGCAAACAAGAAAGTAGACAAACAAATCAACAAAGCAAGTAAGTAAACAAGCATGCAAGCAAACATACTGAAAGTAAACACTACTCCTACTCCTAAGCTAACGATGCATGGGCCATCTCCCGTGAAGTGATACTTCCAATGCAGGCACTGGTGCATTGGTTGGCCTGTGTTGGTGAAGGCATGGTTCATGAACAAGACAGTTGTGTGAACCAGGAAACAAGAAAGATGTAACAATGAAGACAAACACACTCCGAGTTTAAAAGCATCCACAGAACAAAAATAACTGAAAGCGCATGACATGCACTCTATGGAATTGCCATGGTGTTGTGCTATACTACGTGCAGATGTTGACTGCAAACATTCTCTTGACTATGATAAGCAAGAAAACATGAGAAAGGTAGACCATCTTACGTTGTGCATGTGTGCTTGTTGTGTAAGATTCCTCCAATGCATGAGCGATGGGATCGTGTAGTTCAAGTGGAGGAAGCGAAATCTGAGTGTTTGGTTGATCTTCAATGCAAAGAAGAGAGTGATGAGGAGCCTTCATTGTTTCAACAATTTCCTTACCAGAAGTGAAAATAACCTCAGGACAGCGAGGGCCTGACATAACTGTTAGCTCGGGCTGAAGTTCCTCGATAGCCTGTGTGGTTCCAAATTTGTTGACAGATAAATCATCATAGACCAGTGTCTTGGAAAAATTAGCAACGATTGAATCAACATCATGATCAGATGAAGAAGTAGAGAGATCACGACAACCAAGGTCAGAAAATTCAAGAATTTTATCAGCATCCTCATGATTTGATGAATCATGCAGAGGGGTAGATGAGAAGCAAAGATGTTCACCCTATGTGTTATCAGAAATGACACATGACAAATTGGACAGATTTTCATAGGAACATGTGTTCTCTCTACAACATAATGACATACTAACATATGACGTGTCTTGTGAATGATTGGAAGTAGAAACATCTAGAAATGAGATTTCACAGGGGAAATCAGTAATGAAAGAATCACAAGGGATGTTAGGATAAAACGGATGAGGCGCATCTGGAAGGGAGTCATCCTTCACTGCAGGTCATTCTTTAGATGTTGGCACACACTCATCATGAATGATGGCACAGGTTGGATGCAACATCGTCGACAGCTTGATCCTTGTTCACAACAGGTGAGGAATCCAGAATGGGAGAACACAAGATAGTAAAATCCGGAGGATCAACAGAGCATGAGTATGGAGGTTGAGAGAATGAATCCATGTGACAACCAACAAGCTTATAAGCCAAATCTGCACAGATATCAAGAGCGGGTGGGGTGGGAGGATGTGACAGTTCAACAGATGTGTGTTCATGATCTCCCACACCACTCCAAAGTGGTAGAGCTATTTGATGAGGTGAAGGCAGACAGTCGCTTGTGATAGTAACTATGCCTTCATGTGATTGCACAACTTCATCACTGAAGGGTTTTGAGTGGGGTTCGGATATGTGAAGAAGATACTCAAATCTTCCATCAAGAAATTTCCAATCAATATCATATTCATGGAATCGGTATGAAACATTACAAAAGCGTGTGTAAAACTGCTCAACGGATTCATCGAGTGCTTTTCGTAATTGTAGAATTTTTTTGTTGAGTGCTTTATAGTTAAAGTGATTGAAAGTATGGTCTATCGCTGCAACCAGATGAGCAAGAGAATGAATATATTTTTCAGGCAGCATGGCACACCAGTGCATTGGGTGCCCTCAAAGAGTGTAGATGAATAGAGCGTAGGTCATGTATTCTTCAAAGATTCCATGCCTTCAACATGAGCCTACAACGCTAACTGCATGCCTAACCAAGGCTACGTGGCCTCCACCATCATATGTTTTATGAGACAATTTATCCGAAATAGATGTGAGGACTCAGCTTGTCATCTAGCCCTCCTTCTAGTGCCAAAATGTTGACGGTGCTGGACCCGCCAACATGTAAGGGGATATCCCCGGTAAAAAGTCCCAATTAGACCCTAGACCGTTTGGTGTATGATTCCCAGCAGTGGGTCATATGGTAATGCCTTGACCACGATTTTGCACAGAGGCAAGTAAGATAACTCTATTGGTAGCAAGGGTGTGACAGCTGCAGTGAGTCAAGGAAGGTGCATGAGAGGTTCTAACACACAAGGGTTGAGATGAGTGCACCCCTTGGAAACCTGTGATAGCACGCAGTTAAGAAGGGAACACATGAGAAAAGATGCATCACAACATGGAAGGCAAGTTAGAAAGAAATCCAAAGTGATGGTTAGACCAAAAACACATTTCAAAAAGATTCGTACATACATACACAGATAGCTATACATGCATGCATAAGTAATCAAATACATATATCATTTAGACTAAACCAAATAGCATAGAATACAATACAACATATGCATGAAACGTGTTGGCTCTTTTTATATTAAGAAGTGTAAGTTCCATTTATACAATACATCCATGTCCAACCACTAGTTTCGATAGAGGAATGTTATAGCCACAACCGCCTGCTCCTCCAAAGAGATGTACTAGCTCTACAGAGTGGTCAAACCAAGGCTCATTACAATATTGTCCAAGATACTCTAAGATACTCCTATCGAAGCTTGGCTGACCAAAAGCCATTACAATGAGTTATGAGGTTCTATTTATAACAAAGGGTGGGGTGACCCTTGAGATTCCCCTTTGTGACAATTCATCTACCCTCATGACTCTCATCTACTTTATGACTGTTACATCCAACTATCGACACTTGAACTTCCACTTGACAAGACGTTACATTATAATGCACATGTGATCATGTGAGACAAAATGGCTTGAGCAATCCCTACAAGACATCACTGACACTCGGTCCTGTTGTGGTGAGACCAACTCTTTGACATGCTTGTGATGGTGAAGGTGGTAAGTTGATGTCAATCTTGGTTGTCTATGATGGTGTGCATGCGTTCAATGGTGACATCTTGCTGAAGTGAACCTTTGCCTCCATTGTATCCAAGTGCATTGGTAAGGCTCCTCCATCCAACTCTTCTGCTAGCATGTGCATGGTCTTCTTGGGTGTAGCCGAACTTGCAATACATTAATACATAGTGTCTGTGTTGATCTTCAAGTGTGTACTGGTGGTCATGTGCATCAACTGTCAACTACATGTTCAGTTCTAGTCAGACTTGCTTCTTGTCTTCACCTTGGTGAGTGTGTTGAATGGGTGGGATCACATGCATGCGCATAATGACATGCATGTTGCTGCATTCCCTTGCAAGAGATCAACGCCACTTCTCACCTTGTCTACTCCGTTCCAGCTACTGGGATGGATCTATAACTTGTACGGGCATAGTTTGATCCATGAGTGCATGTTGCACCCCCTATTGTTCCTGCTCCTGCTGCAACTCATTCACTTGTTTGTGTAGCTCATGTTCTTCCTTGAGTTTTTGCTTTAGATCATGCAACTTATAATTTGTTCCATTCTCTGTCTTCACGCGATCTTCATGTTGCGTCGTCACCTAATAGCCTAAGTCTCCAAAGTTGCTTTCATCACCAGTGGAGCTGCTTGAGCTTGCAACTTTGTTCCACTTCTGTGTTGTCAACAACCTTCCTCTTGCATTTGTTGCATCCGGTATGCTTCCTTCAACTTTTGTTCATGATGTTTCTTGTTGTGATTCTATTGTCATCATATCTTGATTTCCTTGTTGTTGTTGGGAAAAGTATCCATTCGGAATGCCCCTATCCCACTCTAAGGTGTGATAGTGCCTTAGCAACAAACAAGGAAAACTACTTGAGTATTTCTTCTTTATGAAATGTAAATGAGGAGGAAGGATGTAACTAACCTGTGTCTTCCGCTAGTTCGTTGATCCAATCGCTCCTCTCTTCAATAGCTCCTAGCTCCATGTTCCCTCACCGGCCCAGCTTCACCGAATTCCTGCAAGATCACAAGAGAGAGAAACTACACGAAGATATAGATATACATTCATAAAAAGCTCAAGATCAGATTAAGCTAAACATGCAAATATAACAAAACATCATTGGTACACAGCATGTAGGAGAAACTCAAATAGTTTATTGATAGAATAAGAAAGTCCAAGAGGAGATACAACCAAGTGAGTTCTGATCCAACATCTACCTCCCAGCAAAGGAATCCCTTCCTCTCCTCCAACAAAGCATAAATCACCCAATGTACTAATCTCAATCTCAAACCAACAACAATTCTCTGCAAAGTACAAAATTCCAACCCCTGGATCTCTGGGATGAGGGATCCATATATAGATGTAAGCAGAGAGGATGAGTCAACTTATGTTTTGACTTGTGGCTTCTCTCTGTCAGTTCTTGCTTCCACTTGGAGACTGAGAGCCTCTTACTCATCACTTGGTCGAATTCAGTGAGGCAAGTGTCATTGGAGAAGATTCTGGAAGCTTCCATGGTCTTTCCACCTCGTTGAATGACTCTGCCACTTGTCCTTTCCCACTCAACGCACCTGGGTAGTGCATTCAAGTGCGTTGCAACGCACCTAGACAGTGTACTGGGGTGCTTTGCAACGCAGGCAGCTAGTGGAGCACTTGAATTAATCCTGAATTGACTGTTTCTGAGTGGTTTTTGGTGGAGAACTTCTGGGCGAAGCTCTCATTGGTTGACCTTGTTCCTTTAGGAGCTGAAACAACATCTTTAGGGACTTTGGATTCCTTGGATTATGGACATTTCATGCTTATAGCTGTAAGACACAAAAATGTCTATAACAGTTTCCCCCTAAAGTATGAGGTCGTTTATCGGGTGAAATGCTTTATTAGGAGGATCTGAAGTTCATTCAATGCTGGGAGGAGACCTGTAATAAGATACAATACAATACATTATTTTTCATACTGTTTTCATGATCTAGCTGAGGCGGGCATTCCCATGCTCAACTTTATAAATTCATTTTATGTACATAGGACAGACAATCATTTGATGGTAGACTGATGAGTGTGATGAAATCATCATCCTTTTGGTAGGATGATTATCTGTTCTGCAATGTTGTACATGTCAATGTCTTTATTTTTCCTGAATATATATCACAGCCCGGATGGATGAAACTAGATCCGGGGTCTTCAATATCTTCTGATCTTCACTCTAAGTACAAGTCGATCCATGTGAGAAATGTTTTGAAGTCGAACATGGAAAGACATCGCTTGATTACCAGTCAATGATGTAAACTGTTAACAAGCGCGAGAGGAATCACCGATAATGATAATGACCCTCAAGGTACTGCAGTATAATTCACGTGGTGTGAATAAAGGACTTGGCGTCGAACACCATGCAAAATCTTTCGGTCGAAGGTCATTGATGTATACCTGTCGCCGGAAGTGAGAAACTTGCCATTGAGGCATGCAAGGTTCAAAGTACTGAAGGGGGTGTTCCTAGATCAACTTCTTGGATAATGAGCTGATGTCGACAAGAAGCGATCCGTCACAGGAGGGCCTTGATGTATCCCACATCAGTGACATGGAACGGAGCAAATGATTTTGATGGAGGTGAAAACGATCTGATGATATATGGTTCAGGGTGGCGGTCATGAAAGAATGAAGGATAATGTATGGTAGTGGATGGGACACGGTTGACTTCTCTGGATGACTTCTCTTGAACATATCGACAACACCTGTGTGATGGATTGGTAGCATTTACCCCAAAAGTGGATGGTATGGCGAGACCATGGTGATGTGACCGGTGAATGAAACAACCCAACCCAACTTAGGCACGGAGTGGAAGTGTCATGTTCAAGAGCGACTTGCTACCAATAAAGGTCCTTTGAGTTTCTTCCCAATTTTTCCCTAGTCATTGCTGACTAGTACCTCTTTATTTTTGTCAAGCTTGAGGAGGATAACATATGCTTGTTCTATAATTTTCCCTTCGGACAAACCCATCGCTATATTTTAACGAGCCTAGCGATAGTGAAACTCGTTCTCGTCTAAAGACAAGTTTGTCGCTATTAATGTTTTTAACGAGTCTAACGACAAAGATAACTCGGTCCTTTTCATTTTTAGAGAGTCTGAAAAGGTACATAAAGTTAACTCCGGAAGTCCTTTTTCGTCATCTAATCCCTTAAGTCCGAAAAAGTATAAAACAATACAGAAGGGATGAATTTTCGATAGTTTTAACGATCTGAACAAAACAAGCACTTGATCTTTTTGTGCAAGAATCCCTCAGGTCCAAAAAGATTAAAATCTAGAGGAGGGATAGCTCTTCCGGTCGCTTTAATGAGCTGGAAGGCCAAAACTCGGCAATCTTTTCATATTTTACGAGTCAAATGAAAAGAGCTTAAAGAAGACTCGTCTTTTGAGGAACGAGTGATGAAATGGGTAGCAGCTGATTCCAGGTAAGGGTTGGAATTTTCCAAGCACGACAGTGTCACAAGGATGGCTAGTGAAATCACTCTTCGCAGCTGTTCCTCAAAATGGGTAAACAATCAAATGGAGGTGAATGATCGGCCAATGGAAAAGTGGAGGTGACGGTACAAACACAACCAAGGCTTTAATGGCTGATAATGTTACATTCACGGTGGTTATTTACCGGAGGATAGCTCATTTTTTAGCGAGCTTAAACGCAGGTTGAAACACTTGCTCGATCTTATGTTTATTTTTTAACGAGCATGAACTATGTGCTAAAATTGCTCGATAATCCAGTCATATGATAAGAATGTCTCATCTAAGATGCCATTTTTTATGGAGCTTGCGCCTTACAAAGCTATGCCCCGCATCCTTTCGTTATGCAAGTTCGGAAACGACTAATCCTACGAGTTTAAAGGGTTAGACCTACAGGTTTAAAGGGAGGAGCTAAAAATTTAAAAAAATAAATAGCCGCCCCTTGCTTGCACTTCAAAAGGTTTGCATGCCCCCAGGTATAAAACAGAGTTTCGAGGTCTCCCTCTATTCGAGCTGACAAAACATTTGTTTTATCAGGAAGGGTCACCCTTTATTCGAGCTGACAAAACATTTGTTTTATCGGGAAGGGTACTACCTCTTACAGGCTACCCAAAGATTGTTCTATTTACAGTGTAAACAAAACATTTCTTCGGCGATGTCTACCGAGATAAACAAAGGTGAGTGACGATGCCCACCAACTCACATAACTTTGACAAAAGAATCTTATTCTAGAACAACCCCTCTTCCAATCATAGACGGGGTACGGACTAGTCATATTCTCCCGCGGAAACCTACCCTATACCCAAAGTTTTCCTGCCGAAGCAGACCAGGACGCATGCCCCCTGGGTTCCAGTCATATCCCTCTGAATTACTCGCGCTCATCGGGAGGACGGACCGTGGGTTGAGACATTTCTTGCGTGAAGAGACCATTTAGGGATGGTATATGACTATTTGCGATGCGTGATCCGGGAAATGAAAGCTGGTCCACGAGCTTGACCACTCTTCCTTCGTGCGGAAAACACATTACTCTAAAGAGTGAGGAGACGATGGCTCCCATGCAATATATATAGTCTAGTCCAAGGTGTAGGTTATAATCCAAGGGTCCTTGAACGACCATCACGTTCATTTGAACGGTCTTCCCTTTCAATGTTATGGGCACATTGGGGAGGATCCCTTAAGGTCGACTGGTTCCTTTATCAAAGCCTGTCAGATTTCTCATTTCAGGCAAAAGCGATGGCGAACCAAGCGCTTTCCAAGCAATAGAGGAAAGGATACTCACAGATGCCCCCTCATCAATGATGGTGCCAGCCATGACCATTCTGTATATTTGGACGATAATTCTGAATGGTATGCTTGTTGGCAAACGAGGTCTGCCTAGTTGGTTCCAGTCGAAGGAGACAACTAGGTTGCTTGGTGGTGGGACCGAGTAGATGGCCGGGTATCACTCTGATGAACTTCCTTCCTACGATAAAAGAATGGGGGGGTTGCCCCCGTGCTCGTCGGAGTCTGTGTTGATGAAGAGAATTTGGATGGTGTCATCTTTATCCTCTTCAGTGACTGTATCATTCGAAGATAAAACCTCTGAAGGCAAGACCGGGTCAACTGCCGCCTCGACCTTTTGACTTTCGTCGGGTATGGATTCAGTTGGTTCATCTTCAATGACCGGCGCTTCAGCTGACCACTTGAGCGGGCCAGCTGGATTCTCAACTAACGAAGGACTCGGCAAGAGTTTTTTTATATCCAGGAGGAAGTCGTAACGGTGAAACCGGACGATCATCCAAAACTCTTTTCGCTTCGTCTAAGAAGGGACAACGGTGGATGGCGTGGTTGCCTTCGCACAGTTTACAGGGAGATCTAGCTCTCCCATTCTGTCCTGGGACTTCACTTTCGCTAGTTAACGGTGTGCTTTCAACATGGCTATCAGAGGTTGACGCCACTGGATTGTGCAAACGGGGAGACCAGTCCCTTAGTATCCGAGGGATGCAGGGACAATCTCTGTGAAAGTGGTCTCCCTTGCATATGACACATGGCGATTTAGGCCTAGTCAGTGCAGTGTGTGGATTTTCGTCAGACGACACTCGTTTGCCCCCAGCTGCTTTTGGCTCCTTCTTCTTCTTCTCTTTCTTCTTCTTTTCCTTCTTCTCCTTAGGAACTTGGTTTTTTGTTTTACCAGTTCCGTCAAGCGAAGAGGAAGGGAGAGAGGAAGAATTAGAGGAAGTGGAAGGTTGGTGGGTAACTCTGGATTGGTCTAACTGCTGATTCGACTGTTCAGGAATAGTGGTGTTCTGAACAACATTGGTTGAGAAGAGCCAGACCGGCAAGCCAATTGTCAGTCCTGGAAGCGACAATGTGGCCATATGGGGCGCACCAACATCTCCCCAAGAGGAGAAGGGACTAGGATTTCCACCAAGGGGAATTCCTTCGTTGGTAGGCTCCATTTTCTCAACCTAAAGATCAACGCAGGAAAAAGGGTATGAATATTCTGTTTAAAATAAATTTTAACGACGCTTGGACACAACTTGCTTTTTCAATTTTAAAGAGTCGAGAAAAAGCAAAAGATGACTCTAGTCTCCTTGATGTTTTAACGAGCCCGAAGTGACAAATGCTCGGATGGACTTTTTCCATTATAGAGTCTGAAAAAGGCCAAAAGGAACTGCTCTGGAGTTCTAGGTAGAGGGTGTGCCAAACTTTTCGCAAAACCGTAGAATACTTTTTAAGGTACGGGCGGTCAATCTTCCCGAATGCTGTGTTCAGTGCATTGCGATCATTAGGGCGGCCGACACGGCTTCCTATGGATAAAGGTTTTATGCCTATAGGGGTCTCCCAATATATACTCGACGGTACGTGGGAGCACAATCCGTACTGGCGCTTATCGTCTCTCAGGAGGAATCACCCAACCATCAGCGAGATCGACAATCACCAGGTTTTACGACGTCGGAACACATCTCTAGCCTAGACCTCTATGTTGTGCGTTAAGTTACAAAGCGTTGTTAAGTTCATTCAATTTATTTTAGGTTGATCTTTCTTAGAAGTTTGCCTTTTTGGATCACCACGAGATGTATATACAATTCCTAAATGCAGTCTAAAGATGATAAGCAAGCATTTATCTCTTTTCAACAATGAAAATCCTAGCTACAAGGGGAAAAGAAAGACACAATCTTTTCTCAAAGAGCAAAGAGCACACTGTAAATGCACTTTTCCTAAATCAAACCATACAAACTATCAATATGCAAATGCACAAATGCATGTATTTTTTTTCACTTTCTTAATATTGATGCCTAAAAAGAAAGCTATTGTACAAATTTGAATTCGATTTCAAGTGAAAACATAAACAAGTTTCTTTTTGAAATCAAAAAGACAATTACGACACTTGTTTCGACACTAGAAATTCATAAATTCAAACCAAAAGACAAAATTAAAAGTGCAATCAACTGTCAACAGCAAACAAACTTACTCCTAAGATCAAAACAACACTTACGACAGGTCTATATCTAAGGGCGACAGTATGACTAGTTTACTTTTGTAATGGGAAACTGCAAATGATGTAACAAATACATAAAAACAAATACAGTTTCTTTATACAACTGAGGTGGAATTAAGGCAGAGAAAAGGGGTTTTCAGATAGGTACACACAATGATAACAGGCTGCAAAAAACAGAGATAAAACTGAACACAAGGATGCAAAGAACCACAGCTGCACAGGGCAAAGGCTAATCAGCACACCTGCAGCACAGAGAAACTGAATTGCAGTGCAGGTAGCCCTCTCGGGACCTGCGTTGAAATGCAGAGTCTCTTCACAGAGCCTGCGCTGAAGCAGAAATGAGAATTGTCTCTGGGTTCTGGGTCACGGTTTGCAGTTTGATCTAAGGTTTTTGGCCGGATAAAAGCTATCAATAAGGTACAATTAGGAGGATGATTTAAAGGAGGACTAAGATCTATCACAAAGGGTTGTTAGAGCACTTGTGGATCAGCTGTTCAGATCATAAAAATAGGCCCAGTGAATGGACTAGAGTATCAGATCTCTACTTTGCATTTGTAAATGGCAAATGCAGTTCGATTCGGCACTCCTGAGTTTATGAGAAGAACAACAATAGAAACACAAATAGACTAACTAGATACGATCCCCAGCGGAGTCGCCAATTTGTTGTTGGGAAAAGTATCCATTCGGAATGCCCCTATCCCACTCTAAGGTGTGATAGTGCCTTAGCAACAAACAAGGAAAACTACTTGAGTATTTCTTCTTTATGAAATGTAAATGAGGAGGAAGGATGTAACTAACCTGTGTCTTCCGCTAGTTCGTTGATCCAATCGCTCCTCTCTTCAATAGCTCCCAGCTCCCTGTTCCCTCACCGGCCCAGCTTCACTGAATTCCTGCAAGATCACAAGAGAGAGAAACTACACGAAGATATAGATATACATTCATAAAAAGCTCAAGATCAGATTAAGATAAACATGCAAATATAACAAAACATCATTGGTACACAGCATGTAGGAGAAACTCAAATAGTTTATTGATAGAATAAGAAAGTCCAAGAGGAGATACAACCAAGTGAGTTCTGATCCAGCATCTACCTCCCAGCAAAGGAATCCCTTCCTCTCCTCCAACAAAGCATAAATCACCCAATGTACTAATCTCAATCTCAAACCAACAACAATTCTCTGCAAAGTACAAAATTCCAACCCCTGGATCTCTGGGATGAGGGATCCATATATAGATGTAAGCAGAGAGGATGAGTCAGCTTATGTTTTGACTTGTGGCTTCTCTCTGTCAGTTCTTGCTTCCACTTGGAGACTGAGAGCCTCTTACTCATCACTTGGTCGAATTCAGTGAGGCAAGTGTCATTGGAGAAGATTCTGGAAGCTTCCATGGTCTTTCCACCTCGTTGAATGACTCTGCCACTTGTCCTTTCCCGCTCAACGCACCTGGGTAGTGCATTCAAGTGCGTTGCAATGCACCTAGACAGTGTAATGGGGTGCTTTGCAACGCAGGCAGCTAGTGGAGCACTTGAATTGATCCTGAATTGACTGTTTCTGAGTGGTTTTTGGTGGAGAACTTCTGGGAGAAGCTTTCATTGGTTGACCTTGTTCCTTTAGGAGCTGAAACAACATCTTTAGGGACTTTGGATTCCTTGGATTATGGACATTTCATGCTTATATCTGTAAGGCACAAAAATGTCTATAACACTTGTCTATGAACAAATTGATGTCTTCGTGGGTAGGAAAGTCCATAGACACTTGATCAACTGCATCCCCAAGTGTGCTCAGAACCGTGTCTTCGACTCTGCTCCCTTGGAAACCATTGTACCTGTATTTCTGAGAGGAAAATGAACACCTGCAATAGCTGGAGACATGGAAACACTCATGGCAAGCAATTTGTCAGTCGAAAGCCAAAATGAACTTGAGAACTGACTTGCAACATACTTGTGTGAGTGATCATGAAGGTTGCGCAATTTACGCCAAGAGGTCAGGAGACTGACTGCCAATACTGTGCAATGCACAGTCTGGGCTGCTGGGGGGCTGACTGACTGCTAGAACTGTGAAATGCATAGTCCAATCTGGCTTCTAACTAGTGGAATTGTGCAATGCGCAATCTTAGCTCGACATCGTTGTAGCCTCAGTGACTGCATTGCACAATTTTTTGGGCCAGCAATCACTGTCCCTCAGAATTGGGAAATGCAAGACTGGAGGATAGTCACTGGGTAGAAATGTGCATTTCCTGAGAGGAAGACAGAGCCTTCCCTCTCAAGATTGTGCAATGTTGTCTTGGTGAGGTAGAGTCTAGGCCAAGGCTGCCCAGACTCGCTGACAGGAAACTAAAAGTGAATGTGAATGTGAATGAATGGCGATACTGAGTGTAAGCATAAGTGAACGATCATACATGAAAACGATGAATGACAGATTCAGAAAAATGAACCACATGCATGTGGGTGAGGTAAGTCGCTAAATTGACGACTGTTCGTGAAAAACAGTTTCATGCATGCGACAACAATGAGATGTTAACAAAAACTGAAACGGTGCTAATACAAGCTAGTATGCATAAAAAAAATAGCAAGCACTCACCAAAATCAAGTAGACTTCATTCATATGAAGTGAAACAAAAAAAGAACCAGAAATGAAACACAAGGCATGGAAAGTGGGCTTACCCCAAAACAGCTGAGCTAAATGTGTCGACGGCTCCTAGATGCGATGTGGGATGTCACAGCTTCAAGGTTGATGTTAGGAATGAGTTTTGTAGTGTTCAGTTCATGAGTTTTGATCAAATATATGATGTGATGTGCATGCCACAAATCTAGGAAGAGTGACACTTGGTGGGAGGTTTCTGAAATGATCCTTGCATGCAACCTCCAAATGCTGAAAGTAGATCCCTAATTCATGGGATGCCTTTGCATGTTGTCTTGGGAGAAGCATCCCATGAAAGCAAGTCAGTTCTTCTCGTTCCCGGAGGGCACTGATCAACTCAACTACACATGCAAGAGGCTGCTCAACTGCTGGGAGAAAATGTGCATTGCTGGAAGGGAGATGGGCTAGCTGCCCAGGAGATTTGTGCAATTTCTGGGCAGAGTAGCTGACTACTACCTAGGATTGCGCAATTGCTAGGTTGAGCGGCCCTACTGGGAGGAATTGCACAATTTTCTGGTTGAATCTTGATTGGTAGAATTGCACAATTCTGGAGCCCAGCAGGCTACTAAACAGAATTGTGCAATTTCTTGAGGGAAGGTCGGTTTCCGTCCAGAATTGTGCAATTTCTTGAGGGAGCTACTCAGCCTGCAACTGGACCAAGTTTGGAGGAACAACCTGTGAGGGGAATGCAACAATATCTGATGGACAGGTTGTCATTTTGCAAGAAAATCACTTAAGATTGTGTACTTGACGAAGCAAGACATGTTGTTGTGAAATGTTGGTAGGGAGGCTCCAAAACGAAGCTAAGGAAAAATTCTGGAGGGTGGTTGTAGCCGCTACAACAAGTTTCTTTTGAATAATCTCTCTTTGGTGCCATGGTAACTATGATTATTGGATAAAAGTGCTTCACAAGTGTGGTACCTGTAGGACAAAAAGGACACTCATGGCATGCAAACATTAGCTCTTGTAAATCTACCTTCAAGGCATGATCAAGCAGCAAATCGGGTAATTGATGAGAGGGGTTGCAAAAATTTTATCAACAAGGTAGACTAGCTTACTATGCAAACTATGCATTGCACAGCCCAGTAGCCAAGGGTTAAGCTTGAAGCTTGAGACTACGTAATGCACAGTCCCATCCTACACAGAGACTAGGAGAGACTATGCATTACGCAATCTCAGTGGCCAAGGTGATAGATTGAGCCCTGGAACTACACAATGCACAGTTGGGTCAGTTTGTATTATGCATTGCGTAGTTCCATAGGCCAAGCTTGTGGCTTGAGCCTTAGGATTGTGTAGTACCCAGCTAGGCAAGGCGAGATCTGGACTAGGAAAGTGAAGATATGCCTGGTGGAAGTGTGATAAACGAGCATAAGTGAATGATGATGTGAGATTTAGTTAAAAAATGACTAAGTATGAGTAAATAAATGTATATTAAGTGTAGAAATTGATCAAATAGGAGGAAAATCAACTATGTGTGGAGAGTTGCCACAACGGCGACCATTGTTGCAAAAACAAGAAAATTGATGCAACACCCGTGAAAGGAAAATAAAAACTTAGAAAAACACTTCTACAAGTTAAAATAGTTTGAAATGCTACAAACATGAATATAAATAAGTAAAAAAAAACTCACACAAGTGAAACGAAGAAAGAAAAAAGTGGCAAAAGACGACAAAGAGAAACTCACTCAGAAAAGTGATGAAGACCGCACTGAAGGTTCCTTGATCTCCTTGGGAATGCTAGAGCTCCAAGATAAAATATGTAAATGATATCTATAGGCGTCGATTAAATAGATTTGAATGACTTAGGGTTTATGACTAGCATGCCTAAAATCAAAGAAAAACTGACACTTAGCGGAAGTTTCTAAAAATTGTGAAAGTGTCTCCTTCAGGATACTAAAAATTGATCCCTATTTTTTAAGGATGCTTTTTTGTTTTTGAGATTTTTTTATTTTTATTGTTTGAGGAAAATTTCCATGCACACTGTTGGTAAATACTGCACAATTCTGGGGAACTAGGAAACATTCCAGCTTAGTGCACTATGCAATTTCTGAGCACAATGATGGGTTGTCTTCTATGATTGCGCAGTTTCTAAGCTCAAGGTTGACTTCTAGTATGAATTGTGCAATTCCAATCATCAAGGGTACTTGCCCTCAAGGATTGCGTAGTTTTGGGAGGCAAGCCCAAAACTATTGTGAGACCAAGTCAGGAGATCAACTTGTGACTTAGAATATGATTTAATTATGGAAACAAGCAAACAAAAGCACAAATGAAAAAGATAAGCCTTAATCATAACATAAATACCTGAATCAATGCAAGATAAGCTCCTTTGGATAGGAAGGAAGGATCCAAAATCAAGGCATAGGAAAAATCTTGGAGGGTGGTTGTAGCTACTACAACATAATCAAAGATCAAAAGTTGGAGTTCTCTTGCAATGCTAAAGCAACGCATGCCCTTTCTGTTGTCCCACCTAAAATAGAGCTTGTCAAAGTAATGGATTTCACATCTACCAATTCTATCTAGGAGAATATGACAAATTTCTATGAAGGAGATAACAAGGTAATGAAAGCTAAACTCCAAGTTTTTGGGATGTAATTTGAATATTTAAACATGCATGATATGAAAATATTGTAAATTATTTTTGAAGAGTTGATGAAGTTGTAAACACCATAAGAGGGCTTGATGAGAAGCTAGATGAAGATGTGGTAATTCAAAAAGTGTTAAGATTTCTTCCTAAGAGGTTTAATCCCAAGGTGTTAGCCATTGAAAAAATTCCAAATATGAGCACTCTCACTCTAGATCATCTCCTTACAATACTAATTGCCTAAGACATGAGGACTTCTAAAGGAAAGTCTGCAGCCAAAGAATCAACCTTCAAAGAAGAAAACAAGTGCAAGGATTAACATGTTGACACATGTTGTGAATGAGATGAAGAAGAAGCTAACTTTGTGAGGAGGTTAAAGTGAGGATCTAGCAGGTGCAAATGTAAGTTTCCCTTTAAATGTTTAATTTTGGCAAATTTGGTCATTATGCATCAAAGTGTCTTGAAAAGAAGAAAAAGGATTATGATCCTAAAGAAAAGTTTAATAAATATCAGAAGGCCAAGGAGAGAGGTTTCTATGCTCAAGATGGGAGATCCTCTAAAAGTGAGCCCAGCCAATCCCCATATGAGGACAAATAAGATGAGATCCCTAAGGAATTCATGTTGATGATCATTGAAAATTTTCAGGTCAAGGCTATTAACTCTGATAATGAAGAGGGATAAGTCGACCTTGAGGGAAAGCTAGTAAGTGATCTTGAGGAAATAGAGAAGTTGAGAAAGAAAAACAAAATCCAGAAGGAATCTCTGATGAAATAGAAGGTTGAGGTTGTTGATCCATTACTTGTGCAATTAGAACAAGGAAAGAAAATCTAAGAACCGTTGAACCAACAGTTAAATGAAAAAGTCCAAGTATGTGTGAAGTTGGAAGGAGAGATTGTATTGCTAAGAAAGGAGTTAGAGAAGGCCAAAACAAGCCTAAGCTTCAATCAGAAATTTAGTAAAGTGACTAAAAATTTAAATGAGATATTAGAGGCTCAACGCATTTCTAAAGATCAAATTGGTCTAGGCTTTGATATTGATTCCAATTCAGTAGCTAAATTAAAAGGTAAAAGGGAAATTACCTTTGTTCCCCTAGCAAAGAAAGGGGTTCACGCAATGGCTAGAAGATTATAAGAATTCTAAAAAAAGACAACATCAATAGCAAAAGGAGTACATTGTCCATGCAAATTGAACTACCCAAAATTATGCTCAGCGCAGAAGGTAGCCACCCAAGTACAATGATGTCTTCCCAAGATATTGTTTTACATGCACAAATTATGGCCACAAAGTAGTAAACTACAAAGTTAATATCTCCTACAAACAACTCAAATCCAAGAAAAGAATTCAACATAGAGTAGATCTAGGTATAATAATTCCTTTTCTCCCCTCAATTATCAAGTGTAGTGTTTTAAAAGAAACAATTTTGTGAATATAGTTGTCAATTGTAGGCTAAAAGTAAAGAAGATTGGGATAGTTAGTGAACAAACTGGACAAAATCCCAATGTATGGAAAGAGAAATAAAAATCAAAGAAATGTGGCATTGCCTTGTATGCTCACAATGGTGGGAGCCATTGGTATGTGGAAAGTGGTTGTTCTAGGCACATGACAAGAGATAGAAGCAATTTTCTCACTTAGAAACCTATTGACAAAGGTAATGTGATCTTTGGTAACAATGCTCCAGGAAAAATAATTTCAAAAGGAGTGGTTAGTCTCTCAAATGGAAAAGGTAAAGCTAAGAACATTTTTTTATGTTAATGGGATGAAACATAATATGTTGAGTGTGTCTCATATGTATGATCAAGGCTATGATGTGGTTTTCAAAGCTAAAAATTGTCAAATCAAGTCCATAGGTACAGGAGAAATAGTTATTGAAGTTGTAAGAATAGATAATAATGTCTATGTGCTCAAAGAAAAGATAGAAAAGTGTTGCTTATCAAAGACAGATGAGAGTTGGCTATGGCACAAAAGGCTTGGACATTTGAACTTTGACCAGATTGTCAAGCTTAGCAAGAAAAATGCAGTTAAGGATTTTCCCAGGCTTTCAAAGCCAGAGAATATTATCTGCAAATCTTTCCAACTAGGAAAGCAAGCTCGAGTTTCTTTCAAGGGAAAGGAAAACCATTACAGTTGGTACACATGGATTTGTGTGGACCATCTAGAATGCAATCAACCACAGGTAAGCTATATTTTATGCTAATCATTGATGATTTCAGTAGGATGATATGGGTTTCATTCCTTAGAGAGAAATCTGAAGCTTTTGATAAGTTTAAAGAATTCAAAGCTATGGATGAGAATGAAACTGATTGCAAAATCAAAAGCATAAGGTTAGATAATGGAGGTGAGTTCACTTCAAAGGAATTTGATGATTTATACAAATAAAATGGCATTAAGAGGTATTTTACCATAGCAAAGACTCCCCAACAAAATGGTGTTGCAGAGAGAGAAAACAGGTCAGTGCAGTAGTTAGCTAGAGCTATGATGACAAAAAAGAAAGTTCAGCAAAGGTTTTGGGCAGAGGAAATTCATACAACAGTGGTTATTCTCAACAAGGCTCATTTTCGACCCAACAGTGACAAAAATCCTTATGAGCTATGGTATGGTAGACCAACAATAATTAAACACTTCAAAAAATTTGGCAGCAAATGCTACATCAAGAGAAACAATGAGAAACTTGGGAAATTCGATTCCAGAGTTCATGAAGGAATTGTTTTGGGTTATTCATTGAATAAAAAAGGTTATAAGTGCTACAATAAATTCAAAAAGAGAATCATTAATTGCATCGATGTGAAGCTAGATGAGCACTTTGACGAAGAAGTGAAATAGCTCAAAAAATCTAATGTTGACGAACCAATAAGCATTGTTAATGAGAATGACGACGTAGCTACAGAAGAAAGCAAGGAAGAACCCTCTAGTCCTCAAGCTAGAGATCCCCTAAGGTATGTATATAATCACCACCCAGATGATCAAATAGTTTGTGAATTAAATTCTAGAGTGTAAACAGGAAGGAAGTTGCTCAATGCCCCTAAGCAAAAACATGTTTCTTTGTTGTCCATGGAGGAACCAAAGGATATTGTTCAAGCTAGTCAAGATCAACATTGGTTAAAGGCCATGAATGAATAATTGGACCTGATAGAAAAATCAAACTTGGGAACTTGTTCCAAGACTTGCAAAAAGGAAATCCATTGGCACAAGTTGGGTATTCAGGAATAAGTTGAATGATCATGGAGAATTAGTAAGAAACAAGGCTAGGTTGGTATGCAAAGTCTATGCTCAAATAGAAGGCTTGAATTTTGATGAAACTTTTTCTCTTGTTGCTAAATTAGTAGCAATAAGAATGTTTTTGGCATATCCTTGCTTTGAGAAGCTAAAAATTTATAAAATGGATGGAAAATCTACTTTTCTGAATGGAGAGCTACATGAGGAAGTATATATATAGTAGCCAGATTGTTTTTAGCTGACAGATAAACCATATTATGTTTGTATACTTAAGAAGGATTTGTATGGTCTCAAGCAAAGCCCCTAGATATTGGTATTCCAAGCTATACAGGTACCTGTGCAAGTGTGGATTCAAGAGAGGTGCAGCTAACAGTAACTTATATGTCAAAGAAAAGGATGGAAAACTCATTGTGGTGGTAGTGTATGTTGATGATATCATCTTTACATGTAATTCAGATTTTTTGAACAATGAATTTGTAGTTGAAGGCAGAGTTTGAGTTGTCCATGCTTGGAGAGCTTTCCTACTTTGGATTTCAGATTTCACAAACCCCCAAATGAATTTTTATCTCTCAAGGAAAGTATCTCAAATAAGTATTAAAGAAATTTGGAATGGAATAATTTTATTTAGTGAGCACTCCAATGGTGACAAGTTACAAGCTTAGAAAGATGGATGAAACTCTAGCAGTGGACCAGAATTTATATATATCCATCATTGGTGGCCTTTTATACTTGACAACTACAAGACCAGAAATCATGCAAGTTGTTGCTATAGTTGGAAGATTTCAAGCAACTCCCAAACAAATCCATCTCTTAGAAGTTAGAGAAGGCCAAAACAAGCCTAAGCTTCAATCAGAAATTTAGTAAAGTGACTAAAAATTTAAATGAGATATTAGAGGCTCAACGCATTTCTAAAGATCAAATTGGTCTAGGCTTTGATATTGATTCCAATTCAGTAGCTAAATTAAAAGGTAAAAGGGAAATTACCTTTGTTCCCCTAGCAAAGAAAGGGGTTCACGCAATGGCTAGAAGATTATAAGAATTCTAAAAAAAGACAACATCAATAGCAAAAGGAGTACATTGTCCATGCAAATTGAACTACCCAAAATTATGCTCAGCGCAGAAGGTAGCCACCCAAGTACAATGATGTCTTCCCAAGATATTGTTTTACATGCACAAATTATGGCCACAAAGTAGTAAACTACAAAGTTAATATCTCCTACAAACAACTCAAATCCAAGAAAAGAATTCAACATAGAGTAGATCTAGGTATAATAATTCCTTTTCTCCCCTCAATTATCAAGTGTAGTGTTTTAAAAGAAAAAAATTTGTGAATATAGTTGTCAATTGTAGGCTAAAAGTAAAGAAGATTGGGATAGTTAGTGAACAAACTGGACAAAATCCCAATGTATGGAAAGAGAAATAAAAATCAAAGAAATGTGGCATTGCCTTGTATGCTCACAATGGTGGGAGCCATTGGTATGTGGAAAGTGGTTGTTCTAGGCACATGACAAGAGACAGAAGCAATTTTCTCACTTAGAAACCTATTGACAAAGGTAATGTGATCTTTGGTAACAATGCTCCATGAAAAATAATATCAAAAGGAGTGGTTAGTCTCTCAAATGGAAAAGGTAAATCTAAGAACATTTTTTTATATTAATGGGATGAAACATAATATGTTGAGTGTGTCTCATATGTATGATCAAGGCTATGATGTGTTTTTCAAAGCTAAAAATTGTCAAATCAAGTCCATAGGTACAGGAGAAATAGTTATTGAAGTTGTAAGAATAGATAATAATGTATATGTGCTGAAAGAAAAGATAGAAAAGTGTTGCTTATCAAAGACAGATGAGAGTTGACTAAGGAATAAAAGGCTTGGACATTTGAACTTTTACCAGATTGTCAAGCTTAGCAAGAAAAATGGAGTTAAGGATTTTCACAGGCTTTCAAAGCCAGAGAATATTATCTGCAAATCTTTCCAACTAGGAAAGCAAGCTCGAGTTTCTTTCCAGGGAAAGGAAAACCATTTCAGTTGGTACACATGGATTTGTGTGGACCATATAGAATGCAATCAACCACAGGTAAGCTATATTTTATGCTAATCATTGATGATTTCAGTAGGATGATATGGGTTTCATTTCTTAGAGAGAAATATGAAGCTTTTGATAAGTTTAAAGAATTCAAAGCAATGGTTGGGAATCAAACTGACTGCAAAATCAAAAGCATAAGGTTATATAATGGATGTGAGTTCACTTCAAAGGAATTTGATGATTTATACAAATAAAATGGCATTAAGAGGAATTTTACCATAGCAAAGACTCCCCAACAAAATGGTGTTGCAAAGAGAGAAAACAGGTCAATGCAGTAGTTAGCTAGAGCTATGATGACAAAAAAGAAAGTTCAGCAAAGGTTTTGGGCAGAGGAAATTCATACATCAGTGGTTATTCTCAACAAGGATCATTTTCGATCCAAAAGTGACAAAAATCCTTATGAGCTACAGTATGGTAGACCAACAATAATTAAACACTTCAAAAAATTTGGCAGCAAATGCTACATCAAGAGAAACAATGAGAAATGTGGGAAATTCGATTCCAGGGTTCATGAAGGAATTGTTTTGGGTTATTCATTGAATAAAAAAGGTTATAAGTGCTACAATAAATTCAAAAAGAGAATCATTAATTGCATCGATGTGAAGCTAGATGAGCACTTTGACGAAGAAGTGAAATAGATCAAAAAATCTAATGTTGACGAACCAATAAGCATTGTTAATGAGAATGACGACGTAGCTGCAGAAGAAAGCAAGGAAGAACCCTCTAGTCCTCAAGCTAGAGATCCCCTAAGGTATGTATATAATCACCACCCAGATGATCAAATAGTTTGTGAATTAAATTCTAGAGTGTAAACAGGAAGGAAGTTGCTCAATGCCCCTAAGCAAAAACATGTTTCTTTGTTGTCCATGGAGGAACCAAAGGATATTGTTCAAGCTAGTCAAGATCAACATTGGTTAAAGGCCATGAATGAATAATTGGACCTGATAGAAAAATCAAACTTGGGAACTTGTTCCAAGACTTGCAAAAAGGAAATCCATTGGCACAAGTTGGGTATTCAGGAATAAGTTGAATGATCATGGAGAATTAGTAAGAAACAAGGCTAGGTTGGTATGCAAAGTCTATGCTCAAATAGAAGGCTTGAATTTTGATGAAACTTTTTCTCTTGTTGCTAAATTAGTAGCAATAAGAATGTTTTTGGCATATCCTTGCTTTGAGAAGCTAAAAATTTATAAAATGGATGGAAAATCTACTTTTCTGAATGGAGAGCTACATGAGGAAGTATATATATAGTAGCCAGATTGTTTTTAGCTGACAGATAAACCATATTATGTTTGTATACTTAAGAAGGATTTGTATGGTCTCAAGCAAAGCCCCTAGATATTGGTATTCCAAGCTATACAGGTACCTGTGCAAGTGTGGATTCAAGAGAGGTGCAGCTAACAGTAACTTATATGTCAAAGAAAAGGATGGAAAACTCATTGTGGTGGTAGTGTATGTTGATGATATCATCTTTACATGTAATTCAGATTTTTTGAACAATGAATTTGTAGTTGAAGGCAGAGTTTGAGTTGTCCATGCTTGGAGAGCTTTCCTACTTTGGATTTCAGATTTCACAAACCCCCAAATGAATTTTTATCTCTCAAGGAAAGTATCTCAAATAAGTATTAAAGAAATTTGGAATGGAATAATTTTATTTAGTGAGCACTCCAATGGTGACAAGTTACAAGCTTAGAAAGATGGATGAAACTCTAGCAGTGGACCAGAATTTATATATATCCATCATTGGTGGCCTTTTATACTTGACAACTACAAGACCAGAAATCATGCAAGTTGTTGCTATAGTTGGAAGATTTCAAGCAACTCCCAAACAAATCCATCTCTTAGAAGCCAAAATAATTCTTAGATATCTCAGAGAAACAATAGACTATGGACGTTGGCACCAAGAGGTAAATATATCTCATTTACTATTTACACTGATGTTGATTAGTAAAGTGATGTGGATGATAGAAAGAGCACAAGTGGTGGTGATTTATTTCTTGGAAACAGTCTATTTTTGTGGTCGAGAAAGAAGCAAGCTTCCATTTCCTTATCTATAGTTGAAGTAAAATATATTGTGGTAGCTTTTTTTTGCACCCATATTTTGTGGATGAAGAAAACTTTGAAAGATGTGCAAATGGTTTATGTGCAGTCGATCCCCATCATTTTGTAAAAAACAAGTGCTATAAGCATCTCAAAGAATCCATTTTCTCACTCCAAGACCAATCATATTCCCATCAAGTATCATTTCTTAAGGGAGCAGGTTGCAGCTCAAATTGTGAAGTTGGAATATGTACCTACTAAACAGAAAGTTGTTGATATCTTCACCAAGCCACTTCCTAGAGAACAGTTTGAGTGTTTGAGGTGAAGGTTGGGAGTTGTGTCTCTTTCCTCCCTCTGCTAGCCCTTCATTTAAGAGGAAGGAAGGTAGTTTTTGCATTATCATCATATCAGGGTGAAGCTTCCAGGTCCAAAGGATCAACATGACAGAGAAAGACAATTGA
This sequence comes from Pinus tabuliformis, assembly GCA_031772625.1. Classification (NCBI taxonomy): domain Eukaryota; kingdom Viridiplantae; phylum Streptophyta; class Pinopsida; order Pinales; family Pinaceae; genus Pinus; species Pinus tabuliformis. The sequence continues at coordinate 626,819,378 of CM062820.1, read as the reverse complement.
AAGATGGAGCATGGTGACAAGGGGAGAATAATGGTGTCTTTTAAAATTGATTTCAAAATAGGAGAGATGAAATCAAACAACAAAGGGTGAGTGATATAATGATAATGCACAACAATAACACTAGCCCCTGATACCATAATAAAAAAAATGAGTAAAGAGGTGTGCATTTTAGGGGAAGCAGGACTTAAAAGACTTATGAGATTGAAAAAGGTGTTTTGTTTGGAGAAAAATATGTTTTGATTTTGATGTTTCCATCAATGCCAAAGGGGGAGACTATTGAAATATGTTGTCATTGATGGAAATATGGTGATGAAAAAAAAGTTTTCATTGCAGACAAGAGGCAGCACAAGTGTCAAAGAAGGTCTCGAGGAGCAAACTAATGGATCAGCATGACAAAATGGCAACAAAAAGGAGCATAGGCTTTGGAACCAAATATGGGGAAGAAAATCATCTAAGATGCAGGTGTAAGCCACCCATATGGATAGATCTCTAAAATATATTTATAACAATATATGGAAGTCCTGAAAAGACCTTGTAGATCAAAATTTAGAGAAAGTCAAATATTTATGGCCCCAAATTCAAATATAAGGGTTAAAGGTGTTTAGAGGAGCCTTTGGCACGCAACCAAAGACAACACAAGTGCCAAATCTAGTGGAGGAGCCTCTATAAAAAACTCCAGGCTTAAGTGTAGGCCATAACAATGGCGAAGAAGTTTTTAGTGGCCAGAGGTGGAGCCCGCCTAACAGGATACTCCAAGGGTGCTCCTCCCAAAAACCATAGTAAGTGGCTTCCACATAGTTGATCACGCAGATCAATGATGGAGAGCTACTCCAAGGGTGCTCCTCCCAAAACCACAATCTGCTCAGGAGTGGTGCCAGAAACTAAAGGCTTGTGCCCCACAGTTTTATGAAAAATGAAATAACAAAGGAAATAGTCACAAAACAACACCTTGAAGGACCCTTTTCCTCTCATCCACGAAGATGGATGGTTGCTCATGATTAGCCTAAACGATAGAAAAGGATAATGTTAGAATCAACCAATAGGAGATAGACATGTGGCATGCATATTCAGCATTTTAGGGAACCCATGGCCCTTTTCCATGTGACATGTGTTACCACTTAGAGGATGACATGTGGCCGTATTTATGTCATGGTGATGTCATCCTAGTTGAATAAGCACAAAATATTTAAAATGGTGCACAAGAGGTTTTGTCAGGTGGTGGGTGCAAGGACACATCAACCTATTGACTATAGCGGCCACCAATTAAAAATTCACTGGGAGGAGCCACAGGATAACTCATCCTATAAGCATTTCCCTGATGGGATTATTGAATGAATTTTGCGGTGGTACCAAATAGAAGGGACTGGGCCATGGAGGTAGAATGACAACTAATAGAGAGAATGGAAGGCGATCCCCACAGACATGTCAACCCGACGGTAAGACCCCAATGGGTTGAAGGGAGCTCTGGACTTAGCACTGGAAATAGGTTCCATGTAGAAGTGGAGGACTAGGAGCATGGAGAAATAGAAAGTGGGGCCAACCCTGTATCCTGGGATCTTGTAACGATTAAAGAATTAAATTAAATTGAAGAGTCGGGATTGGGAGTTATGAGCTAAGCGCCCACACAAGGCCTTATTCCATGAGGAGTGACCATGGGCATGGCAGTTGAAAAGAGTCGTGGAGGCTCTTGGAAGAAGCTAAGCATTGTTCCTTGGTTGCCTCATGTAGAGGTATGACCAATAGTGCGGAGTTGTTAGCAAAAGAAAAAAAGGCTTGTGTAGGGTTTAAAAGGGCTAAGCACCCAATATCTTAGGACATGGTCATGGAGACCCGACCTATGGTGAAAATTAGGTAAAGGGCCAAAAGGAATGGGGCTTAAAGACAAAACGGTGGAACTTCTAGTCAAGATCTATTTTTGGGAGTTAGGCCAAAATAGAACTAGAGTTAAAATTAAAAGGAACATCGCTAAAACCTATAAATGACCATAATTAGAAGAAAAACTTAGTTTAAGTGGTAGAAAAGGAAGAGAAGATCATTTTAACTAAGAGATGGAGCCCAAAAATGTTGGGTGTGTGTTATATTATTTCTACAATTAGTCACACGCATAGGGAGGGGGGGCACAAGGGGGCGACAACCCCCTTGTTCATTGCATTTGGTGCAGCAAGGGGGTCACGGGGGGGGGCACATCCCCACCTATCGGTGGGTTTCAGGGCAGCGATAACCCCCCTATATAGGGTTCAGGGAAGCACCCTGTGAAAAAAAATTGGACCCTATATTAGGTGGGCGGACCTACCTATGATTTTGTGCATGGGTTCCACAGATGGTTTTGGGCATGATGGTTTTCTACCCATGGTATTTTTTAGATCCGTTCAAGGGAACTATGGTTATGTTCTAATCCAGGGTTAATGGATTGGGGTTTATGAATGCTTCAAAATGTATATATATGTATTACAACATTAAAAGGAACATAATGAAAAATATATCTGGTAGTCCTAGTTTTCAAATCCAGGGGAAATCTCTGTGTATTTGTTTTGTGTTTCTCGCCATTGTATATCTCTTGTTTTTAATAATTTGTTTGCAGGTAATTTCTGTACAGGGTTAAAACCTACATTTGGTATCAGAGAAGTTTCGGCTTCAATGGGATGCCCATGTTGTTAAGGGGTTTTGCTCGGGCCTGTGGCATACCCTATTTAGTGGGAGATTTGTGAGATTGATTCTTGTGGTGAAATAAGATGGTGAGTAGTGGAAAGATAGAGATCAAGAAATTTATTGGTCAGAATTTTGAGTTGTGGAAACTCAAGATGGAGAATCTATTGGTGAATAGATATTAATTGATCGTGGTAGATCCGAATATTAAAGCAATGGAATGTCAGCTGAAGACTGGGCGAAGTTGTATCAGAAAGAAAAGATCACAATATTATTTTGTATCTTAGATTCAGTATTGTTAAATGTATTAGGGGAAGCTACGGTGAAGGCTTTGTGGGACAAGTTAGGAACTTTGTACCAATCTAAGTCTCTGGTCAACAAATTGTTCCTATGGAAAAAGTTGTATAACCTAAGGATTAAGGATGGAGACTCATTGATAGAGCATCTGAACGCCTTTAATACTGTGGTAAACTAGTTATTATATGTTGATATAAAAATTTCAGATGAGATAAGTGCATCAGATTTCTATTTTCTCTACCAGATTCATGGGATAGTCTGGTTGTTGCAATAGGTATCAATACAACTACCTTGAAGTTTGATGAAATAGTCTCATCCTTACTATCAGAGGAGATGAAACAGAAAAATATGGAGAGCCAAAAGGGAGATGCCTTGTTTGTACGAGGACGGTCCCAAAAAAAAATCAAAAATAATTCCTCGAGTGGAAGATATAAATCTAGATGGATATCTAAATCTCCAGGAAGACTTGTAAAGGTATGTTGGAAATGTAGAAAGGAAGGGCACTACAAAAAGAAATGTAGATCTAAAGCTCCTAAGAAAGGAAAGGGATTTGATGATGCTCCTTCTGTAGAGGTGAAGACCACCTTAGATGAAGGTGGGGATGTGTACTTGGCTTCTTCTTCAAGTACACATGTAGATCATGAGGCATGGTTGATTGACTTAGGTGCATCCTTTCATTTCACTCCTCATAGGGAGTGGCTTTGCGAGTATGACAAATATGATCATGGTGATGTCGTATTAGGGGATGACAAGAAGGCTAGAATCGTCAGACATGGAAAAGTCAAGCTAACACTACAAGAAAAAAGGTCATTAGTGAGGGTCATGCCAGTGACGGACCTTTAAGGTCCGTCACCAATGTGAAATATGGTGAGAGTCTTTAAAAAAGCATTGTTGTAAGTGTATATAGTGATGGTCCTTTAAGGTTTGTCACCAAATCCATTTTCAATGACATTTTTGGTGAGAATCATTAGAGGCTCGTCACTAATTCTCTCTTTGGTGACACTTTTGGTGAGGGTCATTAAATTCTCATCACTAATTCTTTCTTCGGTGACACTTCTAGTGATGATATTTTATTGACTGTCACCAATGATCTTTTTGGTTACTTTTGGTGATGATCAATAACTGTTCATCATCATTGATCATTCCAATGAGTTTTTTATGATGCTTCATGCTTGTGACAGATCTTTAAAGTCTGTCACCAATGTCACAAATGGTGACGGTATTTAAAAAATCGTTGTTGTAAGTGTATATAGTGATGGTCCTTTAAGGTTTGTCACTGAATCCATTTTCAATGACACTTTTGGTGAGGGTCGTTAGAGGTCCATCACTAATTTTCTCTTTGGTGACACTTTTGGTGAGGGTTGTTAAAGGCCCATCACTAATTCTCTTTTTGGTGACACTTCTAGTGACGATATTTTATTGACCCTCACCAATGCTCTTTTTGGTTACTTTTGGTGATGATCAAAAAATGTTTGTCATCATTGATCATTCCAATGAGTTTTTGATGAAGCTATGTACTTGTTACTATAATTTTTGTCAAAAGATAACAATTTAAGACCATTGTTGTGGGTCTTTTTTATTATGTGTCCAAGGTCATAGTGGTTATAATAGTTAGTCAATTTTTTAAGAATTAATTAGTGTGTATCATTTCCCTCAAGTCATAAGAATATAACTTTCCTAGGAGTCAACACATTATTCATCTCTATTAGGTTTATTATCTAGAAAATTTTCTTTAAATAAATTTCCACTATTGTGTGTAGGAACTATATCATTTAATACATAATCAAGCTCTATGAATTATATTAATGAGAGAGACCTAGCACTCCTCAACACTCATGGCACACCTTAACATGCTTTGGAATAGAACGCATTCCTTGGCACCTCGCATGTCTTGGAACATATTTGTACCTATAACATATTTCAATGAGTAGGATGCCCAAGCACATGTTGGCATGCCCTAGCATAGTATAGCATTCCCCTATCATGTGTTGTCATGCCCTAGAATACCTTGGCAAAATATTGCATTGAAAAACATTAGAACTTGGCACACATTGGCACTTGGCATGTATTGGAACATGTTATAAGTGTGCCTAGCATGCCCCTTTTGAAAAAGATAAAGTCCCAACATATTAACCCTCTTATGTGTTCATTTCCTTGCATTTTAGCTTGTTTATTCCTTTTGTTTCCTTGAAACTCCTTGACGCATATTGGCATACTATGGCACCATGCACATCCTAGCATGTCTTAGCACCTGGAATGCCTTGGCACTATTTGGCACATGCTAGCACACCCAAAAAATACCTAGCACACTCTAGCACTTCTTGACATTCCCTGATATTATTTGGTGTGCCTTACTCGTGCTTAACATACCTTGTCACTCCCTCATTGGCATGACATCTAGCACTTTAACACTCCCCAACGCACCCTTATATTCATTCACTTCCATGAATTTTGACCTAGTGCTCCCTTGTTTTGTCCTAGTACTCCCTAACACTCCTCAACATGCATTGGCACTCTCTAGCACACCTTAGCACTCTTCGATATGCTCTTCCACTTCATAGCATGCATCACACTCCCTGACGCACATTGGCACTTGGCACGTGTTGGCACTTGGAAAGTATTAGCATGTTTGGCATGCATTGAGATGACTTGGTATGATTTGACATGGTTTAATATTAAAGTTATTTGAGATCAATTATTGGAAACTAGATGAGAAGAAACAAAGGAAGATTTGGCACTTAGAATGCATTGACACTTGGCACTTGGCACCTATTGGCACCTAGTGTTGGTTTTCCTAGCATGACCCTCATGGAAAAGGTAAATTGATGACTTATTAACCCTATTATGTGCTCATTTACTTGTAGTTTAACTTGTTCCTCCCTTTTGTTCCCTTAACAATCCCTAGCATGCATTGTCACACCCTTGTACATCATGGCATGCCTTCGTACTTGGCACATATTATCTTGTTTGACGTCTCTTTGTACTATCTGACACATGTTAGCATGCCCTAGCATTCCCTAACACACCTTGGTAGTCATGGCCTTACAACTAGTATTACATTTTTCCATGACTTGGGAACCTTACATTCACTAGAACACCTTGGCACTCCCTAGTTTTCATGCCCTCTGCTATCCTCCACAATGTCCCAGGCTGATGAAGAGATCGACGGAGGTAATCATAGACCAAGATTTTAGTCTGGTAGCTAGTTCTACCAAGCCAGAGAGGGCTCTCTCTATGAAATTGCAATAAAGAGATGACTAAAATGTAAAGGATTTTAGGCTAGATAGCTAGGTTCAAGTGTATTTTGGAAAATTTAGGGTTTTGTTGCTGGATAAGGGAGAAAAACTGCGTAGCTAGGTCAAAGGATCAAAGGGTTACAACAAAAAATACAAAAGGGAGAAAGGTAGCATTAATTTTGTGATGGACCTTAGGGTTTTTTGGTGTAGTGTAGTGTTTAGAAGAAGCGAAAGGTATAAATGATCATGAAACATGAATTCATTAAGCAAGAAATAAAGTAACACATAATGATGTTTCCATCAAAACAGAGCTTTACACAAAGAATTTTGTTTATAAAATGTAAGGAAAACCACTGAATAATTGATGAATGGAAAGAGAAGATTAATATCATTCATATAAAGCTATAACAGAGAAAAAATAACATCACAAACTTACTGCGCATGAATTCCTAGATAACACTTGCAAATTGTGTCCTTTGATTTCCAGAAAATGTCCAAGTACAAGCTACAATAATTCTCTCCTCTGAAACCAACCCATTCTATCACTGAGAAACTGATACATAAAGACCAAAACAACATCTCCCACTCTTAGGGGTTGAATCAATGACTCTAGGAACTGTTCCATGAGGTGTTCTAACCAAACCCTAATGTCTAGGGAAGTTAAAAATGACTTCTACAATTAACTTTGACTCCAACCTCTCTAATAAATGAGGTCAAATTTACATCAAAACAACTTATAAATACTAACCACCCATTATTTACATTTACTTTTACCCCTCACATTCATCTACTTCACCCTTTTGTCTTTTACCAGAGTCAAACTAGAAATTACAAAAAATTACACAATGAAAATTTTATAAAAATATCAGAAATTTCTAGGTGTACAACAAGTTTTTGGAGGCCATTTTTTAGTGCCTTTCTGAAGTCCAAATCTATATTGGAATCCTTTTATAGAAATCTGGGAGAGTGTAGATGTCTTTAGAGTATATTTTCACTCAAAATGACCAATTTTTGGCTGAGATATGGCCATTCTCCCAAGGTGTCTCCGGGAGCGCAACAAAATGGAAAGAGAGGGGCAGAAAGGTGATTTTTGGCCTCTTTTTCACAAATTTCTCAAAACCTTAGTCCCAGACTAGGAAAGTGGTCAAATGGGGTTTGATATGGGGTCATACGCTTTCCAAAAATTTTGATTTTACATCATTTGGAGGCCTGAGGAAGAAGCAAAGCGTGCGCTCGCTGTGCTGCTAGACAAAAATTGCCAAAAAATTGCAAGTCTGCACCAAAACACAAAATTTTCTCCAAAACCTCCCAATATTTGTCCAGAGATGCCTCCTTAGCACACCTAGAACTTGCTAACACTCCCTATCATACACTATTATTCATTCATTTCCATGCAATTGAAACTAGTCCTTCCTTGTGTTTCCCTGACACTACCTAACATAGCTTGTTAGTTCCTCCTAAGCACACCTAGAACTTGCTAACACTCCTATCACACACTCTTATTCATTCATTTACATGCAATTGAAACTAGTCCTCCCTTGGTTTTGGGATTGATTGGAGAGTGAGCACGCCGAACAGCTAGGGTTGAAAGTATATAGCAGGCGTTGAACTCCATGGAAGGGCGGGGACGAGGGAGCTCCACTCCCTCCTATAAGCAGGCTGTTTCCAGCCGAGGTAAGAAGCCAATGGAAGAGGTCAGAGGTCATGTTGAAGAAGGGAAAGAGATCAGGGAGAAGAGCAAGAGGGAGTCAAATTTCGGGAGAATAAAGGCACAAAAGAAAATAGGGAAAAGATAAAGAAAAGGGAGCAAAAACAAAGGCACAGAAGGGACCTTGTAAACCCAAAACTGAGGTCACACCTAGAGTAGTTTTGAATGATCCTGCTCTGCAGGCACATAGGGACCACATGCAGACTTATGCTATCATTTTTAAATTCATGGGAGTATGGCCCACTAAAAAAGCTTTACAAGCATGGATTAAATACCATTGGAAACCAAATGGAGCATTGACCTACATCTTGGGTCAAAAGGGTTCTTTACTATGGTCTTCACAAACATTGAGGATAAAGAAAAAGTGTTTGAAGGAGGGACCTACTTCTTCACAGCTGCTGGCCTCTATATGAGGCCATGGATGATGAAATTTGTCCCGGAGCAAGATACTTTCACTTCAGTTCTGACTTGGGTAAGACTTTACTCCCTTCCTCTTGATTACTGGCAAACAGAATCATTAACATCCATAGGTAATAAATTAGGACGTTCTGTCAAAGCTTCTAAAGCCACTAGAAAAGGAAAATACACTTCCTTTGCATGAATCTGTGTGGAAATGGATCTCTCCGGAGCTCTACTGGATGAGGTGATCTTAGAAGTTTTTTATGAAGAATGGGTGAAAACAATAGATTATGAACATATTCCCTTTAGATGTCGCGGATGCCATGAGCATGGACACCTTTTCAGGGATTTACCTCTCAGTAAAATAGAGAATAAAAGCAAAGCTTCCACAATGAAAGATATAGAAAGATTTCAAAAAGTGAGCCATAGAGGAAAAGGGGGCAAAAGGGGACTTAAGCAACATCAAGCAGAAGGGCCTCAAGTTACGCTGAATAGGTTCCAAGTTCTCGAGGAAGAAGATGAGATGATAAAAGTAGATCAGGGAATGGAGGCAAGTCCAGAGGAGAAGGAGACAGAGGAAGACAAAGACCAAACAAAGAATAATAATATACAGAAAGAGGCTATAATGAGTGATTTAGAACTGGATATGGACCAAGATATGACCCAGAGCGAGATGGAAATGGAGGACCATGAACTTTAGGAGATTATGGATAGAGAGCACCTAGATTTGGAAGGGTTCTTGAAACAAGGAACCACGGGAAGGTTGGACTTGTTACCTCAAGAAGAGTTCTCTAGAGTATAGTAGTTGTACCTATGGAAAACCTAGGCTAAAGGAGTGGATAGGCAAGGTAACATGGCAAAACAAGGTAACGAAGGTGTGAAATCTTTAAAAAACTCCCCAGGATTAGCACCTAAAGGCCCAAGAAAGAAAAGAAGCAGAAAAAAGCAGAATGAGCTGCTAATGGAATGTGGAAAGCTAATGATAGATTCAGGTAAGATGAAAGACCTAACTAGTTACTCTTTCACAAATCTTTAATGATGAAGTTCACTTCTTGGAACATCAGGGGTCTAGGTAGTAAAAGGAAGCAAAGATTACTTAGTAACAGAATGAAACAAGAAGCTCCAAATATTATTTTTATCCAGGAAACTAAATGTTCCATTCAGAGAATAAAAGAACTTTATAGCAAATGGCTCAATCGATTTGAGTTTCTAGAAGTCAAGGCAGAAAACACAGCAGGAGGCATTCTCACTCTTTGGAATCCCCTAAAGATTGGTATAATAGATGCTGAGGCTTCTAGAAATTACTTATCAGTGGTTATTCAACCTTTGGGGGAGAGGGAGACCTATCTGGTCACGAATGTTTATGGCCCTCAGAGAATGGATGACAAACTCAGGTTTCTAGATTCTCTTATGGATCTCAGAGAAAGATATGTAGAGATACCATGGATTATGGGAGGGGACTTCAACATGATAAAATCACTAGTGGAGAAAAAAGGGGGCACTAGAGCTCTAAACAAATATTCCTTAGCTTTTCAATCTTTTATGGACACTATGAAGTTGGTGGACATTGTTTCGAGTAATGGTCTCTTTACTTGGAACAATAGAAGAGGTGGAGAGTCCCTTGTTGCCTCAAAGATAGACAGATTTATCATCTCAGAGGACCTTATACTCAGTGATAAAGGCATGGAAGCAAGGACTCTCCCCTATGGAGGATTCGATCACTGGCCAATTCAACTAGAGATCAGAGGCATTGGTACTCCCAGGAATAGACCTTTTAGATTTGAGAATATCTGGCTCACCCATCCAGATTTCATCAGCAACATTTCAAGTTGGTGGTCTGAATATTTGCATATTCAGGGTACAAGTATGTTTCTTCTTCACAAAAGACTAAAACATATCAAGCTCAGGCTAAAAGATTGGAACAAGAATGAATTTGGTAATATTTTTGAAGGAAAAAAAGCTGTCAAAAATAAATTGCAGATTCTTAACCAATCCCTTATCAAAGATGGCTTTGATAAAGTTAGCAATGACAGAGCCACCATACTCCAACAATATTGGGAGAACTTATGTAAACAAGAAGAGATATTTTGGAGACAAAAATCTAGAGTGAAATGGCTAAAAGAAGGAGAACGAAACACCAGATTTTTCCACAGATCAACCTTGGAAAACAGAGCTCATAATAGAATCTCTTCGATCAAGGATAAGGGAGGGCAACTGCTCAGCACCCACGAAGAAATAGAAGCTGTGTTGGTTCAACACTTTTGTGGGACTGTAAAGGAAACCATTCCAAATAGAGATCCTTTCATCAAGGATCTAACAAGACATATACCAAGAATAATGTCCAGAGAGGATAATTTCAACCTCAATAGGCCAGTAATAGAAGTGGAAATCAGTGAAGTCCTCAAGGAAATGCAGAATGGTAAAGCATCGGGCCCTGATGGTTTTAATGTGGATTTATTTAAAGCTTGCTAGAATATTGTTAAACCAGATATTATGAATGTAGCAGAAGATTCCAGGAGGAATAGAACTATTCTGAAGGCACTCAACACCTTCTTCATCTCTCTAATCCCTAAACAGGACAATGCCCTAACTCCGAACAAGTTTAGACCCATAGCATTGTGCAATGTGGTTTACAATATCATATCCAAGGTTGTGGCCAATAGACTCAAACCTCTTCTCCCCACTCTTGTGTCTGGGGAACAATCTGGTTATGTGGAAGGCCAACAAATTCTCAACAACATCATTCAAGCACAGGAGGTGGTGCACTCACTAACTAGCAACAGGAAGGTTGGAATGATCATGCAGTTGGACCTAGCCAAAGCCTTTGATAAGTTGAACTAGACCTATATAAGGAGGGTTTTTATTGCTTTTGGGTTTAATCATAATTGGGTTAGATGGGTCATGGCTCTGGTAACTTCTTCTAGCTTTTCAATTTTGGTAAATGGTTCTCCCTCCGAGATTTGTATTCCCTCTAGAGGCCTCAGGTAGGGAGATCCACTCTCTCCCTTTCTCTTTATACTCATTATGGAAGGACTGGGTAGATCGATTAAGTAGGCAAAAGAAGAAGGCAAAATTAAGGGTCTTCAACTTTCTGAGAATGGACAGACCTTGACTCATCAACAATTTGTGGATGATACCATGCTGCAGGGAATCCCCATAGTCAAAGAAGCTTTGGCATACAAACAACTTCTAAGTGAATTTTCCATGGCCATAGGTATGGAGGTTAATCTTTCCAAATCTAAGATCTTTTTCTTTAATACAAATATTGCTATTCAAAGGAATATCTCCAGAATTCTAGGCTTTCAAAGGGATTCTCTACCTTCAAAATATTTGAGAGTCCCTCTAACTGCTAAACCTCTACATAAGAGCATATGGGAACTGGTGATTAATAAGATTCAGGAAAAAAGCAGGAATTGGACCATCGGATCTTTAAACTTGGCTGGTAGGTTGGTGCTTACAAAGGTTGTTCTCCAAGCTATCCTAGTTTTCATGCTATCAGCACTCCCTGCACCAAAAGGAGTTTGACAACAATTCAGAACCATTGAAAGAGACTTCCTCTGGGGTAAGGGGGAGAAAAAAAGGAAATGGGCCTTGGTTGCTTGGGAAAAGATTTTCAAACCCAAAAATCATGGAGGTCTTCGTTTGGATGATCTAGAGGTTCTAAGCGAGGCTTTAGGGGCTAAATTATGGTGGAGATGGGTCAAAGAACCAAAGGCTCAATGGGCTAGTACCTGGACAGAAAAATATGCCAGCACTTGGCAAATTAATGATCATATAAGGATGTCTGGAAATATAAAGGGCTCATACATCTGGAATAAGGCCTGGGAGAATAGAGGTTTAGTACAAAAAAGAGCTTCTGGGAAATCAGAGAGGGGGATCTCGCACTATTTTGGGAAGATAAGTGGCAACAAGAACCAACACTGCTAAAAGATGAATTTTTGGACCTCAAGAGAGAGATAGACATCATAGATTTATCAAAGGTAAAAGATTTTTGGGACCAAACCAATAATGCAGGCAAATGGAGAAATTGGAGGAACATGGTTTACAGGGAAGATAGCATTTGAAAGCTAAAGTAGAGGCTCTTATGCAGGTGTTGGAACAAAGGAAGATTCTAAGGATAGGGGGCATGACTAGTTAAGGTGGGGAAACAACAATGAGGGCACCTTTAATCTTAAGGAGGCAAAACACATACTCCTTGAGATGGATTCTCTTGCTTCGGATAGAATTTGGAAGAATCTGTGGAGACATCAAGGCTAGATGAAGATTAAACTATTCATGTGGCTAGTTTATCATAAGAAAATCCTAACATGGGATAACATAAGGAAAAGGGGTGTTATGGGGTCTTCCATATGCCAACTTTGTGAGGCCCAAGAGGAAACCATGGAACACCTCCTCAATAATTGCATCTTCACCTCTAATTTGTGGGATTCTTTTGCCATCATCTTCCAAAAGACTGACAGGGATAAAGGGATCATCATCAACACCCTAACCAATTGGAGGTGAAATTATTCAGATTATGAAATTCTTGGCTCAGCCTGGGCTTTTACTCCCAGCTTCATCATTTGAAATGTCCGGAAATAAAGGAACAAGAGAATTTTCCAAAATGAAAAAAGACCCTTCCAATGTCTTTTTGAGCAAACCTTGGCACAACTTAAGGAAATGGTTGGTACCATTGTGTGATATCCCCCTAAGAATCCACCTACAGATGCTGATATGAGGATTCTAAGACAGTTGGGCATGCAAGGGCTTATTCCGCAGGACCTGAACAAAAAGGTTAAGTTAATGGATACTGAGCAGGACTTCTGGCATCCTCCCCCTATGGGCTTTCTGAAATATAACATAGATGGGGCCTCTAAAGGCAACCCGGGCACTGCGGGCTTTGGAGGGGTGTTAAGGGATGAAACAGGTAATATTCTTTCCATCTTCCATGGCCATTTGGGTAGAGCCACAAATAACATAGCAGAATCCATGGCTATGGAGTAGTGCTTAGAACTCCTGGTGTGAGATAATCGGCAAAATGTGATTATCGAAGCCAACTCTAAGTTAATCATCAACACAATAAAAAATATTAGTTGGGGCTCAAAGCTAGAGAAGGTTTCAAAACACTGGAGGTTGATCCAGGTCTTTCAAAGGATCCATATCCACCTCATAGGCCTATGCACGGTAAGTTTTAACCATGTGTGTAGGAAGGCCAACAAGCTGGCAGATCTACTGGCCAATCAAGGAGTGAAGTGTACCAATAACAAGGTTGTGATGGGCTGGCAAGTGTTGCCTTGGGATGGACTCAAGGAACAGTGCAACTGTCAAGTCGATGAAGATATGAAGGTGTATCATAATAATACCATGGTGGCTCAATCCAATTAATTTGGTTTAGTTATGAGTTACAAGTTATTCCTATTTTTGTTCTTTCTTGAGTTGCTCAGCAGTTTCTGCTTCCTGGGTAGTTGGCCGGAGGGATGGGGTTTTACTTCACATGGGATCACAAATGGGTGCAAAGGAGAAGGCGGGAGAGGCCAGAATTCGGGTACAAGTGGTGGCCAGAATATTCCTGTTTCTCTGTACAAGGAAGCTAATCCGCCCGCAGAGTGGTTTTCGGTGTATTGGGGGCCTCTCGAGCAGCAAGAGGTTTTCAAGATTTGGGAGCTATCCCACCCATCGTGCTACACGTGGCCGATGGGTGGGTTAGTTTACCGCCCTTATCACACATTAACTAGCAGTGTTTTTGATCTGTGCGATATGATCCTCGGCTGTCGAATCAACGGCTAAGATTCATTGTGCATGTCAAAGGGTCCATAAGGTTAAAAGGTGGACTGCTAAGCATTGCGATACTTTCCTCTACCGTTGGATCAAGTTGGAGGGATCTATGGTCAGGAACCTCCACACTTGTTGGTGGGTTCAAACTGTTAATTGGCGGCAGTCTTGGCACAGCGATCGGGCAAGGAGTACTGATGGTGGAGATCAAAGGCTTTTTCCCCCATCCAGATTTGGTGGGTAGATTTTATGGCCTTGGTACTGTTTGCTTTTGAGGGTGATGTTGTTTTGTGGGTAGGGTTCGGAGTTATCACGCTTAATTCAAGACCCTTGGTTTTTTAGAAAGTAATTTTGGCTAGATCCATGAAACCATGTAGATGGTTGTATTCTATGTAAAACAAATTTTGATTTAATGATAACGAAGTTACAACTCTTGCTTTAGCAAAAAAAGAAAAGAAACTAGTCCTCCCTTGGATTTCCTTGGCACTCCCTAGAATGCGTTGGCGCCACACCCTAGCACCTGACACCTCTTGGCTTGCCTTAGAACTTGGCATATCTTGGAATGAATAACATGCCTTGGAACTTTCTAGCATGTGTTATCACTTCCTAGCATTCCTTGCACACCTTGGCACTCCCTAGTTGTCATGCCCTCATGGATAGCCTTACTTTTTTCTTGACTTTAGAATCCAATCAAGTCATTGAAAAATTAGTGTTGTCCCTAGAAAAAAGTCTCCCTTTATCTAAAATTTCTTTTTCCATCCCCTTATCATAATCATAGGCTTACCTATTTCAAGTCCTATTATGAAATTATCCTAATACAATTCATCCTTGGGACACCTGGAAGACACTCTTATTTGTTTGTTTCCACGTACTTTGACCTAGTTCTCCCTTGTGATGCTCTCACACTCCCCAACACTCCTTGACATGAATTGACATTGTTTGGCATGTGTTATCATGCCTTTTCATTCCTTGGAATGCCTTGGCACTCCTTATCTTCATGCCCTCATAACTACCCTTATTGGTTTTAAGACTTGGGAACCAACCAAGTCCTACCTCGACGACAACATCTTGACCAAGTTACAGTTACTACAACTATATTATCCTCTTTTCACCTAAGAATGGCCTATAACTCATCTTAGGGTACTCATGCCCAATCTTAGCTCATCTCAATTAAGAAGTTACCAAGTCAAGGCTCATGTCTAACCATGGCCATAAAACAACTAAGCAACATAGTTTACATCTTGACATGACATAGCACCTGGCATGTCTAACAACCCCTTGGCACTATGTGGCACATTTTGGCATTCCCTACATGCCATGGCATGCTTTAGCACTCCCTATCATACCATACCACTCCTTAACATGTCATGGAACTCTTGCATTCATTGGAACTACCTAGCATATAAGTTTGTTACTCCCTCCTTAACACACTTGGAATTCACTGACACTCCCTATCATACACTCTTATTCGTTCATATCCATGCATTTTGAACTAGTTTTCCTTTGTGTTTATGTCTCACTCCCTAACACGCATTGGCACACCCTGACACACATTGGAATACCTTGGCATGTCACCCTAACACTCTAGCATTTCCTGGCACCACCTAACATACCTTGTCATCCCCTCCTTAGCACACCTAGAACTCACCGAAACTCCTTGCCACACACTCCTAGTCATTCATTTCCATGCATTTGAAACCAGTGCTCCCTTATGTTTCCCTGGCACTCCATAACACTCTGTGGCATGCATTGGCACACTCTAGCACCCGACACATCTTGGCATGTTTCCCTAGCTTGTAATATGCCATAACATTGCCTAGCATACCTTATCACTCCCTCCTTAGCACACCTATAACTCACTAACACTTCTTATCGCAAAATCTTAATCGTTCATTTGCATGCATTATTTTCACCTATTGCTCCCTTGTGTTCCCCTAGCACTCCTTAACACTTCCTAGCACATGTTTCTGATGGAAAAAACACTATATATAGGGCAGCTCATCCTCCATTTGTGGACAAGAAAATTTGGTTAAGTTTGTAATAAGAAGTGTGAAGATAACCAACCAAGAGAGGGAAACAAAGAGAGAATATTTTGGTGTTGTTTATGGGTCTGTTTTAGGGCTAATAGATCCACATGTGTGGAAGGAAGGAAGAACTATCTACTACAGAAAAGGTCAAAGATCTTATTGTTGTCCAAGAAGTCAAATCAAGGAAGAAGATAAGCAAGGTTACATGCCGAATTGTAATAAGAGTTCATACCATCTAAGTGAAGAAGATCAAGGTTCAAAAGGTTGGACAACCACATGTTCTAGGGTTTATGCAAGAGGGCCAAGAACTACAGATCTGATCCATGGAATGGGAATTTGAAGGATAGTCGAGTTATTGAAGGAAGAAGCCTGATCATCGTTGACTGAAGGAAAAATAAGGAAGTTGAATCAAGGAGGCTTGTGACGTGGTCTTGGAGAGTTCATTGAGTCAAGGGTCTAGGCCATGGGCTTGGTATTCGTCAATCGAAGTCTATACAAGAAGAAGATCTCGTTTGGGTTTTCCTCTCATGTTGGAGAGGTTTTGGCCCTGGTTGATCGCATATTCTATGTGTCTCTTGTCTCCTCATTTTTTATGCATTGGTAGATCTTTAATGAAGAATATTATTTTGAGCATTGCTTGTTATTGTGGATTAGTCTTGAATGTGTTTGTGTATGAAAAATTGGTTGGGTTTGTAAACTATGAGTAGAGCAATTTTTGATTGATGCATGCTTCTTACAATAGAATGTGTCTCGTACTTAAATAATTAATTTAGTGGAAACATGGGTATTTGGACAATTATTTTGGAATTTATGCACCTTACAAGTACATCAACTCATATAATGCATAAATATAATGGAAAGTTGTAATGTGTTGCATCATAGAAAGGATGTTGATAAAATATGATAGCTTAAATGTACATGATAGTTTGGAAAGGTGGGAATAACTCTTATTTAGTCATAGGTAGCCTAATCAATTCCTTTTTTGATATTTAAATGTCCATGATGATTTTGAAAGTAGGGGGTAGCAATTCTTACTCATGTCATAGCTAGCCTAATGAGTACTTTTCTCTATCTAGAATGATACTAGATACAAAACTTTTTTGTATTGTGTGCTTATTCAATTTTTTTTTTATAATATATCATGTTATAAAAACTTTAAAATAAGCTTCTCACTTTGGTTCTTGAATTTGTGGTAAAATCTGAACCCATCTTCTAAAAGTAGTGTTATTATGGAGGATACCAACAATATTTTTCA
Source organism: Pinus tabuliformis (assembly GCA_031772625.1). NCBI lineage: Eukaryota > Viridiplantae > Streptophyta > Pinopsida > Pinales > Pinaceae > Pinus > Pinus tabuliformis. Next base: position 626,802,059 of record CM062820.1, on the reverse strand, counting down.
CTCCATAAAGGTTTTAACCTATCTTTAGTCTTTTTTGAGTTTTTTTTATGATTGTACTTTAAAAATAAAGATGCATTTGCAGTTTTCTCAGTTGCTAATTTAGAATCAATGAAAAAATTCAAAATAATTACTTACATTTATTTGTAGAGTTTACCCGAAATTGATGGAACATGGTGATTACATCAAATGAGTGTGAAATTGAATTTTGAAATTTTATTAATGTCCTCAATGCTTGGAAAATGTAATGGGATTAGGTGATAAGTTAACATGTAAGGTATTTAGTGAGACATTGCTTCTCTTCTAAGAAAAGTATATCTAAACCAAGCGCAATACCAAGGGGGAGAGAGGATTTTGTAGTGTGCAAACTTAGTTGTGTGGGTTTGGGGCTAAGGCATAGTTGCTCCATTTAACTGAAGTAAAATGGGAGGAAATGAGGCAATGCATACTTTGTAAATCTTAGCTATGAGGATTTGGGGTTCAAGGCTGAGTCACTTCACAATTGAAATAAAATGAGATCAAATGAGACAAGGAATTGCAAATTATTAGTTATATGTAATGACATTAAAGTGAGCAAACACAAAGTATCAAAATTCAAAGTAGAATCAACCCTTGTGTATGAAAATTCAGTCAAGCATTTTTTTATGGCTGAATTCCCCCTCAAATATACATTTGATTAATGCAAAAGGTTAGAAAACCACATCTATGTAATCGAGGTATCCCTCTTAGAAGCAAAAACCTTTCCCCTTGGCTTCCCATTGAATTTGAGGTTGTTTTCCCCTACACTCCTATATGCTTACTAGGGATAATACACTCCAACATGACGGATTCTAAGATATATTGTGATAAGGGGGATGAGGGTTTTCGAAATTCTTGTTGCCATAGGAAAGTCTTGCCATGTATGTTTAGTTCAACAATACGGAAGCAAAATGCTCATGTAGGAGGATTTAAGGTGCTTTTTCAATTGTGGGAAATAGAAATGCCATACATTATGGTGCTTCTTGGTACAATATTACGGATTCATGGAGAAAGATCAATGGTTCCTTGGGTGGAATTATACCAATGTGTGGGTGGGACCAGGCTCATGAGATTCATTTTTTACTATCATCACAATGAACTACAACCAAATTGACTCATGAGATTCATTTTTTACTCCCATAACAATGAACTACATCCAAATTGGTTATAAAAGATTGCATTGTTAAAAGTTAATTTTTAGCTTTAAAGTTTGACATAATAATTATAAAACCAAATCTCATTTGTTTAAATAGAATGGAAACCCATAATATTAGTATTATATAATTAAACATTAATAAAAAATATTGATAGTTTTTTTGTTTAATTATATAAAATCCAAATCTGAATTTGTTTAAAAGTACAACTTACAACATGGTTAATTATTTTGTAAGTTTGAAAGATAAAAAATATAATTTTTTGAAATGAGTATACAATAAGATAAGAAAATATACATTCCATACATTTTGATATATTCATAAAATAGAATGTTTTTAAAATTTATAAAAAAATAAATAATTATAATTAAAAAATTTAATGATTGTCCAAATTAAAAATTTAATTTATGGCGTGTTTTCTTTCCCACCTTAGTGTATTCGAATGAATGTTGAGTAGTTGAAAAAAGGGAAAGACCATTCTTCCCCACCTTAGTGTATTCGAATGAATGTTGAGTAGTTGAAAAAAGAGGAAAGACCATTATGTCGGGTTTTCTTCCCGACCTTAATGAATATTGAGTAGTTGAAAAAAAAAGGAAAGACCAGAACAAGTTTTCTTCTTAGCCTTAGTGTATTCGAATGAATGTTGAGTAGTTGAAGAAAAAAGGAAAGACCATGGGCATAGTACAATCTGATCTATGGCTATATGGAAACAGGTACGCTGGATCAATCTTTAGGGTTTCTAGATCGATGGTCATTCTTAGAACTGATTTGAAAATTTGTTTTATATTTTCACATGAAATGTATGTGGAGTATTGAAAAAAATGCATAGTACAATCTGATCTATGGCTATATGGAAACAGTTACAGGTTGTTGGATCAATTTTTGGGGTTTCTAGATGGATGGCCATTCTTAGAATTGATTTGCAAATTTGTTTTATATTTTCACATGAAATGTTGCAGAATTTGGATGCGTTGAGAAATAATATTGAGGAGGATCTCTTCAATGGTTTGCTCACAAAACATGGATCTATTTTCGCTGGAAAAATTTGGACCACAATGGAAGGATCAAAAGCCTCAGTCTTATTTCAAGAGCCCAAGAAAATACTTGTACAGGTACCCTTTCTCTCCTTTAATTCCTTCCTCGATTTCACTTGAAATTAGGTTATTTGGGTTTTTTTTTTTAAGAATTTAGCTTCAAATGAACTAGCCCCACAATTACTATATTGGCAATGAAATTTATATTAAATATAGGTTGAACTTTTATAGTAGTTTGGTAGTATACCACACCAGGAAAACAACTTAAAAACAACAACTTAGACTTCTCAGGGTAACTCCCTACCCTCCCTCATTTAAATGCAACATGAAAAGATTTTCTTGCTCTCTTTCCATTTCAGGGTAGTTCTTAATCACAAATCTCAATTTCAAGCTCTGTTAAAAGAAACGAGATCTCAATTTCAAGCTCTGTTACCAAAAATGGAACAAAAGTCTTTGTTTCCATTTCTAAAAAAAACCATATAAAAAATGGTCTGTTACCATGAATCTCAATTTCAAGCTTTGTTACCAGAAACAGAACAGAAGTCTTCATTTCTGTTTCTAAAAAAATCGTATAAAAAATGGAACGGTACGGAAAATAGTGTTTTATATGGTAGTTTTCGTTTTTTAATGCAAGAAATTGGGTTTTCCAAAAACGGTTCGTTTCTTGAAACTGTTTTATGGAAAACGTTAATTGGTTCATTTACAATATGGATCTCTTCCCGATTGGACGTCTACATGAATCATAAAAAACATTGGTTTTCTGGATAGTTTTTGAAGGCATTTCATAGTCTATGGTTAGAAGTCAACCATATATAGTTTAGGTGCTAACAGAACAGGTTTGTTGCAAATAGGTTGCGTGTTCTCCCTAGTGACAACACCTTGCAATAATACTTAATATATCTTTAACAGCGTTGACTATTTAGGGATTTTATTAGTTAAAGCTATGTTATTTTTTAATTGTAGCCATTGATGTGTCCCAGTGTATGGTTAAGTTTTTACATTTTTTTTTTGTTATTTTTGTGTTTCTTTTTTTAAAAGTGGATTTAGTGATTGTATCTAATATTTAAAATGTGCATTTTTATATAAAATTATAAATGTAAACGTGTAAGGTTTTTTTATATATATTTTTATAAATTAGTAGTTAAATAATTTAGTTAATTTTTCTAGTTAAGTAATTATTTTATATAAACATTGGGACACAATATTTCTTTTTGCCATTGGTCTAGTTTATAACCTCTCAAACGATTGGAAAAGGATTTTGATAAAACCATCTTATAGAAACTTCTATCAACTATTATACTATCTATAATATTAAATATCATCAACCAGAGACATTAATTTTATATATATATATATATATATATATATATATATATATAATATATATATATATATATATCTAATAAAAAATATCAATTATCCATCCCATTAATAGTTTTATCCCATAAATACATTTTTCATGGGTGATAAGAGAGATTATGTTAGGTAATTTTCAATAATAAAGCTTAAGAGCAACAAGCTATTGATTAATATATCTATAATACAAACATAATTTCAACTATGATAAATATGGAAAGTTTCATATATATATATATATATATATATATATATATATATATAATATATAAAAAGATTATCAATTATCCATCCCATTAATAGTTTTATCCCATAAATACATTTTTCATGGGTGATAAGAGAGATTATGTTAGGTAATTTGCAATAATAAAGCTTAAGAGCAACAAGCTATTGATCAATATATCTATAATACAAACATAATTTCAACTATGATAAATATGGAAAGTTTCATAATTACATAAAAATAGTGATAGAAAATAATTGTAAATTTATAAAAATAAACAAGTCTCAAAAATAAAAATACAAAATAGAAATCCATCATTTAATATATTTTAAATACAAAACAAATAGGAGTACTACTACAAGAAAATACTCCTCTTCTTTTATAAATAACCAGTGTAGGTCTATCTCTCTCCAGCATCAAGAGAGATCAAATCTCTCTCTCTCTCGAGCTCGAGCTCGAGCTACAAACCTCTTAAGTGAAGAGATTTGATCCTCTCGAGGCTTGATCCATAGTTAAAATGGATCTAGGTTGCTTTAGTTTTTAGCCTTTGAATAGGCTACGTTGCAGAAAAATATCATGGACAAAAACCATGGGTTAGGAGTACCATGGGAAAAAGACATGGGCAAGAATTTTTAATTTTTTGATTTGATTTGATTTTGTTTTATTTTGTCTGAGTTAAAATGCCAAATATTATAACATATTCCCCAAGTGGAAAGGGTCTCTTGGCACAAAAATCTAACAACCAAAAATATATTAAGAGGGGCCTAGAATAAATACCTAGATTATGACATTTCTTTTCAAGACTTCAAGGTCTTTCTCGCTTGTTTTAATTTATGAAATAAAATTGATGAGAAAAAACTAATAAATTAAATAAATATCAAATACAAAACCATGGAATCTAACAAAACCATGTGCAAAAACTAGCGAATTAAATGAATATAAAGTACAAAACCATGGAATATAACAAAACTATTGGCCATAACATTTTTTCAAAAGTTATTTTAACATAAACAAATATAGGGACTAAAAAACAATGGTTTGGTAAGTTCTAACCATGGGTGCTAACATTTTTTTAAAGTTATTTTAACATAATCATATTTAACAACTAAAAATGAATGGTTTGGTATGTTATAACCACAAGTGATATTTATATATAATATTTAACTAAGTAGAAATTAAAAAAGATCACAATCTAATAATTTATTTCACTTATTTATATTGATCAACCACACTTGTTAATTGGAAACATTGACTGAGATAACAAATTTTAATGGATCCAACAGAATAACATGAAAATTAATAAAAAATAAATAATATCAAGAAAGTTTAACTATTAAAATTTAACATAAAAATAAATTTTCTATACAAAACCATATATATGATGCATTAAAATAATTAATATAAAACATGACTACATATACTAATATGCAAATACAAATATGAGATAGCCATTATACACTTTAACAATAATTATGGTAAATAATATATACTAGCCTAGATCCATCTTAATTTTGGATATACCAACACCCTAAAGGGATCAAATCTCTTTTATAAATTAGTAATGTGTATAGATATTTTATATATGTTTTTATAAATTAGTAGTTAAATAATTTAGTTAATTTTTTTTCCCAAAAACTAGCAATTTAATATCTAGTTCAACTATACTTTTAAAATATATTATTTTTATTATTATAAAGATTAGTTTTCTATTATAATGGATTAAAGATAAATTTTGAAAGTTTTCTCTTTAGATTTTGTCTTCAAACACGTGTTGTAGTATTTATGGTTCTGCAAGTGGTAATAGTTCGAGACAACCATCTATTTTTCACTCTATATCCAATGCAGATCAACTCAATCTCCACCATCATGTTACCCAACCATGAAAACAATAACCCAATAACTGTGTGGAAAATGATACAATAGATCCCAAATTTGAGGCCCACTCATGTCACATCCAAGAATATATACAATGTATTTGGGATCATGTACTCATCCGGAAAATGTAAAGGCTAAATCAAACTTGAATTCGGTGCCAAGTGTTTCTTCACTATTGTATTTGCTAGCCTAGAGGATCAAACAAGAGTATTCAAGAATGGTTTATGTGAGAAATGGAAGCTTTGTTGATCACTATAAGTATTAAGGAATGAACAATGTGAGTAGCTAAAGCCTATGAGCAACTACCTATGAACCATAGTATTTGAGAATGTTAATGATGAATGCTTGGTTTTATGTTTCATATTTTCTTGTTTTAGACATGGCAACAAAAACGCAGATGTTAGTGGGATATCCAAAGTCTGTCTTGGATGAATTTAATACTAGTGATGATTTTGATTCCTTGTCAGATAAATAATGTCACGAGTCAAATTCAAATAAACAGAAGTAGCTCAAGAATGAAGGTGAAGCTATTGCTTTCTGTCCAAGTCAATTTCTTTTATTTGTTGGTCGCTGTCATGTTTTGAGTGTGGACTTGTCAAATTACAAATTATATGTTGGTTTATGTAAAGAGGATATATATATATATATATATATATATATATATATATAGATATCATATGTCGTTCATGGTTTCTGGAGATCCACGTTACATTTGCACAAAAGTTTAGATATCATTCAGATATCTAAACACCGAACAAAAGCAACATTGAGATTTTTCTTTCACTCAACCTATAACATATTGCATCTGTCCTCATCAATGTTCCTCTTCCATATGTTATCAACTTATGACATTTCCTTTGCAATATTTGGTGCATTTTCTAGTTATAGATCATTTATAGATTATAAATGTCTTCATACTTTCACTTCTAATTAAGTATTCAACTGAACATATTGATTCTCTTATACATAATTATTTTTCCCTCCACCCACTTTTCATAACTTCCATAACCCTTAGGTAGGGACCTGCAGCTTTGATGTTGCTTTGCTTGTTTAGTAAAATATTGTCGAGACTTTAATTTATTGAAAGTTGTATAATTTACAATTTATGAAGTTTCAAGATCTAATTTTAAAAGTATAATTCTTTAAAGGGTGCTAGCTCAATGGAAGAGCACCTACTTTACAAGCCGGAGGCTGGTGGGTCGATTCCATCGTGCCCTGACATGATCCATATGGAATGGGCTTTTGACCATCACCAATGAGCTTTGGTGACATTTTTCAACTGTCACCAAAATATGAAATTATGACGATCAATGAATGCCACCATATATATGCATCAATAGTGACAAACCTCAAAGGTCTGTAACCATAAATCATTTTTGTTGATATGAAATGGTGACATGCGATGTCCGTAATTATAGTCATTATTCGTGACGGACCTTGAATGTCACCACAACACCTATACTTATAGCAATGCGGATTTTGGTGAGGGTCAACAAACATCGCCATATATATGCACCAATAGTGAGGACCATCAAATATCCATCACAATAAATCGTTGTTGTTCATATGAAATGGTGACAGTCACTATCCGTCATTATAATCAATATTCGTGACAGGCCTTTAATGTCACCATAATACCTATACATTTGGTGATGCCACCTTTGGTGACGTTTAGTTTTTTGTGACGAAGGCTATGGTCTGTCACCATTGCTCATATGAAATGGTGATGGTTGCTATCTATCATGATAAATAATTATTGGTGATGGACTTTGAATGTCACTACAACACCTATACTTTTGGAGACACCACCTTTGGTGACGTTCAGTTTTTGGTGATGGAAGCTATGGTCCATCACCATTGCTAATATGAAATGGTGATGGTCACTATCTGTCATTATAAATCATTATTGGTGACGAACTTTTGGTGACGTTCAGTTTTTGGTGACGAAGGCTCTTTTGACCATCACCAATGAGATTATGGTGACATTTTTCGCCCCTCACCAATGTCATTTTTTCTTGTAGCGTGAAGTTGCAAGGTGGAAGGATTAGAACACTTCTGAGTATTCTGCATATTCCTACATTAGCTAGAAATTTGATTTTTGTAAGCAAGATAGGTGATGCAGGTGTAAAAATAGTGTTTAAGAAATATACCTACAAGATGGTTCGAGGAGCACTGGTATTGATATTGGGAGTTTGGATTGCAACTTTGTACAATATTTTGGGTATTATTGTTATTGATGAGTGCAACAGTTATGTGGTTCTTGAAAGTGGAGCAAAAAATCTAGTGGTCTCTGGGGAAAAGACCATGCTATGGCATCAAAGTCTTGGACATATTGGAGAGAAGGGCCTTCGAATACTTCATGGTAATGGTATGGTAGAAGGTATGTCTAGTTTCTCTCTAGATTTTGATTTATTTTAACATTATGTATATGGGAAGCAGAATCGGGTAATTTTTCCCTTTAGTGCTAAGAGGGAAAAAGGGATATTAGAGCTTGTGCACAAGATGTGTTTGGACCAGTGTCGGTTCCATCACTGGGTAATTCTATCTACTATGTATCATTTATAGATGAACTCTCAAGGAATACATGGATATATTTCCTCGGGAAGAAATATAATGCCTTTGACAGGCTTAAATAATTTAAGGCTCTAGTGGAAAACTAAACAAAGAAAAAAATAAAGGTGTTGAGGATAGATAATGGTGGAGAGTTCTGCAAGAAGGAATTTGAAGAGTTCTGTAATAAGTGTGGTATATAACGGAAGAAGAGTACTCCATGCACACCTCATCAAAATGGATTTGTAGAAAGAATGAACTGGATGTTGATGGAAAAGGCAAGAAGCATGCTCAGTAGTGCCAAGTTAGTACAAGAATTCTGGGCAGAGGCAGTAGAGACTACATGTTACCTGGTTAATAGATCACTTTCATCAACGTTGAAGCATAAGACTCCACATGACGTATGGACTAGTAAGAAACCTTCTCTTTCACATCTAGGGGTATTTGGCTATTTTTCATATGTACATATTTCAAAGGATAAAAGAACCAAGTTGAATAGTAAATCTGAAAGGTGTATCTTTATTTGGTATAAGGATGGTTTAAAAGGTTATAAGATTTGGAACCTAGAAACAAGGAAGGTTGTGTACATATGAGATGTCATGTTAAGAGAGGTGAAATATGTTATTAAACATGAAGTGCTACCAAAGGAACCTCAAAAGATATATTTATAGCTAAAGGAGGAAGAATCAGACTCTACAGCAGAATAGGAATCAGAAGATGAAAAGCCACAAACTCTAGTTTTGAGAAGATCAATTCGAGAAAGAAGCTAGCTAGAAAGGTATAGTCTATCTACTTTCTATTTCAATTTTGCTTTATCTATTACTAATGATGATCCTAGAATTTCCAAGGAGGCAGTAGATTCAAAGGTTGGAAAACTTTGGAAAAAGGCCATGATTGATGAAATGGCATCTTTGGACAAAAATAAGGTTTGGGATCTGGTGGAGTTGTTGCCTGAAAGAAAACCCATTGGAAGAAAATGGGTGTTTAAGAATAATATGAATTCAAAAGGAAAGGTGGAGAAATACTGAGTTTGGTTGGTATAAAAAGGTTATTCCCGGGTGTCAAGAATTGATTTTGGTGATATTGTTTCTCCTGTTGCCAAGGTACCTTCTATTAGATTACTTTTATTTGTTGTTATTTCTTTTTGTTTTGAGGTAGAACATATGGATGTGAAAACAATATTTCTTCATGGAGATTTGGAAGACGCGATCTACATGAAGCAACCTGAATACTTTGCGGTGAAGGAAAAGAAATAATTGGTATGCAAATTAAAAAAGTCTATGTATGGGTTAAAATAGTCACCAGGGATGTGGTATCAGAAATTTGATACATATATATGGGGACTTGGCTTCACCAAAAGAAAAGCATATCATTATGTGTATTTTAAGTTAATTGGTGATTATGTTACTTATCTAGTCTTATATGTGGATGATATGTTGTTTATTGGAAATGACAAAGAAATTATCCAGGATTTGAAGACCCAATTATCCTCCAAATTCGATATGCAGGATCTTAGTGCTACAAACTATATTTTGGGCATGGAAATTAAATGAGATCGAGGAAAGAGGAAACTTTGGTTAAACCAAAGGAAGTATGTTGAAACAATAATAAAAAGGTTTAATATGGAGGATAGTAAATTGGTGAAGGTTCCTATTCCTGTAGGTGTAAAATTACCTATTGAACAGTGTCCCAAGACACAAGAAGAGGAAGAGGACATTTCCCATCTTCCATATGCAAGTGTGGTTGATAGCTTGATCTATGCAATGGTCTGTAATAGACAAAAAAATTTACATGTAGTAGGAGTATTGAGTAGTTTTATGTTAAAACGGGGGAAGGACCGTTAGATAGCAATGAAGAGGGCTTTCGGGTATTTGTGTGGCACTAGTGATTATGGTATGTGCTACCAAGTAAGATTAAGATTGGACAAAGTTTTGGACAATCATGGTTTTTTTGATGAATATTGGGCTGGATATTTGGATCAGAGAATATCTACAAGTGGGTATTTCTTTAACCTATTTGGAGGTGCATTCAGTTGGATAAGTAAGAGACATCCTGTAGTGGCACATTCAACTACAAAGGTAGAATACATGGCAGCCACTCATGCAAGAAAGGAAGTAGTTTGGTTGCATAGATTGTGTTCAAGTATGGGGTTGGTATAGCGAGCTATAAGGATATATTGTGATAGCCAAAATGCAATTTTCTTGGAAAAGAACCTTGCTTATCATTCAAAGGAAAAGCACATTAATGTTCAGTATCACTTTGTGAGGGATATGTTTGAGGACAAAAATATGTTGCTGGTAAATGTGGACACTTTGAAGAATGATGTAGATATATTGATGAAGTTTGTGAGCACTGAGAATTTTTCTTGGTGTAGAGAAAAAATGGGCTTTGTAGGGTTGGACTAATGACTAAGCTCTCCTGTGAACCCTAGGTGGAAAAGGAAACAAGTAGGAGAATGTTGGGTGTGTGTTATATTCTTTCCACGACTATTCACACCCAGGGGGTTCAAAGTGGGGGCACAGCCCCCCCCCCCCCCCATGGGAGAGGTTTCAGGGTAGTGGTAGCCCACCTATACAAGGTTCGGGGTAGCACCCTGAGAAAAAAAAATAGACCCTATATTAGGTGAGCAGATCTACCTATGGTCTTGTGCATGGTTTTTGCACATGTTTTTGGGCATGATGGTTTTATTCCCATGGTATTTTCTAGATCGGTTCAAGTTAGCTATAGTTACATTCTAATCTAGGGTTAATGGATTGGGGTTTATGAATGCTTTGACATGTACATATATGTATCATAACATTGAAAGAAACATAATTAAAAATCAATCTGGTAGTCCCAATTTTGGGATCCAAGGGAAAATCTCAATGTATTTGTTTTATGTTTCTCGCCATTGTATTTTTTGTTTTTAAGAATTTGTTTGCAGGTAATTTTTGTACAGGGTTAAAGCCTACACATAATATAAAACACATTCTAGAAGATAGAAGAAGAGTGACAAAGGAAAAAATAAAGACTTTATGCACAAATTCAAATCCAAAGATAGCAAAAGAAAATCTATAAAAGAAGGCATGATCAAGAAGAATGGACAAATTGATTTTTAGACAGAGCTTCTAGAGCAGCCAAGTGTTGGTATGGTGAGGTGTTTTTTTTCACAGTAATCAGAGATTTTTGTAGATGATTTTTGAGAGGTGACAGAGATAAGTTGTTTGTTAGAAAATAGGAGAAGGCATTCATGGTCCTAGTATGAAAATGGACGAAAAATGGAACAATGAGTGTCAAAGCAAGTTGTAGCTTGTTGATTAGGGGTTGGTGCTCCTTCTAATGGGTGTTGGATAATTGGTGGGGTTGTAGCTCCATTCAATTTCATATGATAAACTATGAATTTTTAGCTTCCTACTGGTTGAAGCCAAAACTTTGATATTGCAAGTTGTAGCTTTCCCTATGAATGAATTGAATAAGAGTTCTGAGATTTACTTGTTCTGGTGTGTTCAATTGTGATTGTTGATAATAATATTTGTTGTGGCTATTTAAGCTATTTCTGAAGTATTCAATGATGTGCACTAAGTAAAATAAATTTTTAAATTGTTAAAATTGTTACAATATTGATTCACCCCTCCCCTCTCAATATTGTCCTGGTTTCCAATAAGAATGACAGTTGCTACAACCACCAAATTGATCATTTTTGACATTTAACACATGAGACTCTTCATGTCTAAATAATGAGGATGAATCAATCATAGGGCTTTCTTGAAAACTTAGAGGATTAAAATTTTCTTTTTCATCTATTGAATACTAAAAATTAGAAATATCATGAGCAACAAATTCATTCTTTTCACCTTCTAATTCTGAAGCAACACCATCTTGTACCTGATTGTAATCACAACCAGTATAATAGAGATATAAAGGATTTAGGGAAACCATTGGTGTAGAAGACTCACCAAACACATTATGATACAATGAATATTGTATAAAGGATGAAGGAAGATGAAATAAGTCAGGCAAAGAAACTTTAATTTCAATTAAATCTAATTCAAAACTCAAATCCTACAGATTTATATCATCTTCAGAAAACAACATGTCAACATGCTTATTATTCTCTATGAAATTATTTGAACATTCATTTTCACCTAAGGAAATTCCTTGGTCATGGCAGGGAGGCAAATGTAAGAGCATATCATGAGGAGATGGAAATTTAACTCAATCAACAAAACTTTCATCCACATGCCAATCAAAGGATGGTATACCAATATGATTTTCAAATTGAGATTTCTCCACCTCAACAAGGTATATTGAAGCTTCAAAAGAATGATAACTTGGTTCCTCTTCTTGCACAATTATTTCATTACCTGATTCATTAGAAATAAAAATTTCAATGTCAGTACAAGATTCCATTAATTCATTGGGTAATGAAGACAATGGAGTATGAGAGGAGGTAGGGAGAACCATATCCTCTTTGAAGGCCTGAGATTCTCTTTGAGTTTCATTAGAACAAGAAACACAAGTTGGCATAAAATCTTGTTGATTTGCAGATTGGACATTAATATTCAGTTCTTAGTCAAATTGCTCCAAAGAAATGTGAACCACTTTTGCACACTTTTCCTACAAACAATTCCAATCCCTATCTCTCTCGGGAAAATTATAACAAATATTATTAAATCTCCATATAAAATAATTCAATGATTCACCTGGATTAATTCTAATGCTATTGATCTTTTCAAAGAATTTATGGTAACTATATCCCTCAAAAGTAGATAGAAACTCATAAAAAATTATTGAATAGAATGAATAGATGCATGTGGTAAATTTTGGGACTAGGCTTTGATATGAACTTAAAACATAAGAGTGAAAATTCTACATATTACCACTTCATCCAACAAATGATTCTAAAATACAACCTTCAAGAAACAAGATGTTCTAATGTAGAAATTTCATCCTCGCCATTAAACTTGTTTTTGACAAGAGATGAGCTTTGATAAGATATTGATAAGATATTTCTCTAGAAATAGAACTCCAAGAACAAGGTCCAGAAGAGGCCATTATAAGATAGACATATTAAACTAGGTTCAGCATGTCATTTTCCATCCTTGTTGGACAATCAATAAAAGTAGCATATTTAGTTTAACATATTCCATACATGACATTTTCTTGTGATATTTAGTTCTTCATAGTTATTATGCTTTTGTTCTAATCATTAAATAAATTCCATAAGATGGAGATCACAACCATAAAAAGAGAGACATTAGAAATATGCTCAAGAGAGGGAAAAACCCCTCCAAGGGGAAAAACCATGAAAACTTCTTCTTATAGAATCAAATTCAAATGAGACTTCCGTGAACCAAAACAAGACCCTTATCTTCCTCCAAAAACAATATAACCTTCCAGATATGTTGGAAATGTATTCACTACTGAGATGGGGCGGGGGGTGGTGAATTAATATTGATTGTGTTTATTAACTTTTAAATTCATTTCCAATTACTGCAAGACAATCTTCATGAACCCATTAGTAAATTAAATCATATATAAAAAAAATATGAGAGCCATGAGAAACAACCAAGGATTCATGCACAAGATAACAGAATTTTTTCTCGTGGAAAACCCTCTCCAAGGAAAAAAACCACCCGCTGCTCTATTGCTCAAATCTTCTATTATGTTGAATCAAGTTTTACATAGAGGAACTACCACCCAAGAGTTTGAAGACTCGACTACTAAGATAGTCTACTAGCAACATCAAACAAAAAGACTCCTCTCACATGACTCCTCTCTCAAACTTATGTGCACCATTTGTAGCAGCAATCATCCACTCAAAGTAGCAGGAAACAAACCAACACATCTCACATCATAAGATAAGCCTCAAACTATTATGGTAGAAAATCATGAATGCATGAAACATAAATCTGATCTGCAAAGCCTCCAACTAGTACTAGCATATCATGTCATTGGTAACCAACAATCCATATATATCCATAATGCCAACAAATAAGTAGCAACCAATAATCGTTAGCTTGGAACAACACTAAAAACTTGTTGCAAGATTTGTCAATAACAAGGCCAATAGTAATAATCCATAATGATATCTATTAAAAACACCATCAACATAGTAACAACAACTAAACTCCTCAATGGTTCCAACCAATAAGACATGTATGATTGATCATGCAATAATATTACCAATACGTCACATCTTATGTGGTAAAAACCAGCAATAATAGAAAACCATAAGCTTGCATATGAAGTATAAACACCATCAACCTAAAAATAATCAACTACATGCAACTCATATATGGCATATAAACTCAAGGAAGTTCTCCTCAACCTCTAATAGCTCCTACAATGGCCAATGTTAGATAAATAGATAATCATGAAAGACATAACAGCCTCCTCCAAAAAATCTCATGGACCATGATGCCATCAATAAACCATTAGAAAATGAAAACATGTGAGACGCTCCCCCTGCATATGTGCCATCTCTACATAATCTCCTGTAACAAACAACTTCCATAATATAAAATCACGCAACATAGTTCTCATTCAAACTTTCAATATGATAGCACTTTTAAAGATCTACATGCAATCCTAATGCAACCATATGCTCCCCCTAAGACCATGTAGGCCTCAATTTTTAATGGGAGTGCTTTGTTGCTTCTTTCTTCTCCAAATTTTGTGAGGTTGATCTTTGGCATGCATATTCATATTTGGCTTCTTGACTGATTGGCTTTGCATGACTTTCTTCCTTTGATTTGATTGCATGAAACACATAGGAAGCTTGTAATCCTTGGCCTTATGTCCCACATTATCACAAAAATGGCATGTAATGTGCCCAAGAAATGTATGAAAATGTTCAAATCTTTTAATAATATGATTTCTACTCCTTGCTCCATAAGTCCTACAATCTTCACTTTTATGACCAAAATCATTACATAAGAGAAAATACCCATAAAAGAAATTTTTATATGTGAAAACTAATGGGATTAATCTTTGAGGAACCTCCTTCTTTGACTACTTATTTTGCTTGAAATTATTTATCTTTTTGTTTCTACAATTGGCTAAAATGTGCCTAATTTTTTTACAGTTAAAATGCTTAACATTTCTCATATCCTTCCTTGGCAAATTTTTGGGCTCTTGACTTGGCACTTGATTTTGCTGGTCGTTTCCTTCATCGTTGCTCGAACTTTCTACTTTGAGCTCTTCAATTGATACCTCATTTGTTCTTTTGCTGCTCTTTTATAATTCAAATTCAAGTTTCTCACAGTGGCTGATTCAATTCTTGAGCTTCCTACCAATTTCCTCTTCAGTTTTCTTTACTTTATCCAACTGATTTTTCAAATCGAAAATCTCTTCTTTGAATGCATGCTCTCTCTCTTCAAGAATATGAAGGAGTTTCTTCAGATATACGTTCTCCATCTTAAGATCTTTAATCAACCTCACTTGAGCTTTGTTTTTTACTTCAAGAGTCACTGTTCTTTTAATCTCTTCACCTTTAGATTCCTAGAATGTAAATATACCTTCCTCACTTCTTGAGGAATCAACTTGAAAAAATTGATCATAAAATTCTTCAATAACCCCAAAATCATCATCACTAGAATGGTAAGGAAAATGTCAATGACTAAAAATACCTATTGGGAGTGGGATCCCCAAAGGGCAGTTTTGGGGCTTAAAGCCTAGCTTTTGGTCCGAATTTTGTAATCCTAATGTAAAGACTCTACATTTTGTGGTCACCAAACGTGTAGATGTTAAATATTCATAGGGTTGTATGCCCTTATTTTGATAATGTAATGTCAGTTGTAAAAAATCTACCCATGGTCCGTGGACCATGGGATTGTGTAAATAGAGCGAAGCTCTAAGTAGTTAAAATAATGAATCAATAGACAAAGCTGATGGAATGATGTATGAGAGATAGCTCTGAAGTAGAAGTCTAAGTTTTGGGTCATAGTGTAGGTAGAGGGTTTGCAGCTGAGTGCACAGAGGCCTAGAAGTCCGCAGTTGAGTGCGTGGACCCTTGCAGCTAAGTGCGCAGGGCAAGTCGAGTTTGTAATCGTCTGGAATTATCAACAAAGAGAAGTATTCTATAAATTCTGTGTCTTTACTTCCTGTTTATGCATCTGTTATATTGAGTATAAGTTTCACTTCTAATGCTTATATGATGCACGAATGTGTATAAATATATTGGTTAAGTGAACGCAAGTAAGAGCATATGTTTACATGAAGCTACTAAGATTTATTAATAAATCAAGATACTTAGCGTAGTTTGGGAAATATCACAGTTCGCTACCCTAGCAGCACGAAAGCATATCAACCCCTAGTTAGGGCTATGCGGAAGCCGATTGTAACATTTCACGAAGGTACTGAAGGGTAGAGCAAAGGGGTAAGCAACCTGCGCGAAGACAGGTATAGTTGGAATAAACTGACATCACATCCATCTCAAGGGTGTGGAAACTTGGTTCCTGCATCCCCCCATACTGCTTCGGGTGAGACTTTAGTCCGCGCTCCACGTGCTGATGCCGAAAGGGCCAGTAGTGTAGGGATTTATTTGGCTAACTAACGTTGAACCTGGGTCAGGCCCCCAAAAGCCAACAATACCATTGGCCATAACTTTTACTAGTAGAATAGGTTCTCTAGGTTTTGCAGCATTCTTGGATTGTTTGTAGCTTTTCTTTTTCTGAGTTTGATTCTTCTTATTCTTCGCCATAATCCCACGATATTCTCTCAAGTGACCAAGCTTCATCGAGAGAACAATCTTCTGATACCAATTGTTGGAATTGTATTCACTAGTAAGAGGGGGCGATGAATCAATAGTGAATGTGTTTATTAACTTTTAAATTCATTTTCAATTACTGCAACAAAATATTCATTAACCCATTAGTAGGATTAAACCATAAATAAAATCATATGAGAACCATGATAAATAACCAAGGATTCATGCACTAGAGAACACAATATTTCTAGTGAGAAACCCACTCCAGGGAAAAAACCACCCATTGTCTGCTTCTCAAATCTTCTATTATGTTGAATCAAGTTTTACATAGAGGAGATACCACCCAGTCGCTGGAAGACTCAACTACTAAGACAACCTACTAGCAACATCAAACAAAAAGACTCTTCTCACATGACTCTATGAACAATTGTTTTCTGGAAGCCCCCACCACTAACGAGCCTTGCCCAAATTCAATTGGACTTTGGAGAAATCTATTTTTCGTTATATTCTATCTGCTAGAAGGCTCCCATCTTTTCTACATATTTTCTATAATGAATCCCCATGCCTTCAACACCTCCATGTGAACCATGTTTCATACATTTTTAAACTGGGCTCTCAAACCTGTTCAACATGAGCAACCTAGCAGCATATCTCTAATATAAATCTGAAAATGATAAACTGAAGTATAAACACAACTCAACACAACTACATATGTATAATCATCTAAGAAAAAATATTTCAACACTCGCTCACACCATCCACACACTCACGCAGTCAATCTACACCATATTGTTGCATAAGATCTTCCGCTGAAGCAAACTTTTGTCTCTACTACAGCTATACCTCCATGCACATTCTGCTTCAACCAAATAACACTCCTCACCAATGGCTCTCCAAAACACTATATCACTTTTCTCACTCAAGATAACTAACCAAATGAGTAACCTTTATCCACATATTTGTAGTTTTTGAAGATGATTAAATCAATTAATTCCAATATTGTACTGGAGCTATGTTCATACATTGAAAGTGCTTCATTTAATTTCTTCTTGACTCAATTAATCCACTAACTTCATTTATTGATGATTATTCCCTTTTAGTCATCTTCTAGAAGTCTAGCAAACTTTTTCTGACCTTTACATGGAGAGTCTTGAACAAGACATATTGGAAAAATAATGAAACAACTTAAGAGCACAAGGAATACGGAGGAATTATAGTGAAAAATCTCAGTTGTTCCCTTAGCACTGTCATCCATGTGACTGAAGCTATTGTTGCTCCCTTGGGCTTGTCCTGATAGTGAATGGAGCTTAAAACCACTCCCTTGACCCATCATGCATGCGACTATGGCAGAGGAGAGTCAAAAACATGTTTCCTCATCTCATAACCTTCCCAACCTTCTTCCAGAACTTGATCATCATCAGATAGACCTTAGGAAGCCATTGTAGCCTCTGTAACATTCCATCAATCCATTGTAGCAACTCCATCATCATCACAAGTCAAACTAGGTTAACTTGTATGCCATCCATTACCTGCGTTAATACTCAAGCCATCAAACTTCACCACAACTACTCCAACATATGAAATCATCAATGACATACCCTATAACTAACCATACATGTTGAAACCCATCCATACACACACCAAGTATCATAAACATTATTGACAATCTCCAATATTGTCAACTAGGTGTAGCAACTCCACAACCTTCCAAGGCATTCATATACAAGTCAATAATCTACACTAATATCTGACACTAAGCATCTACAACCATCAAGCTAAGGTCTGAAACCAATGCACAAGCCAATTACCATCGCACTAGCATAAGCCTAAGCTTGTACAAATCAATCATGTAGTATCTCATCCATACACACACACACCAGATACCATGTGCATAATCACATACTAGTAGGTTGGCATCAATGCCAACAATCATCAATGCAACCTCCAACACCAACACTACTAGGTTGACATCAATTCCAACCAACCAACTGAGCCATAATTCCAAGATAACCCAAGACATCTTCAAGAGCAGCAATGTAGGAACTCACGAAAAATATGGTTTCTTAGTCATCTCAGACCTAAGGTAACCCTAGGTCCCTTCAAACGACATATCATTCCACCTTTGCATGCCTTGAATATATTCTTTATACCTTCACTCCTCCTCCAAACCATATACCAAAAGCTTAGATATGTGAACTTACTTGTCTACACAAGGAGGTCAAAATCATTCCTTTATATAGCCTTTTCATACTGCTTTTCAATCCTAGCCAAGGCAGACTTTAACTAGAAATCATAAATGGGTAAACCCTAATTAGTGAAAACATAAAAAATAAAATAGGGAATTAAGATGATCATTGTAACAAGTTAAGGCATAATTTATAGTGAGTTCTTCACCACCCTTCACAATTTTCAAAGGAGCATTAGATTTTTTTAAAACCTTTACATCCCATCTTTTATTTTCCTGTTACTATTATATTTAGGATTAATGCTATTTTACACTCAAATAAACCACTACATAACAATAATATCTCTAATAAAACAATTAAAACCCAAAGGTTCCAATGCCATAATGTGTGAATCCATATATTGTATCAATCCTCAAGCAACTTCATGCTTGCAAGCATGAAACCAACCATTAGGGCACTCCATAGAATGTTCCAACAAAATAAAATATGAAATTTTATAACGAACTATAAGGAAAACAATAGCAATCATGTCTACCTATTTCATGAATGAGTTCATTTTTGCTTGTTGTTTTAGGTCACAATAATTTCTTTGCAAATAAAAATTTATTGTAGTTAAGGTCTAGAAGCAAGAATGCAAATCATTTAGCGACATTCTTTCTCTTTAAACCCTCATTTCTTCAATGGCACACTTCTTTGTTTGAATCTTGAAAGTCTTGACTCAAAACCGTTACACTTTAAATCTCATTTTTCTCTTTTGCTTCCACTAGTGGAATAAAACATATATGAGAGCTTAAAACACATACTAGAATTAGAATCCTAACCCTATGCACAAGGATTTCCAATACTCAATACAAGGTATGGTCTGTAGAAAATGCTTCATTGTCCTGCAAAAATTTTCAAAGGAAAAATAAATTTCTTAAACCTTCACATTTTCCTTAAAACATTCCTACAATAATATTTCTAATAAAACAATTGGGACAAAAATGATTAATGTCATGGTATATGAATTTATGTATTTAGTAGGCTTCCAACTAGTTCTCTTCCTACAAACAAACGACTAACCATTAAGGCATATAATAAATGTTTCAACATAATAAAATATAAAAGAGAATAGCAATAAGCATTCTTTCCTTTACTATGAATCAATGGTTGTTGTTATCTCTATTGTTAAACTCCTTAAAAGATGCACCCTTCAAATCTCTTCAACATCATTTTTTCACAAATTTGTGAATTATTCAACAATAAGGAATAAAGCCTTGGATACCCTTTAGGGTTAGGTATTTTTCTCTACCAAAGACTACCCTAGCATGTTAGACACTTAGAATTATCATCTAACGCTTGAAGCATATTCATTATTTCTTGCTTGTTATGTCATATATGTTTGGTGTATCTGACAGGGCTTTGCAATGTTGGTTATCATGTCTTTTGGCTGGAAATAGTTTTATTACAATGTTTCACATTCTCATCACAATATCATAATCCTCGTTATTTTCCTTTATATCTTTTTTGTAATCCTTATAGTGTTTTACATTGCATTAATCGATACATATATAATTTCCCATGCAAAAATATACTTTTCCATCTTTTAATATAAGCTTTGCAATGCATTTCCTTTGGAGTGAATTTCTTGTATTGAGTTATCCTCCTTTGCTTCCATGCATTTTCAATCTACTTTTTTTATATTCTCCTTTGATTCAAATAATTTGTGATGTATTTCTTTAAAGTGACAATTGTATTAACAACTCGATGCATTTCTTATTAAATCTTTCAATGCAATGTGTTATGCCTTTATCCTTTGGTTGCATTATCCTCCAAAAACACATTTCATATATCATCTAAAATGCATTTATTTTGAATGGTTGTAAGTGTTCCTTTGAATGGTTTTAACTCTCCTTCAATGCATCCTTGATGTATTATTCCCACACCTCACTGTGTTATCATTTTTCCATTCATTGGTTTGCAGCTTTTATTATGCACCTTGCATGTATCCTTTACATTCACTGCTTTAATTATTTCTAAATGCACTACAATATTTGATATATTCCTTTAAAGAAACATTTATTATTTATATTCAATGCACACTTGTTATATTATTCCAAGACATATAATATATCCTTTGATTTATCTTCTAAAGCATTGTCTTTGCAAACATGAATTGTTGCCTTTACAAAACGTTTATATTCTCACATTTCTTCAATGCATTGTATTTAATCTCTTTGATGCAATTTTTTTGCATTGGTTATTTTTTTTGCAAGGAAGATGTCTCCTCCCATCGCATGTGCTTAGTAGCCTAGTGAGGTTTGAACACAGGCCACCTTACTAACGAAACCCTTTCTCAACTGGTTGTGCTACTGGGACTTGATTTGCATTGGTTATCATTTCTCCTTTAATTGCGACACATAAACATTGCAACCTTTGAATATTTTCTTAATGTTTTGATGCAACCTAAGCCGCACATGCCCACTGTATGCAAATAAAATTGCATATCACACTATGTCCCAGGAATTTCAAAATTCTTTACTTGGTAAAACCTTCACAAGTCAAGGTTTAGGGCTCCTTCAATAAACTATATGCGGAAACTTTTCATTTAACTATCCCAAAAGTTTCAACTTTGGGTTATTTTCACCTCCACCACTTATCAAGCATACCCTAGTCTTTAGACTTTGATTAAAACTAAAACTTTAATCCATAATACATTAATTGCCATTATTTCTATTATAATTCCCATATACTAGAAATATTTCATAACCCACACTTAAACCTTACCTTTCCGCAATTCTTCAACCTTTCGCACATATATCGATGCTCTCTTTAGTGCATTAAATCGCCACTGTTGATTTGTCTTGTCCGATCCAACGACTGTCGATTCATCCACTTGCCAACTAGCCCAGATGATCTCCATCATTGATCAATCCTGCTTGATCCGACGACTATCGCGCAATCTCACGTGAAATCATGCATGACCGATATCAGGTTAAGAGCGCGTGAGAAAAGTAGTTTTCTCATGCTACATGTCAACTGTTAAGGGTAGTCATGTGAAATTTTCGAATACCACTTACAGATTTTAGGGCACGCGAGATACTACTTACCCCTTGCAAAGAACGCTCCATCATTTTGCTAACACATGATTTTAATCTGGTCCATTCACTCTTGACTTCATTTTGCGTAACTTAATCCTAGCCGTCTATCGCCCTCACTCTTGTTCGTTGATCTGATTGATCTAAAAAATATGCTTCACTGCTACATCCTTCTGCATCTCATCGTGCAATAATATTCTTGCTTCTCTGTCTATGTATTTATTCTTACCTTTTGGTCT
This sequence comes from Pinus tabuliformis, assembly GCA_031772625.1. NCBI lineage: Eukaryota > Viridiplantae > Streptophyta > Pinopsida > Pinales > Pinaceae > Pinus > Pinus tabuliformis. Next base: position 626,779,661 of record CM062820.1, on the reverse strand, counting down.
TCAATTGTTTTGATCTCGATCTTCAACAACGTTACGTCACTCCTTCACACCTTTACACTTCCTTCGTAAATCCTTAGGTTTTAGGAAAACTTGCAGTTATACCTTCGTTGTAACATTAAATGTTTTCTCTAATACTAAGTGTGTAAACCCGTAACACTCTTCTCTACACTTCTTCTCTAGTTTTTCACACTTGCAAACCTATTTTTGGGTGCGAGATCCCCGAAGGCAAGTTTTTGGGCTTAAAGCGCAGATTTTGACCAAATCTCATGTAAAGACTCTGCGTTTTTTTGGCGTGGAGCATGAAGATTGTAAATGAGTCATAGGGTTGTCCACCCTCATTTTTGTAGTGTAACTTCGGCTTTAGAAACCTACTCATGGTTCACGAACCATGGGATTGTATAAATAGAGCAAGGCTCTAAGTTGTAAATCAGTAGAGAAAGGAAGTAATAGATGAAGAATTAAGTCTTATCTAAGTGTTGAGTCATGTCTTTGGGTCATAGGGTAGGAGAAGGCTCTGCAACTAAGTGTGAAAAGACCTAGTAGTCCGAAGCTGAGTGTGAGGACCCCTGCAGCTAAGTGCGCAGGGCGAGTCGAGTCTGTAACCTTTGGAGAAGTAATAAAGAGAAGTTTTACATCATTTCTATGTATCGTTTTCCTGTTTTATGCATTTAATGTATCAGATATAAATTGCATTTTTGTTGTTTATATGATGTGCAAACTTATATGAATGTGTTGATAAAGTGAATATAAGATAAAGTATCCATTTACACAAAGATAACTAATTGTTATAAGAAGATAAGTAAGCTACGTGGTGTAACTTGGGAAAGTAGTGTAGATCATTGTTGGGGTAGTAAAAAGGCACCTCAGCCTCTAGTTAGAGCTATGCAAAGGCGATTATAACATATTGTGAAGGCCTCGAAGGTCAAGATAGTGCATGAAGTGACCTACGTGAAAATATTTACAGTTGGACTAAACCAACCCCTCAGACATCTCAAGGGTACGGAAACTTGGTTCCAGCATCCCCACATACTGCTTCGGGTGAGACCTTAGTCTGCGCTCTATGGGACATTTCCGAAAGGGCCAGTACTACAGGGATTTGTTTGGCTAAATAACTTTGAACCTAGGTTAGGACCCCTCAAGCCAACAAGTGGTTCCGTTGCCAGGACCGGAATCTGCCTAGAGATGTTTGATGTCGTATCACTGGAATCTAATTAAGAATGAAATTGAACATTGGTTGGACAAAAGAATTCATGATTTCGCAGTGTAGGAGAACAGGAGTCTGCGACTATCAAAAGAAGAGTGGTTAGACTACTACCTGTACACAGAGATCCATGAAATAATTTTCGCATCTTGCCCCAGTGATTTGTACAAGTGGATCGCGAAGCTAGCAGATAGCTAAGGAAGGTGGAAACTCGACAATACTATTGTGTGGACCCCAGAGTTGGTGCACAGATTGGAAGCATCAGAGAATACCACCACGAGTCAATATGGAAAGCATGATAAAGTTGCCTGTGTTCAAGGGAGTAGGAAATGAAGATCTAGACCAGTTTTGGTTCGTGATAAGAGCTGTATGGGAAGCGCAGGGAGTTACAGATGATAATATAAAGAAAGTGATGCTGGTCAATGCTCTGCAGGATCGTGCGCTGACCTGGTATATTAAGCATTCTAATGACAATCCCAATGTGAGAATTACAGATATCCAAATTGTGCTAAACTGAGAATTTTGGCCAAAGTCAGAAGCACAGTCGATCATTGGATTCAAAGAGATCATAATGCTACCAAGCAAAAATCCTTGGGAGCTAGATTAGAGATTGAAGTGTATGATTCATGAAGCTAATATGACTTTGAAGGATGGACAGCACCACGAATGGTTTGTAGCATCACTAACATTGCATTTGAGGAATTCATTGTTATAACAAAGGTTAACGACTCAGGCAGAGACCTTGGAGATCCTGATGAGGCTGCATGAAACCCCGATGCAGGATCCTAACTTGGGAGTTCAGCAAATCCACACATAGTTGAAAAACGTATGCCTTGAGATGCAGAGTCTGAAACAAGACAAGACAGCCTAACCAGAAGTGCGCGAAGAGGTGTGGTGCGTAAAATGCAAGGGTCAGGGTCATGATAAGGACCACTACCCTATGTTTGTGAATTGCCTCGGGGGAGGAGGACCGATGTCGTTAAGGCCAAAAGCACAAGCAAGACCTAGTGTGGCACCTTATTTGTGGTGTGTGATTTGTCAAATAGGAGGAAATCATGCTACGGACAACTGCCATTTGTTACAGAAGTACACGCAGAATTCACAAAATTTGTTTTGTAATTTTTGTAGGTCGATTGGACACGATGAGCGCACTTGTAGAAGCTATGAGCTGATGATGGATATAACTCCCACTTATAGAGTTCAGGTCAAAACACGGCCCCTAGACCAGAACACAAGAGTGGCACGAACCATATTTCAGGGGCACAGATGAGGCCGAGGTGGAGGAGGACCTACAAGAGGTCGCGGACAGTTGATATGCTACAATTGTAGAGGGCCAGGACATTATGCCCATGATTGTATGAATCCAACACGTCCATCAAGTTTGTATTGTACCTTGTTTTATCATGAGATGAAATATTGTCCTATGCTGATAGCTAGGATATGCGACAAGAGTGCGCTACCACCTCCCCCGACTCAGAACTTGCAGATGGTGATATCTAAGCCATGTGAGGAAGATCCAAATGTGAACATTGTGCTCTGAAGTGGAATCACAATAGGAGATGATAAAGGAAAACAACTTGAATATGGTACTTGGGTTTGGAAGGCTCTGACGAAAGAAGAAGAGTTTGATTTGGAGCGTGGTAAGGAAACCTTCATGGAAGCTAAGAAAAGCTTTGTTGATGCCTCCACTTTAGGAAGCGAAGATAGACCGAAGCCGGAAATGGACCCAACTATGCTTACGATGTTCCTGGAAACATGCACTAAGCTACTGCATGACAGTAAGGTTGTAAAGGGACTACAGGAACACATTAACATATGTGCTAGGACTGCGCAAGGAGAACTGTGTTTAGTCAGGAAGATTGGAAAGCATGCGACAAGGATGGGAAGAGAAATGAGGCTAACCACACAGATTGGAGAATATGAGATGGACCAAGTAATTCTGGATTTAAGATTGAACGCGAACGTTCTGCCAAAGTAGACATGGGATTGCATGGGGAGGCCTACGCTACAATGGTCTCCTATTCAGCTGCGAATGGAAAACTAGCAAAAGATAATACCTATGGGAATATTGCAGGGAATCACCGTGGATATTGAGGGAGCAAGCTCACTAGCAGACTTTGAAGTGATAGAGATTGTTGATGACAACAATCCCTACCTTGCACTCTTAGGAATTGATTGGGCCACTGACATGAACGGGATGATTAATCTGAAGAAGCACAAGATGATTTTTGAGAAGAAGTCTCTGCGTTTAGTTATACCCTTAGTCCCTGTTGAGGGATCGCACTAAACTGAGCTAGTGCACGACTATGAAAGTGATGATGATTTGGACTACATCTACAAAATAACTGCACGAGAGGAATATTGGGTAAATCCCACCACAGATGGACGAATATCATGGGAGTGCAAAAGCTCCTGTACTTTAGATTCAGATGAGGATATAGAGCGATGACAAAACCAATTACATGAGTTAACTGCGCTGAACTGTAATATGATGACAAGATCGTTGCGTTGTGTATCGACAGAAGTGAGGGATTTGCCTACTTATGATGGGTTAAGTGAGGTAGATACTTTCCTAGATAAGTTTGAAAGGGAGGTGCCAGAAAGGTAATGTTTCTAGGCCTTGAATTGGGTACTTCGTGCTACACCCACGAGGTGGTGGGGTATGCATAGAGGAAGCATTGAACGCGCATGTAGGAAAATGTTGCACACGTGGTTTGGGAAACCTATAGTGAAATGGGCAGATAAATACAATGGACGGGATGGTCCATGAGCACATTTGTCCATGTGGGTATAGGCATATGGTAAACAACCTGCGTAGATGCACATGAACTTCATGTTGGGGGGGGGGGGGGGAATGCGTCAATGGTTCCTCAAGTTGGAACGACAAAGTGTGGAGAGAATGAGTGCGCAGAAGGTTATCCATGCGGAAGCATTTAACGAGGTGTGCATAGCGCTGAACAAGGTATGAAATGTGTAGCGAAGTGATTGGGACCGGCGCATACCTGCAGTATTATGGGCTTATAGGATGACATGCAAGAAACTGATGGGACAGACACCTTTCCTGCTAGTCTATGGAGTGGAAGCCATAATGCCGATGGAATACATCATGCCTAGTCTACGCATAGCAGCGGTCATAGGTATGATAGACCACAGAGCCCTGGAGGAAAGACTCATTGATCTGGGTCCGAGTGTGACAAAGGACCCTTCCAAGACCTTTTACTTTCATGATGTGTTAAATTTCATTTTTAAAAGAACATAAATGAATACATCTACATGTTGTATAGAAGAGGAACATGACAATCATCAGCAACACAAAATAACAAGACGTTGATAATGGAGTTCATCTAGGAGGGACTACGTCTCTGGGTCTCATTGTCAAGATGGTGTATGCCACTGTATTAAGTGTTGTAAATAGTGATGATGTACATAAGAGGTGATGTTGCTATCATACAAGTAAAATGCCCTCACGCAGGAGTGGCTCCAAGAGATGTTCCGCTATAGGAACTCTCAGTCAAAAAGGACTCCTATCAGTATGACATAAACTCATGCATGATGATAATGAGCATCCCACCAACATGGCATAAAAGGGATCTCAATGAAAACATACATGGCAACACATGAGTATCCCATCAACATATTGACAAAGGGAACTTAGACAAAACATAGCGAATCATGACAACAAGTACATCCCACAAATGATTTTGCATCACATCAAGCAGGAATCATGAAGCAATGAATAAAATAGGATCCCACATCAAACATCAAACATGGATCTGTACAACACAATGCATAGAAAAAAGAATTACATGAACACACTACATATACCTCACATCCTGAGGCCATCTGAAGAAGAGGATGTCAAATTGCTGAAGCTGGTGGTACCATCAATCTCACGGCATTGAATCTCATGGAATGACTGCTCGCACGTTGAATGCTAACACTTTCACTCCACTTAGAAACGTGGCCAAAAAAGGAAATGATAAAATGGGAAATCTGATTGCACCATCATATTTGTGGTGTCGAATAGTGCAAAGACTGTCAAATTTCTGAATTCTGAGAAAATGAAAATATTGGACTTAAGGAATATTTTAGATTCCCCCTAGATTCCTCAGAGATTCCCTCCTTGGGGTCCTCAGCAAATATTCTACTTAGATAAGGAAACTGACTATGCCATCAGGTTCATGTCATCAAGAGGTGTAGGATCAACATAAAGCTTGTCCAATTTGGACACTGCAAAAAAATTTCCCTCCTGAGAATTTCACCCAATCATGGTTTTGCCTGTGTTTTTCTTAGGTTCATGGTTCCACCCTACATTAAAATTAATTAAAAAATGCCTCGATTTTTGCATGCACTCCTTACTCCTCCATGCTTGGGCGCACTAACAAAATGGGGGTTTATATGAATTTTCATGGCGGATTTACCAACAAAGTTGTTTGGTGTAATGGTAAATAATAGAAATTGGTTGAGGAGGGGTCAGGTGGTCAAACCTTGCCCCTCGCATTTTAAATAAATTATAGTTTCATTAACTAAAATGGGGATGGGTCTGCCGGTCCAGTGGCCCGCTCCCCATAACTCCCTCCACATTAATTTTTGCGTTGTTGGTTTAATGGCAGCATTGCATGTTTGGTTTGCATTAAAGTTTTTTCGAGTCACATGGTTGTTGATATGATGGTTCATGGGGCCGCCCAGTGGGGGCCGGCCCACGTGGGCTAGGCGGGTTCAATCCTCGCCAACCCTATATTAAATCACATGGCATAGGGTTAATGTGTGGGGGTGTGGGCCTGGTCCACCAGAGGTGGCCCACCCACCCCATATATAGTCATATGTGCGGTTGGGGTGTGGGAGGGTTCGACGGGATGATGGCCACCGACCCAAATTTAATTTTGGTGGATGATTGATGGTTGGCGGGGTTCATGGCCCATCGATCCAAAATTTATATTAAATTTTGATCTGGGTCCCAGTGAGGGTGGCTGGGGTCATGTCCCGCCACCCATTTTAATATATTTTGTTTTGTTATTAAAACTAGTCATTTTTGAAAATTCGAAAAATGATCGAAGGAGAAAAATTAATCAAGCCACAAATTCACCTAGAATTTGGCCCAGGTTGGCCAAAATCCGGTGGCCAGATTTTTTCCAAATTGCTACATCCTTAAACCTACCCAGTCACCCAAGCGAACGCGTACTTTGACTACTCCTAACTTTCGCATACGGACTCGGTTTGACGAACCGTTCACACCACCGCAATTAGGACGACGAGATCTATGCTCTGGTCCTGGTTTGAAATCATTCTGATCACTTTGATTTTTGAGCTTTTATAAGCTCTATTTGTCATGTGTGTGTCTCTAGAGCCACCTAGATCAATCCTCCCCACTGAGGAGCTTTTGGTCCTCAAAAATCATGAAAAACAACCTACAACTTTTATGTACCTCATCTGCATCACAAGCATCTTGAAAGGTCTCGCTTCCATCTCCTTCACCTTTGTTCTTCAGAGCCTTAAGCGATGAGCTGACACATGCAACCTCTGCAACTTGTAGTACATTGTTTTTTCAAATTACATGCTTGACTTTCATGACCCTAATGACCCAAGTATCCCACACTTGCCACGAGTTTATAACACATACTTAGTGGTCATGTTTACATCAAGATGGACACAATACCCCAGCTACAAAAATAAGGCCAACATATCATTGTTGCTCCAACAAGTGATGGAAAACACATCATCACTGTAACACATGATTTACAAAGATAAGACCAAACATTATTATTGCTTTGACAAGTGATGGAAACAGGACATCACTTTCACAGTTTATCATGTAGCTCAAAATAAGACCAGACATCATTGTTTCCTATTAAGTGATGGAAAACACATCATCACTTTTACATTTTAAAATGCAACAAATGATTTAAAAAAGTACGACCATCACAAGACAACATATTTAGAAACCATTTTTCACTTATCAATGTGAATGGGTCGCCCCCTTGTGGCGCATTTGATGGTCGAACAACTTCTTCACCTGGTTCATGCACCGACACTTTGTCTTTAAGGCGTTGCTCTAGATGGAGCCTCCAACATGTGGCTCTTTGATGCCCACTTCTATTGCATTGACTGCAATAGGTCTTCTTCCTCCAGATTTTCTTAACATGTTTCTTTACCTGCTGTTGAGAGGGTCTTTCATGCCTCATCCTTTTGTGTGTTGCCATTCTTTTCCAAAACTTAGAAAATGTATGGTTATGTAATCCACAAAAGGTACATGTCTTATTCCATGGTTCACATTCATCTCTAATAACATGACTATAACCGAAATGAACATTCAAATATCGAGAGTGGTTATACCTTCCCTTTCCGTCTCTGGTGTAAGTATGGTGATGGGAGCTTGCCTTAGCTCTTTCCCTACCATGGAAACTACCATGGGATGATGGGGATGTTTTCCCATCATTCTCTTTCCTTGACGATTTCAACGTTGTCTCGGAAGAATCTGACACCTTCGAGCATTCTCTTTCGGTGTATCTCAAGCCTACAAGTTGAGCTCTCTGCACAACCTCCAATGGTTGAGTTATGCCTTGGTTATTAACACCAAGTTCTTTTTCCTCCTCATGCCTTGTCTTGGTAAGGAGCCTCATGTTTGTCCCTGTAATTGGGATCTCCAAATATCCAACAGAAATCATACTATGTGAAGACGAAACTGAAAGGAAATCAACACCTTTTACCTCCTCTGTCGATTTGGAAAGAACTGATGAGGGCTTCTCATCATTTGTTGTTGGTGGTTAACTAGTTGTCTCGGCGCATTCCCCAACTTCCTTTCTGACATACCCAAGTCTTTCCTGACGGGGTAATTCTTTTACTTCGATGGGGTTGACAATGCCTTGGCCATTAACGCACGAGCCTCTTCCTTCATACCCCATTCTCTTCAACAATTTGGAGCCAATTCCTATGGTATGATTTTCAAAAATAGCGAAATCATTATCAAGACACATACATGAATTCAGAGAATTACTTTTTACCTCACATGGGTCATGCTACAGCTTTTCCAAGTCCTCGTCCTTAGCATACACATTTGTTTTTCCTCCTTCTCTTCATGTAGAAGCATCTTCAATTCAATGTTATCTATTTGAAGATTCTAGTTGTTGTGCTTTAGTTCTTCCAAGGCCTCTTCTGTGGCTCACAACTGAAGCTACATTCCTCTGTCCCTTTTTGTAGAGCTTCATACATTATTTCCACCCTTTTGGAAATTTTGAGCATGGTCTCGTACATCGTTTTTTCATCCTATTTTGCTGCACGTTCCATTGTTCATGCTTGCAATTCACATCCACGCAAAGACCACTCTGATACCACTTAATCCAGTTCTGGGTGTGACAAAGGACACTTCCAAGACCTTTTACTTTCGTGATGTGTTAAATTTCATTTTTGAAAGAACATAAATGGATACATCTGCATGCTGTAAAGAAGAGGAACATGAAAATCATCAGCAACCTAAAATAACAAGACGTTGATAACAGAGTTCATTTAGGAGGGACTACGTCTCCAAGCCTCGGTGGCAAGATGGTGTAGGCCACTACATTAAGTGCTGTCAATAGTGATGATGTACATAAGAGGTGATGTCGCGATCATACAAGGAAAATTCCCTCACGCGGGAGTGGCTCCATGAGATGTTTTGCTACAGGAATTCTCAGTCAAAAAGGTCTCCTATCAGTATGACATAAACTCATGCATAATGATAATTAGCATCCCACCAACATGGCATAAAATGGATCTCAATGCAAACATACATGGCGACACATGAGTATCCCATCAATGTAACGACAAAGGGATCTCAGGCAAAACATGACGAATCATGACAACAAGTACATCCCACAAATGATTCTGCATCACATCAAGCAGGAATCATGAAGCAATGAAGAAAACAGGATCCCACATCAAACATCAAACAGGGATTTGTTCAGCATAATGCATAGAAAAAAGAAGTACATGAACACAATGCATATACCTCACATACTGAGGCCATCCGAAGAAGAGGATGTCAAATTGTTGAAGCTGGCCGTACCATCAATCTCACAGTGTCGAATAGTGCAAAATCAACTGTCAAATTTTTGAATTCTAAGAAAATGAAAATCTGGGGCTTAAGGAATCTTTTAGATTCCCCATAGATTCCTCAAAGATTCCCTCCTCCAAGTCCTCTGCAAATATTCAGCTCAGATCAGGAAATTGATTGTTCCATCGGGTTCTTGTTGCCGAGAGGTTTAGGATCGACATAAAGTTTGTCCAATTTGGACACTGCAAAAATTTCACCGTCCTGAGAATTTCTCCCAATCATGGTTCCACCTATGTGTTTCTCAGGTTCATGGTTCCACCCTGTATTAAAAATTAATAAAAAAAATGCCTCAGTTTCTGTGTGCACTTCTTGCTCCTCCATGCTTGGGTGCACTAACGAAATGGGGGTTTATATGAATTTTCATGGCAGATTTACCAAAAAAGTTGTTTGGTGTAATGGTAAACAATAGAAATTGGTTGAGGAGGGGTCGGGTGGTCAAACCCCGCCCCTCCCGTTTGAAATACATTATAGTTTCATTAGCTAAAATAGGGGTTGGTTCACCAGTCTGGTGGCCTGCTCCCCATAACTCCCTCCACATTAATTTTGGCATTGTTGGTTTAATGGCAGCATTGCATGTTTGATTTGCATTAAAGTTGTTGTAGCTGTGTGTGTTATAGACATTTTTGGGCACTGGAACCCCAATCATATATGTCCATAAACCAAGGGCTCCTAAGTCCCTAAAAGTGTTGTTTCACAGGTCAGCTGATTACATCATCTCCAAGAAGTTCTCCACAGAAAATTGCTCAGAACTGGTCAAATCTGGACCATACAGACTGCCCAGTGCAGAAGGTGCGATGCATCCCACCTGCCCAGAGTAAAAGGTGCGATGCATATTGGATAGCTCTTCTGCAGGGTGCGATGAGCGAGAGTGGACAAATGGCAGAGACAGTTTGCAAGGTGGTTCGACAAGAAATCTTCCAGAAACTTCTCCTATGACACTTGCCTCTCTAAATTCGCCCAAGGATGAGTAAGAGATCAACAATCTCCAAGTAGAATCAAGAACTATCAAAGAGAGGACACTAATCAAATCTCAGAAGCTGACTCACCTCCCTGCAATCATCTATATACGGATCCTTCATCCCATAGATCCAGAGGCTGGAATTTTGTATCTTGTAAGGAAGTGCTACTGGTTTCTTGGTGTAACATCATAGTGTTGGGTGATCTAAGCTTTTCATGAGGTGAAGAAGGGCTTTCTTACTGAGATGATGACGTTGGGTCAGGAAAATTGGTTGTAATCCTCTTTGTTATTCTTGATATTAATAAAGCTATTCAAGTTTTCCTCCACATTCTTGTATGATTGATGATATATGCATTTTTATGGTCAATATATATCTGGTCCTATATTGTTTGTGATAGTAGATCTTTGTTCTTGGATAGTGTTATTCTACTTTGATTCCACAGGTGCTCTTTGAAGCTGGGTAGATGAGGAAGCGAGTGGAAAAGATCTATCAGAAGGGAGAGGAATCAAGCAAGGAAACAAGCACAAGATAGAGGTTGTTCTCCTTTGTTCCCCTCTTATCTACTTCTCATAAAGGAAAATGAAAGTAGTTTTAGTTTGTTTGTTTCTAAGATATCTACCAGTCTTAGTGGGACTAGTAGCTCTGCATAGACACTAGATTTCCGATAACAAAATGGCGACTCCGTTGGGGATAGAATAGCTTGTTTGCTTTTCTATACTTGTTTGTTTTATAAACTTACAGACGGAGGCTGAAGTCAATCCAGCTAGCCTTCGAACTGCATTTGCTATGCAAGTGCAAAGTAGATCAATAATGCTTCAGTCTATCTCTGGGTTTTGTTTATAAACTGAGCAATTGATTTGTAAACATCCTAATTGCCCTTGTGGTGGCTCTAGTAACCTCCTTAGATATACCCCTGTGATTTATTTACTGATTATCACTTTCTCGACCTAGATCCCTGAATTGTGTTGCAAACTATGATCAAGAATTGGACCAAAAGTCTCGCACTGTACCATCGCACCCTCTCTTCAAGGATATCAGTATGCATCACACTTCCCATGTGCAGTAGGTGGGATGCATATTGGAATCCCTGTGTAAAAGGTGTGATGGTCAGAGAAGGCTAATTTTGCCTCCAGACTTTGGTTTTTCTTCACTCTTTTCAGCTCTATTCAGGAGTTTTGCTGTTTGTAGTCAGTATAACTCTGTGGAAACCCCCTTCCTTGCCATTATTCCGCCTCCATTGTGTAAATAACTGTAAATGTATTTATGTATTGTGAGCCATTTTCAATTCTCTTTTACAAAGAAGTAGCATAATTGAACTGTCGATTCTTGATTTGGAAGTGTCGCAAGTGTCGTTGTCAGTCATAGAAGAGAATCCGATTGTTCTTGATAGTCGATTACACTGTTACTCCTACACTTGATTTGAATTAATAGTTTTTAAAGTGTCGAAAGCAAGTTTTCAATTCCAAATCGCAAAGTGTCGTTATTGTCTTCATTTTGTCTTGAAAAGAAGCTTGTTAGTAATGTCACTTTGAAAAATAATTCAGATTTGCACTTAGCTTTCTTTTTATCATTCACACATTAAGAAGGCTGAAAACAAATACATGCATGTGCATTTGCATTTAGACTGTTTGTTGGTTTTATTTAGGACAGTGCATATAGTGTTTTCTCTCTGCTCTATGTTGAAAGAATATCATCTCTCTTTCTTTAGTAGCTAGGATTTTCATTGCAAAAAGAAGATTAAATGATTGTTTATTATCTTAGATTCCATTTTAGGAGTTGTATATCTACATCACACGGTGAACCTGAAAGGAAAATTTCTTAAACAAGATCAACTGTAAAATAAATTTAATGAATCTAAAAACACTTTGGAACCTAACGCACAACATTTAGAAGTCTAGGCTAGAGACGTATTCTGGCGTTGTAAAGCCTGGTAACTGTTGCTTTCATTGCTGGTTGTGTGATTCCTCCACTTTGACACGAAAAGTGCCAGTACAGACTTGTGCTCCCACGTACCCTCGAGTATATATTGGGAGACCACAATAGGCTATATCCTTTATCCATAGGAAGCCGTGTCTACCGCCCTATCGATCGCAATGCACTAAACACAGCATTCAGGAAGATTGGCTGTCGTACTGTAAAAAGTATTCTGTAGTTTTGCGATTGGTTTGGTAATCCCTCTGTCTAGACTTCTAGAGTAGTCTCTTTCATTCCTTTTCAGACTCCTTAAAGGAAAAGGTCCATCTAAGCACTTGTCACTTCAAGCTCATTAAAAATCGAAGGTGACTAGAGTCATCTTTTGTTTTTTCTTGACTCTTAAAAATTGAAAAAACAAGTTGTGTCAAAGCGTCTAAAATTTATTTAATCGGAATAAACGTCACCTTTCCTATGTTGGTCTTAGGTTGAGAAAAATGGAGTCCACCAACCAATGATTTCCCCTTGGAGGAAATCCTAGTCCTTTCTCCTATTTGGGAGATGTTGGTGCACCCCATATCGCCACATTGTCGCTTCCAGGATTAACAATCGGCCTGCCCGTATGGCTCTTCTCGACCTCTGTCATTCAGAACACCGTGATTCCTGAGCAATAAAGTCAGCAACTAGATGATACCAGAGTTACCCCAAACCTTCTACTTCGTCTGATTCTCCCTCTCTTCCTTCCTCTTCACTTTATGGAGCTGGTAAAGCCAAAAATCAAGTAACTAAGAAGGAGAAGAAGGGGAAGGAGAAGGAAGAGAAGAAGAATGAGCCAAAGGCGAAAAGGGGCAACCAGGCATCATCTAGTGAAAATCCACACACTGCGCTGTCAAAGCCTAAATCTCCATGTGTCATTTGCAAAGGAGATCACTATCATCGAGATTGTCCTTGCATCCCTCGGATCTTAAGGGTCCGGTCTCCTCGTTTGAACAATCCAGTGTCAACAACCTCTGATGATCATGTTGAAAGTACACCGTCAAGTAGTGAAAGCGAAGTGTCAGGACAGAAAAGGAAAAGTAAATTCCCTTGTAAACTGTGTGAAGGTGATCACGCCGACCACCGTTGTCCCTTCCTAGATGAGGCTAAAAGAGTTTTGGACGACCGTCCGATTTCACCGTTACGGGTTCCTCCTGGATATAAGAAACTCTTTCCAAGTCCATCACTAGTTGAAAAACTGACTGACACGCCATTGTGGTCGGTCGAAGCGTCTATCATTGAAGATAAACCATCTGAATCCACACTAGACGAAAGTCAAAAGGTCGAGGCGGCAGTTGACCCAGTCTTGCCTTCAGAAGGTCCATCTTCAGATGATACAGTCACCGGAGAGAACAAGAATGACACCATTCAAATTCTCTTCATAAACACAGACTCCGATGAACATGGGGTAGTCTACCCGTTCCTTTACTGCAGGAAGGAAGTTTGTGAGAGTCATATCCGGCCGTCTATTCGGTCCCACCTCCAAGCAACCTAGTTGTTTCCTTCGATTGGAATCTACTAGGCAGACGCCATTTACCGGCTAGTGTACCATTTTGAATCATTGCACAAATATACAGAATGGTCATGGCCGGTACCATCATAGATGAAGGGGCTTCTGTGAGTATATTTTCCTCAACTGCTTGGAAAGTGCTTGGTTCGCCATCGCTTCTGCCTGAGATGAGAAATCTAACAGGCTTTGACAAAGGAACCAGTTGACCGTTAGGGATCCTTCCCAATGTGCCGATAACATTGAGAAGGAAAACCGTTCACATGAACATAATGGTAGTCCAAGGACCCCTAGATTATAATCTACTCCTTGGATGCGACTATATTTATTGCATGGGAGCCATTGTCTCCTCGCTCTTTAGAGTAATGTGTTTTCCGCATGAAGAAAGAGTGGTCAAGCTTGTAGACCATCTTTCATTCCCCAACTCACACATAGAAAATAGTCAAATACCATCCCTGAATGGTCTTTTCACGCAAGGAATGTCTCATCAATCCCCAGTCCATCCACTTGATGAGCGCGAGTGATTCGGGAGGACATGACTGAAACCCAGGGGGCATGCACCCTAGTCTGTTTCGGCAGGAAAACCTTGGGCATAGGGTAGGTTTCCGCGAAGGATATATGACTGGTTTATGAGATTATATTGGAATAATATTCCTTCATCAAAGTTATGTGAGTGGAGGCAAGCTGCGCCACTCATCTTTGTTTATTTCGGTAGACATCGCCGAGGAAGTGTTTTGTCTGCAATGCGGATGGAACAATCTTTGGTAACCTGGAAATTTTTCACTATACCTGGGGGTATGCAAACCTTTTAGCATGCAAGCAAAGAGCGACCATTTATTTTTTAAATTTGTAGGTCCTCTAACCCTTTAAACGCGTAGGATGGTCGTTTCCTAACTTGCATAAAGAAAGGATGCGGGGAAAAGCTTTGTAAGGTGCAAGGCTCCATAAAAAATAGCATCTTAGATGAGACATCCTTATTATACGACTGGATCGAGCAGTTTTTATGTGGAGTTAAAGCTCGTTAAAAATTAAACATAAGTAACGAGCAAATGTTTCCCCCAGAGTTTAAGCTCATTCATTAAAAAATGAACCAATTTCCGGTAAATAACCATCGTGAATGCATTATCATCAAACTTTGAGCCTTGGTCGTGTTCTCATCATCACCTCCACTATGTTTTGGCCGATCATTCACCTCCATTTGATTGTTTACCCTTTTTGAGGAATAGCTGCGAAGATTGATCCTATTGGCCATCCTTGTGACACTGCCATGATTGGAAAATTCCAAACCTTACCTGGAATCACCCGCTACCCGAATTTATCACTCGTTCCTCGAAAAACAAGTCTCCTTTAAGCTCTTTTCTTCTGACTCGTAAAATATGAAAAGATTGCCGAGAAATTAGCCTCTCCAGCTCGTTAAAGTGACCGGAAGTGTTATCCCTCCTCTAGATTTTAATCTTTTTGGACCTGAGGGATTATTACACAAAAAGATCGAGCACTTGCTTTGTTAGGCTTGTTAAAATTATCAAAAATGCATCCCTTTTGTATTATTTTATACCTTTTCAGACTTAAGGGATTATAAGATGAAAAAGGATTATTGGAGTTTTCTTTACATCCCTTTCAGACTCTCTAAAATTGAAAAGGACCGAGTTATCTTTGTCGTTAAACTCGTTAAAACCGAATAGCGGCAAACTTGTCCATACATACAAGAACGAGTTTCACTATCGCTAGGCTCGTTAAAACATAGCAATGGGTTTTCCCGAAGGGAAAATTATAGAACAAGAATATGTTATCCTCCTCAAGCTTGACAAAAATAAAGAGGTACTGTCAGCAATGACTGGGGGAAAATTGGGAACAAAACTTGAAGAAACTTTATTGGTAGTGAGTCACTCTTGAACATGACACTTTCACTCTGCATCCGAGTCGGGTTGGGTTGTTTCGTTCACTGGTCGTATTACCATTGGTCCATCACACCATCCACATTTGGGGTTAGCGCTACCAATCCATCATGTCAGTGTCGCCAGCATGTTCAAGAGAAGTCGCTCAGAGAATTCACCTGTGTCTCATCCGCTACAATACATTTACACTCCATTCTTTCATGACCGCCACCCTGAACCTTATATCATTAGATCGTTTTCACCTCCATTAAAATCATTTGCTCCATTACGTATCGTAAATGTGGGATTCATTAATGCCCTCCTACGACGGATCGCTTCTTGTCGACATCAGCTCATTATCCAGGAAGTCAATCTAGGAAAAACCCTTTCAGTACTTTGAAGCTTGCATGCCTCAATGGCAAGTTTCTCACTTAAAGCGACAGGTTTACATCAATGGCCTTCAACCGAAAGATTTTGCGTGGTGTTCGATGCCAAGTCCCCTTTTCACACCACGTGAATTGTACTCTCGTACCTTGAGGGTCATCATCATTATCTGTGATTCCTTTCATGCCTGTTAACAGCTTACATCACTGGCTGGTAATCAGGCGATGTCTTTCCATGTTTGACTCCAGAACATCTCTCACATGGATCGACTTGTACTTTGAGTGAAGATAAAACGAGATTGAAGACCCCGGATCTAGTTTCATCCATCCGGGCTACGATATATATTCAGGAAAATAAAGACATCAAATGTACATCATTGCTGCACATATAATCATCCAATCTAAGGGATGATGGCTCTACCAGAATCATCAGTCTGCACACAGACGATTGTCTGTCTTATGTACATGAAAATGAATTTATAAAGCTAAGCATGGGAATGCCCGCCTCAGCTAGATCATGAAAATATTATGAAGATAATGTATTGTATTTTATCTTATTACAGGTCGCCTTCTAGCTCGAAGAAACTTCGGATCCTCATGATAAAGCATTTCACCCGACATCAAAAGATTAACGACCTCATGCTTTAGGGGGCAACTGTTATAGACATTTTTGGGCACTGCAACCCCAATCATATATGTCCATAAACCAAGGGCTCCTAAGTCCCTAAAAGTGTTGTTTCACACCCTAAAGGAACAAGGTCAGCTGATTACATCATCTCCCAGAAGTTCTCCACAGAAAACTGCTCAGAACTGGTCAAATCTGGACCATACAGACTGCCCAGTGCAGAAGGTGCGATGCATCCCACCTGCCCAGAGTAAAAGGTGCGATGCATATTGGATAGCTCTTCTGCAGGGTGCAATGAGTGAGAGTGGACAAATGGCAAAGACAATTTGCAAGGTGGTTCGACATGGAATCTTCCAGAAACTTCTCCTATGACACTTGCCTCTCTGAATTCGCCCAGGGATGAGTAAGAGATCAACAATATCCAAGTGGAATCAAGAACTATCAAAGAGAGGACACTAATCAAATCTCAAAAGCTGACTCACCTCCCTGCAATCATCTATATATGGATCCCTCATCCCAGAGATCCAGAGGCTGGAATTTTGTATCTTCTAAGGAAGTGCTACTGGTTTCTTGGTGTAACATCATATTGTTGGGTGATCTAAGCTTTTCATGAGGTGAAGAAGGGCTTTCTTGCTAAGAGGATGACGTTGGGTCAGAAAAATTGGTTGTAATCCTCTTTGCTATTCTTGATATTAATAAAGCTATTCAAGTTTTCCTCCACATTCTTGTATGATTGATGATATATGCATTTGTGTGGTCAATATATATCTGGTCCAATATTGTTTGTGATAGTATATCTCTATTCTTGGATAGTGTTATGCTGCTTTGATTCCACAGGTGCTCTTTGAAGCTGGGTAGACGAGGAAGCGAGTGGCAAAGATCTATCAAAAGGGAGAGGAATCAAGCAAGGAACCAAGCGCAAGACAGAGGTTGGTCTCCTTTGTTCCCCTCTTATCTACTTCTCATAAAGGAAAATGAAAGTAGTTTTAGTTTGTTTGTTTCTAATATAGCTACCAGTCTTAGTGGGACTAGCAGCTCTGCATAGACACTAGATTTCCCGATAACAGTGTGGTTATTGATACGATGGTTCATGGAGCCGCCCGGTGGGGGCCGGTTCACATGGGCCGAGCTAGTTCAATCCTTGCTAGCCCCGCATTAAATGACATGGCATACGGTTAGTGTTTGGGGGTGTGGACCGGGTCCACTGGAGGTGGCCTGCCCACCCCTTATATAGTCATATGTGCGGTTGGGGTGTGGGATGGTTCGGTAGGGTGATGGTCACCGACCCGAATTTAATTTTGGTGGATGGTTGGGGGTTAGTCGGGGTCATGGCCTGTTGACCCAAAATTTATATTAAATTTTGATTTGGGTCCTGTTAGGGGTGGCGAGGGTCATGGCCCGCCACCCATTTTAATATATTTTGTTTTGTTATTAAAACTAATTAGTCATTTTTGAAAATTCGAAAAATGACCAAAGGAGACAAATTAATCAGGCCACAAATTCATCCAAAATTTGGCCCAAGTTGGCTGGAATCTGATGGAAATATTTTGTCCAAATTGATACCTCCTTAAGCCTGCCCAGTCACCCAAGTCAACCTATAATTTGACTGCTCCTAACTTTTGCATACGGACTTGGTTTAACGAACTGTTCACACCACTACAATCAAGATGACTAGATCTACGCTCTGCTCCTTGTTTTAAATCATTCTGATCACTTTGATTTTTGAGCTTCCTAAGCCCTCTTTGTCTTGTGTGTGTCTCTAGAGCCACCTGGAGCACTTGTGCAGTTGGAGGAACTCGAAGAAGAATTGTTTTTGGTTAATTCCATCAGCAGGTACAAAAGCAGCGTGAGAAGGCATAGCATGATTGACATATTAAGTTGTGTACCGTCAAGGTGAACAATTTGGTGTTACTGTATGATAGTAAGTTTGATAAATTCTTAGGAAAATTCAGAATGCATTGGCTGGGACCATATGTTATTAAGGAGGTCACAGACGGAAGCGCAGTGAATTTGGTAAAGTTAAATGGAGAACCTTTCCCAGGAAAAGTGAATGGTAGTTGGCTGAATCCATACACGGGTGGCTCGGCTATCTGACTAGCCGACAGAAGCACAACCTTAACACTCCAGGTAGTTGAAAGGAGTCACGGGACTATAAACAGATGCAGGGAACACAGAAGTAGATATAGGGAAGCAGTTCAGCAGTCTATGAACAACGTGTCTGGGAGATACAACAAGAAGTTGCTCAACGCGTTGTTGATCTTGCAGCAGTTCAAACAGAGTTGGGAGGTATCCGTGCGAAGATCTCTACACCGATGGAGTGACTCGAGGGAAATTCACAATGTTTGTGTTGGGGGCCTATTAGGCACGGGATCCCCCAAGGAAATTTTTGGGTCTTAAAGCCCAGATTTTGACCAAATTCGATGTAAAGACTCCACATTTTTTGGGCACGAAGCACGAAGATTGTAAATGAGTGATAGGGTTTTCCACCTTCATTTTTTTAATGTAATGTCGGCTTTAGAAAGATTGTATAAATAGAGTGAGGCTCTAAGTTGTAAATTGGTTAGAGAAAGGAAGTAATAGATGAAGAATTAAGTCTTATCTAAGTGTTGAGTCGTGTCTTTGGGTCATAAGGTAGGAGAAGGCTCTGCAGCTGAGTGCATGGACCCCTGTAGATGAGTGCACAGGGCGGGTCAAGTTTGTAACCTTTGGAGAAGTAATAAAGAGAAGTTTTACATCATTTTTGTGTATCTTTTTCCTATTTTGTGTATTGAATAAATTTCATTTATATTGTTTATATGATGCGTAAACTTATATGAATGTGTTGATAAAGTGAATATAAGATAAAGTATCTCTTTACGTGAAGATAACTAACTGTTATAAGAAGATAAGTAAGCTACGTGGTGTAACTTGGGAAGGTAGTGTAGATCGATGCTATGGTAGCGTGAAGGCACCTCAGCCCCTAGTTAGGGTTGTGCGAAGGCAATTATAATAAATCACGAAGGCCTCGTAGGTCAGGATAGTGTGCGAAGGTATTTACAGTTGGACTAAACCGACCCCTCAAACATCTCAAGGGTGTGGAAAGTTGGTTCCAGCATCCCCCCATACTGCTTCAGGTGAGACCTCAGTCCGTGCTCTACGGGCTATTGTCAAAATGGCCAGTAGAACAGGGATTTGTTTGGCTAAATAAATCCGAACCTGGGTCAAGTCCCCTCAAGCCAACACCTATGTTACGCAGAATTACTTCTAATTCACACACAATTTATCATTCGATTACTCAATCCACACTTGCACAATTCAGAATTAAATTCTTTGTATATATATAAACAAATGATTACATAATTTCTTCCTTTGGCCTCATATTCTAATCAGTGGCCTTTTATCTCTCTGCCCATAGACTTACAGTCAAACCATATCTAATCTCTGAACTCTAATTCTCACTCTAACTAACTGATTGACTGACTGTCTCTATGCCTTTTTGGGCTTACATTTATACAAAAGGTTCTGTAACCCATTTTGGTTCAAATCCTTAATCTTTTGAACTAAATATTGAATATCCTCGAAGTCCACTTCTACCTCCATTGATCCCTAATAATCCTCTCTAGTTCCACAAACCATGAAACCAATTTCTAATCTAATATTTACAATTGATTTCCAAATCTCTCAATCCTCACTGATCACTCATCATCACTCATGTTCTCCTACATTCGAGAGCATTTACAAATATCCTCACAATATCTAATTAATTCCTATTCCAATCACGCAAAACATTAATAATTACATTAATTTGATACATAGGAATCCAACTTCCTTAAAACACAAGACCCCCTAAGTTAACTAGAATATAATGGAAGTGTTGAGCTAGATGCTCTTGCATCAATCTCCCAAGGTTAAAATAATCATGATCTCCAGATCATGTGCTTTCGATATTTGTCCTCATGGATCCCATACTTTGTTCTGTAATTTGTCTTTGGTTGTTGTTGTTATTTGTTGTTGTTCTCTAGGTTTCCACAATTTATGTTTCTTTTCCCCACTAGCTATGCTTTCACAGTCTACTACTTTCTTTCTCTTGCTACTACTTGGCCTTCTTAATATTATTTTCTCCCGAGGCACCTTCATCATTAATTTTATTATTATTTCAATGTATATGTCCAATTTATATTTTGACTGATAATTACCTTACCATTTTTTGTTGTACTCTGTCCACTCATCTTCAAACTATTGTTTATTGTCTTCTCTTTGAAGTTGTTAGATTATTACTTTCGACCTTTCATCCTTACCCTCTTCTGACTTTCCAAACAACCTCTATTCAAAATATACAAATTTTCTTTCAAAAAATAAATCATCCTTAAATTCCCTTTGTACTTGATTCCTCTCAAATACATCGCTATGATGTTCATCAATTCCAGCATATTTTCCTTCCTCTTCTTTGAAAACCCTCGGTAATTGTCCTTCACTTCCTTAACTGATTCTGACAATCAGTTTAACTTCTTCAAGCATGGTATCTTCATGCTTTTCATTTCCCTCATCAGTATGTCTTTCCTAGCAACTTCCGGTCTTCTTTAGTTCTAAAATTGATTCTTCAATTTGAAACATGTCTGTCTCATTTTCATCACTTCCTGTAATCATAAAACAATTATCAGAATTAAAAATATAAGGCCTCATTACCTTTTCCTTCTCTGGAAACATCTCAGTATGTTGCTCTGAGTTTTCCTTCAATTCCTTTGTCAACACATCAGTATGTTGATTTAAAATATCCTTCATATCATTTGTTTCAATGATATCTCTCTGCTCTAGTTCACAATAATGAAATCCTCCTTCTGTAATGTCAATTTGCTAAACTTTTATTACCATTCTCTTTTCCTTATGATTGTCATTCATGACAATTTCTTTGTCTTCCTTTTTCAGCAATTTATCCTGAGTATACATCCTCTGCTTTTCCAACTTCCTTCTTTGAAAGTATAATTTTCCATATAACTCAATAATTTCAATTGGAGTAGAATTTGGGAATTTTACACAATTTTTCATACCTTCCTTTGTTATTGACAAATCATCAGATGTCATTTCTCCCTTTGCTAAATATTTTCCATAGTCTTCTTCCTTCTTCAATTCTGTGATTGTCTTTTCTTTGTCTTGAGACAAATCTGCCTCCCCTTATTCTTCAATACACTTTTCCTTGTTGTCTCTCTGTAAAACTTCTTCAACAGCTATCCTTGCCCCATCATCTGTATTAATATTCTCCTGTATTTGTTCTTCATTAACAACATTAATCAAATTCATTAGATTACCTCTCTGAGACAATATTCCTTCGTTCTTCATCGGAATAGGATCATGATCTTCCATCTCTATGACAACTTTAATTGATTGTCTTCTCTCATTAAAAAACTCATCCATAGACTCTTTCTGTTGTAACCAGTCAAATTCTTCCTCTTCTGAGAATTTCCTTTGTCATATTCTTTCTTGGTCTCTCATAAAAACATGCATGAGCTACAACAAAACCTTTGCTGATCAGATATTGATCAAGGACCTTAACCGCAATTAAGAATAAGGTTGCAAACAATGTACATGTAGTTGCAGTTTACATGACCGCCAGTCCTACATGAATTAGCATTAAAAGGTTAATATTGGCTTTCAACGCTAAAACCTTTATTAAGCACCTTTTTCTTAAAATATGACTTAAGCATGTGGGTGGTCTTGGAAAGACAGTAAATGGTTTCTTGCACAGGCGAAAGGTTGGAAGTGATATTCTACCAAAAGCACGCAATTAGCCTCAGCAAGAGACACGCAGTAGGGAAAAACTACTTTTCTTGTGTGCCCTCGATTTGATATTTTTAGTGTAGAAATCTGTGTGAGATTGCGCGATGTCCATTGGATCGAGCAGGGTCGCATCAGTGGTGGAGATCATCCAGGCTAGTTGGCCAGTGGACAATGTGATAGATATTGGATGGATGGGATAGATCAATGGTTTAGAGTTAACCCAATTGCAAGCTCTATGGAGGATTATGCCTAACCACCGGGATTATACAACACATATGTGCACCCAACGGTTACAGTAATGCTAATGGCTACCTCCGATGGTCAGCCTGGCAGAGTGGCTAAAGTTTAGTGGATATGCTAAGTTTAGTTGGAGATAAGTGCAGTTGCCAAAATTGGTGGAGTATCCCTAGAGGATAAAGCATAAATACACTCTAAGAGCAGTTTTAGAACATAGAACATAGAAAAACAAAGGAAAATAGAAGAAACAGAAGAGAACCCGAGAAGCAGCAAGAGTGTAACAAGAGGCTCACTAGGCTAATTAGAGCCTTATGAATCTGATGGGATAGTTTAAAGAATCTAGGGAAGTCATATTCATGGAGAATTACATCCAGGAAGATTGATTTGGAGCTCAAAAGCCACCAGAGGTTGGAGGAAGTTGTAGGAGCTACTAGTACTCAATCTCAATGATCCAATAGTCAATTCTGACTATAAAGGACCTTCTGAATCCATTGCAAGGATTTGCAGAAGAATTTGGGGACTTCTAAGGGCTAAGAAGCTACAGGGAATTTTTAGGTAGAAAATGATCAGTCTGTTGTAGGTGTTTGATATGTGTTTGAGACAGAAGAAGTTACAGAGATAGTTGAAGAATTCTGAGGGAGTTAGTGCCATCAAGAAGCTAAAGACATCTCAGAGCATTGATTGAAGGAATCAATTCCAAGGAAGCTTAGATTTGTTTTCAGAGTGAGGACAACCAAGGATATAGATGGTATTCTAAGCCTATTGGTCCAGTTCAGTAACCTTTGGACTTAAGTGTGGAACTTGTAAAAGAAGCTTTACCATAATCCTAAAGAGCCAAGTCAAGTTGACAAGAGCTCAAGGAGACGTAAGTCCATGATATTAGGGTGAACTCCTAGATTAAATTTGGTGTTATGTGTGTGTTTCCGATGGTCAGCGTAGCAGAGTGGCTAAAGTGTAGCAAATATGCTAAGTTTAGCTAGAGATAAGTGCAGTCACCAAAATTGGTAGAGTATCCCTAGAGGATAAATCATAAATACACTCCAGGAGCAGTTTTAGAATAGACAACACAGAAAAACAAAGGAAAACAGAGGAAACGGAAGAGAAGTCGAGAAGCAGCGAGAGTGTAACAAGAGACTCGCTAGGCTGATTAGAGCCTTCTGAATCTGATGGGATAGTCCAGAGAAGTTGGGGAAGTCATCTTCATGGAGAATTACATCCAGAAATATTGATTTGGAGCTCAGAAGCCACCAGAGGTTCGACGAAGTTGTAGGAGCTACTAGTACTCATTCTCAATTATCCAATAGTCAATTCTGATTGTAAAGGACCTGTTGAATCCATTGTAGGGATTTGCGTATGAATTTGGAGACTTCTAAGGTCCAGGAAGCTGCAAGGAAGTTTTAGGAAGCAAATGATCAAATGATCAATCTGGTTTAGGTGTTTGATATGTGCTGAAGATAGAAGAAGAAGTTACAGAGACAATTGAAGAATTCTGAGGGAGTTAATGCCATCAAGAAGCTCAAGACATCTTAGAGCACTGATTGAAGGAATCAAGTCCAAGGAAGCTTAGATCTTTTTGTAGAGTGAGGACAGTCAAGGATATAGATGGTATTCTAAGCCCATTGGTTCAGTTCAGTAACCTTTGGAGTTAAGTGTGGAATTTGTAAAAGAATCTTTACTATAATCCCAAAGAGCCAAGTCAAGTTGATAAGAGCTGAAGGAGATGTAAGCCCATGATATTAGGGTGAACTCCTAGATTAAATTTTGTGTAATGTGTGTGTTTCTTATTTGCTGCATTATATTACTGTTATATGTGTTTTATATTAGCAGAAACACTTAAAGCACTAAAATAGTTAAAAACAAACAAAGACATACACCTGTTTCAAGTACTTAATTCCACAATTGTCAACATAAGCTAGATCATATATTTGTTAAGCTTTGGAGTGGGAGGTTCTTGTAAGTATAACAAGATGTTAAACCCTCATTTCAGATCAGGTGGTATCAGAGCTAGCTGCTTGATTGACAGAGCATGATTGCTTGATTGACAGAGCATAGTTGCTTGAATGATAGAGCAATAGGATGCTTGATTGATAGAGCATAGCTGCTTGATAGACAAAGAAATAGATTGCTTGTTTGACTTGATAGGTGTTTAAACAGTACAAAGGATTTGATTGTTTGATTGTTTGTAAACTGACTATTGCTTGAGTTTGCAAAGGTGAAGGGAAAGCTACAGATAGCTAAGTCTAGGAGAGGACAAGAAGGAAGAAGGGATGAAGGCATTCTCCTTACCCCAAGGACCTCAAGGCAATCCTTGAAACACAAGAAGGTTTGTTTGCAAAAGGTTGCTTGAATAAGCTCTTTGTGAATTTTTTTGAAGTTCTTTTGTTCATTTCTATAATGACAACTTCTACAAGTGAGTTCTCAAAATCTTCCTCCTTCACAAGATTCTTCGATGAAGACATGAAGCAAGACTTGTTCATCATGATGGATATGGTGAGAGAAATGTATGAGGATGAAAGGAAGAGCACCAAACTTCAAGAGCAGTTGAATTCCATGAAGGAAGAGAAGCAGTTGCTTTCTGACAAATAGTAGAAAATGGAGAGCCAACTTCATATTGCAAATATGAGCCTGGAAAGGATGCATGAGATGGAGACATGGCTCCTTGTTGCCAAATAAGCCTTAGTTAAGTATCATATTGGAGAAGAGGTAAACAATCCTAGTATGTCTTCAATTTCCTCTAAGAATGTTTATATTGGTTCTTTTGAGAAACATACAAGAGGCATAGGGTCCAAGTTGATGTAAAAAATGGACTATGAAGGAAAAGAAGTGGGAAAACATGCACAAGACATTGTTGAGCCAATAATGGTTGAGGAAAGGCCTAAGTATTTGGATCTTGGCTATGGACAATCTTATGGAGAAAGTTCCAAAGCAGCCATGAAGGCAAGTGAAACAGTTCCTAGAAGGAGTTTCATTTCAGGTTCTCTACTTAAAGTTTGTAAATATTGTATTCATGGGGAATGCAATAGTTTGAAACATACTTTGCCAGAAGAAGGCGTTCATAAGCATGCACTCAAATAAGAGAGTTTTGAAAGCTCTAAAACCATTGAAGAGATTGATGGTGTTCCAAAGGGAGCCACTTCTTCATTCGATTCACCTCCTCATGAAGGTAACAAAGGTGAAAGAGAAAGGTATAAATCTGATTTCAATCATATTTCTTTTGATTATGTAAATCATGATAAATTTCCACATAAGCATTGGAAAAAAATTGCATGTTCCTTTTGTGGTTTGGATAACCATAGTGTTTCTAGATGTTGGAAGAGAATGGCCACATACAAGAAACTTTTGAAGAAAAGGAGGCAAGAAGCCAAAGGTCCATTGGACAAGGAAAATCATGTTGTCAAGAAGATGCACATGTGTTGCACTTACTGCCATAAGCAAGGACATATTGCTGCAAAGTGTTAGACTTTGAATCCAACAATGCTTCCACAAAAATTGAAGAAGGTGGGAAGAGAAAATGGCAAGAATGGAAAGGAAGTTTCCATAATTGATGTGTTGCAGGATGATTCACATGTTGATGTAAATGTGCAGACAAAGGAAGCACCTTTGATATGGATTGGTAAGAATTGGTTAAATTTATTATCCAATTAAGGTTGCATGTATTTTGATTTGATGCATTTCTTTGCTAATGGAATGCAAGCTGCAGGGTTTTACCAAAAAGGTGAATGGAAAAAGTTGAGTATGAGACTCACTTTATTGCAACAAAATTATATTCATTTCAGCTTTGTAAGTACATGTAGATATGATTGAGGACCTTGTACTTAAGATAGTTCTTAAGATAAAGTTGAAGAATGGAATACATGCATGAGAATAATATGTATGAACATAGGGATGTTGATGATTTCTTTGTATTTGAACATGTATGTGTAATTGACTTGATGGTTGATTGCTTTGTTTACAACATGCATGTAATGTCATATTGAATTGGAAAAGTTGATTTTGTCTCCAAGAATGAAAAGGGATGTAGTGATGAAGTGTTTCACAAGAGGTGGAATTATTTCTACTTTGAAAAAGAATCATTAAGTTCTTTTCATACATGCTTGACTTGAAGAGTCAGTTGCTTGAAAATTCATGTTTTTTGTCAGCTTGTTATTCAGTCGATCATTTGTATACAAGATGTAAAGACATGATGATGATTCACATGATGTGAAATTTGTTTCTTTTGATGAAGCAAGAGTTTATGCCATCAAGTTGTTTTCTTGTATTATGTTGTTTTTGACAAGATGTCAGAAGAACGTTTGTTTGAGCCACCTTGGATCAATGATCAAGGAAAACCATTCTTAATAGGAGGACAAGCACATTCAGAAAGGAAAGTGTTGAATACCTTCGAGTTTTGGTTCAGAGGCACTAGCCATACAAGGAAAGTGTATGGAGGCTGAAAGAAGAGGGTGTTGGTACTCTCATCTACTATACAGATCAATAAATCAGTCTTTTGGGGTCCAAAAGATTCTCAATGGGGAGGAGTGATCAGATATTGATCAAGGACCCTAATCGTAGTTAAGAATAAAGTTGTAAACAAGGTTGCGAACAATGTACATGCGGTTGTAGTTCACATGACCTCCAGTCCTACATGAATTAGCATTAAAATTTTAATATTAGCTTTAAGAGCTAAAACCTTTATTAAGTGCCTTTTTCTTAAAATATGAATTAAGCACGTGGGTGGTCTTGGAAAGACGATAAACGGTTTCTCGTGTGGTTGAAAGGTTGGAAGCGGTATTCTACCAAAAGCACACAATTAGCCTCAGCAGGTGGCACGTAGCAGGGAAAAAATGCTTTTCTCGTGTGCCCTCGATTTGATATCAGTCGTGCAGAAATCTGCGCAAGATTGCACGATGTCCGTTGGATCAAGTGGGGTCACATTAATGGTGGAGAACGTCCAAGCTAGTTGGCTAGCAGACAACGTGAAAGCCATTGGATGGATGGGATAGATCAATGGTTGAGAGTTAACCTGATCACAAGCTCTATGGAGGATTATCCCTAACCGTCAGGATTATACCACACATATGTGTGCCCAACAGTTACGGTAATGCTAACGGCTACCTCCGACGGTTAGCTTAGCAGAGTGGCTAAAGTGTAGCAGATACGCTAAGTTTAGTTGGAGATAAATGTAGTTGCCAAAATGGGTGGAGTATCCATAGAGGATAAATCATAAATACACTCCAGGAGTAGTTTTAGAATAGAGAACACTGAAAAACAAAGGAAAACAGAGGAAACAGAAGAGAAGTCGAGAAGCAGGGAGAGTTTAACAAGAGGCTTGCTAGGCTAATTAGAGCCTTCTGAATCCGATGGGATAGTCCAGAGAAGTTGGGGAAGTCATCTTCGTGGAGAATTACATCTAGGAAGATTTATTTGGAGCTTAGAAGCCACCAGAGGTTGGAGGAAGTTGTAGGAGCTACCAGTACTCATTCTCAATGATCCAATAGTCAATTCTGACTGTAAAGGACCTTATAAATCCATTGCATGGATTTGCATAAGAATTTGGAGACTTCTAAGGGCCAGGAAGCTATAAGGAAGTTTTAGGCAGCAAATGATCAAATGATCAATCTGTTGTAGGTGTCTGATATGTGTTGGCGATAGAAGAAGAAGTTCCAGAGACAGTTGAAGAATTCTGAGGGAGTTAGTACCATCAAGAAGCTCAAGACATCTCAGAGCTAATTGAAGGAATCAAGTCCAAGGAAGCTTAGATCTATTTGCAGAGT
The DNA here is from genome assembly GCA_031772625.1 of Pinus tabuliformis. NCBI lineage: Eukaryota > Viridiplantae > Streptophyta > Pinopsida > Pinales > Pinaceae > Pinus > Pinus tabuliformis. Next base: position 626,751,332 of record CM062820.1, on the reverse strand, counting down.
GAGGATAACCAGGGATACAGATGGTATTCTAAGCCCATTGGTTCAGTTCAGTAACCTTTGGAGTTAAGTGTGGAACTTGTAAAAGAAGCTTTACCATAATCCCAAAGAGCCAAGTCAAGTTGACAAGAGCTCAAGGAGATGTAGCCCATGATATTAGGGTGAAATCCTAGATTAAATTTGGTGTTATGTGTGTGTTTCTTATTTTTTGTATAATGTTACTATTATATGTGTTTTATATCAGCAGAAACACTTAAAGCACTAAAACAATTAAAAACAAACAAAGAAATACACCTGTTTCAAGTACTTAATTCTACAATTGTCAACATAAGCTAGATCATATATTTGTTAAGCTTTGGAGTGGGAGGTTCTTGTAAGTATAACAAGATGTTAAACCCTCATTTCAAATCATCTACAGTAACAAGTCCTCCCTACTACACAATACCTCACCAAGCTTCTCTCCTCTGATCTTAGTCTTTCGAAATCTCTCTGGTTCTCTATTCTTTGGAACCAATTGAGCACTCCTTGCTCTAGGCTTCTACAAATCTTCTCACCTTCCTCTGTTGTTACTCTGCACAAAGATTATAAAGGCTAACACTGACAAAACTGCAATATAATCATACTTCACACGGAATATTCTTCTTCTTTGATACCAAATGATGCAACCTAAGCCACACATACCCACAATATGCAAATAAAATTACATGTCACACTATGTCCTAGGAATTTCAAAATCCCTTACTTGGTATAACCTACACAAGTCAAGGTTTAAGGCTCCTTCAATAAACTCTAAGCGGAAACATTTCATTTAACTATCCCACAAGTTTCGAATTTGGGTTATTTTCACCTCTGACACTTATCAACCATACCCTAGTCTTTAGAATTTGGATAAAAATCAAACTTTAACCCATAATACATTAATACCCCTTATTTATATTATAATTCCCATATAATAGAAATATTTCTTAACCCACACTTAAACCTTACCTTTCCTCTATTCTTCAACCTTTTGCACGTATATCAATGCTCTCTTTAGCGCATTAAATCTCCATCTTTTATTTGTCTTGTCCGATCCAATCGCTGTCGTGTCATCCGCTCGCCAACTAACCCGAAAAATATCCACCGTTGTTCAATCTCGCTCGATCCAACGGCTATCGCGCAATCTCGCGTGAAATTGTGCACGACCGATATCAGGTCAAGAGCGCACGAGAAAAGTAGTTTTCTCGTTCTATGTGTTGACTGCGAGATAGGTAGTTTCCTTTTAATGTGTTTATAATGCAATGAAACCCATTTGTAATGTCTTGTTGTCTATTATCCATTCCATGTTGTTATAATCTCCCTTCCATCTTCAAAAATATGCAAATTCAATCACATTAATTAAATCATATATAATTAAAGAAGTAATGAACCAATACATTCGTCAAGCACTACATTCTTTGTTAAAATTCACTTGTCAAAAATGAATATTAATGTTGGAAATTTCACACTATTAACCCTAACACTCCAACTACAATTGCAAATATGTAAAGAAATATTTATGGGTGAAAATAATAATAAAAATGAAATGATTGATTTCTCATTGAGAGTTTCCATCTCTTTTCCTTGTTCAACTTGCATAAGAAATAAACAAAACATGAGAGCTAAAGAAAAAAGTAATGAACAACCCAATGTGCAAATATAGAGAAGGAAATCAATGTGGTGTTTTATTTATTTAATATTATATTTTTTAAATGTGTTGCTTTAATTTTTTTTAATGTAATTTTTTTAATTTCGTTCAACATTATTTTAATACTATTAAATGTGTTGCTTTATTTTGTTATTCAATGTGCTGATTTTTTTTGTTATTCAATGTGTTTCTCTTCTTATTTTTTTCCCTTTTCTTCAATGCATGGTTTGTATTCCTTCAACTCCTTTTTATTTTCATTTATTTCATTCTTAATACCTCCCTCAAACATTGCAAAACCAAACAAAAAGAAGAAGCTTCAAAAAAATTATCTCATGAGAATAATAAGAAGTAAATGTATTAATGGAAATTTGACATTTAAAAGAAAATCCACTTATAGTTTTATCATTGATGGAAGTTAGCACTCATTGTCACATTAATTTCATGCTTGTACCATTTCCGATAAAATCTCATTCATGGCATTAGCTCCTTAGGTTTTTTGTGCAAAGACTTGTTATTTGAAGTGAAAAGAGTGAAACTTGAAACATGAAATGGTTGCATGATTTCATTTTAAACCTAATATGGTTTTAGAGAGTAAAAGTTTGAGAAAAATTCATATTATTTGATTTTTATACCTCTCACAAAACTTGGAAAAATGTGGAATTATGCCCATCAAAACTTGTGGATGATAACAAAGGTTTATCTTGATATCATTCACTTGAAATCAAGCTTACCTACACTACTTATTTAATTCACAATGCTACTTATTTAATTCACAATGCAATCTTTTGAAAACTTGATTGATAAAATTAAATGAAACCATATATGCTAGAAATTTGAGTTTTAGTTCAATTAGAAAATGCAATGCATGCAAGAAACCACTTTTACAACCTTTATAGTATGGGTGTCAAAGTCCATGTCATTAAAACATTCATTGATAATGAGATAAGTGGTTTAAATCGTAATGAAACAAAGAAAGAAAGTTTAATTACATTAAGACCTATTTCAAATCATAAGTCCAATGCATGCTAAGATTCATGAAAACGAAACTGAAGTTTATTAATGAAGGATAGACCATTTATTACGTTTTGTATTTTCTTTATTGAGAGTAATATGCATTAAGAATCAAAGTGCAATGGGGGAATAAATGGGAAACGTATCCCCGTGCAATGTCTTTTCTTGAATAGAAAATTCAATGCAACATGTGTACATGAAGATTCAATCTCAGATGCATAGATGAAAACATTCAATGCCTAAAAATGGAAGATATTAAATGAAATTTCAACCATGATGATTCTCATGAAGGCTCAAGATTTGAACATGTAGGTCAAATAATGATAACCAAGTTAGGCCAGCAACACAAAATATATGCTTATAGTTTGTAATGCATATCATGGGAATAGGAAGCTTGAAAATGCATCATGAAAGTAGCAAATTCACAAACCCTAATTCATTCATTATAATGAGAACCAAAATAAATTAAGGATGTTATTCTCACTCATGAAATATAAATTCATGACTTGTGAATTGCAATTCATTTCATGGAGACATAAGGATTTAAAGTGTATCGCTAAAATAACAATCTCACAAACCCTAATGCATTCATAAAGAAGATAAAGAAATGGTGTTCATAGGTAATGAGCCTATGGAAAACACCAACAACCAAAGGGTTTGATGGAACCTAGGTCATTGAAGGATTTGAATAATTTGAGGCATAAGAACACCTGTTAGACTTTGAGAAGCATAGAGGGACCTAAAATTTGGGTGGTAAGACAAAAAATCTGGGTGTTGTTGTAGCAGCTACAAAACGAGCATATGTCATTGAGTTTAAAGATCAACATTGCCTACACACAGCCTTAGACAAGGCCTACTTATGGTGTCTAGTAACATATGTCATAAAAGTCACAGTTATATCTCAGATTGTGTCATACGAAATAAGTAATCACTGGCATAGGGAGGCAGTCTCAATAGGATACCACCAAAGAAGCATTCCCAACTAGACTTTGACCAAATGATGAGGTAACGCAGTCACCTGGGTAAAAGTAGTGTGTTATAATGAGATATGTAGAATACATGACCCGCATTATAGCGTGATTGCTAAAAGCGTGTGACAATGCTTGTAGCTGAAGAAAAATAAAAAAAACCACAGGAAAATCCATCAAATTACCCAAGGAATTCATGTGCACAAGGAAGATTCAATTTTCAATTGATATGGTCAAAAAATACATCAATGCAATCCATGGATTTTCCTAAGGTAATTATAAGGAAGAAAATTTATAAATAAGCAAGGAGTTCGATTAGCTAGTGTATGCATTTTTCATGATTTGTGTTCTAGAACAGGTGATTACACCAATGTGCAAGTGTCGATTAAGCTTTGAGAAATATAAAGTGTTGTGCAGGAAATCCTTTCTACTAACACAAATGATCCCTCAAGTCGTATGGGAGGATATAGCAACAAACAAAGACAAATATGTGAAAACTTTCCTAGTTTATACCAGAAAACACAAAGGAGGGTAGATGACCTATGTCACTCTGATGCCAACATATGTTTGTGTCATCCTTGATTCTTCTGCTTCCAAGCTCAATATCCTCTTCATCTTTATGGATGAATACATGTAAGGAAGATCATGTCGAGATAAAAAACTCATTAGAAAAATTCATTCCAATATAAACCATGTAACAGATCAAGGATTATTACACTAAATGAGCAATCATGGACACATTTATGGAAATTAAACACATAATGTATTATTAATAGATGGTAAAGGGATCATTACAAACAATTAATACTTGATGTTAGAAACCTCCTTTAGGTGAGTTTCCAAGTCCTAGCCTTAACCTTCAATCACTCCTTTCTCCTTAGCAAAATGGGCAACATTTGGGCATAGTTCAACACTAGCAAGGAAACCAAGCAATTCCAACCAGTTGTGAATAGTAGGGATCTTATTTATAGGGAAGGATAAGGAGTTAAGGATCCATAAAAGGAGGGAGACGTTCCACATCTCAAGGGAAAGATCCATGAAAGTAGCATCAAGGACCAAGAATGGGAGATCTCGTTTCAATCCTCATTCACTTGTAACCGGCTCGATGTTATTCAGACTTCTAGTAAGAGAAGCTTCTCCTCCACTTTATGAAAACTGCCTAAAGAGGTTTAGAGTGAGTTTTCTGGCTAAAATTCATGCTAGTAGTGGTAGGATAGTATAGTGCAACAAGGTACCAACACAGTTCACTAGTGATGCAAAACATGATATTCCTAAAAATAAGGTTTTTTGACAAGTTTCTTCAGAATTCCTTCAAGTCAAGTTTTCTTCTTTTCTTCGGGGATGCTTCTAAACATGTTTCATGATGAATACACTAATAGATTTCATCATTTGACACTTCAGGATATGAGACACGGAGTGTGACAAAATACTGTATAATAGATTCCCCTTAAAGCATGAAGGCAGAACAAGAAGTGATGGTTGAAATGCTTCACAAGTCAAGGAAAGGACCTAGAGAAACATTGTCAGGAGACCTGTAAATCAAACACAATATAAGATATTTGACATAATTGATGCAAGTATGCCTAATAATACATATTTGAGTAGGCATCTAATTATCAATCAATGATGTGAACCGTTAATAGGCACAAGAGAAACCATCAATAATGATGATGTCTCTCAAGTTACAATAACACAATCCAAGAGAGTGAACAATGAAGCTGAAGTTGAACACTTTCATAACCATTTGATTGAAGGCTAATGATGTGAGCCTATCGTTGAATGCAAAGAACCTTCCATTGAGGCATGCAAGATCCAAGGTACTGAAAGGGATTTTCTAGATCATCTTCCTAGATAATGAGTTGGAGTCAATAGGAAGTGATCCGTCGAAGGAGGTCCATAATGTTTCCCACATCGACACAAAACATAGGATTTTGTAGAGTTGGCAAGATTCATTCAAGATTGTTGCAGAAATGTCAAATAGGGTATAAGTGGTTTCAATTAAAGATGGCACTTCTCTTGAACATATCAGTGACACGACTCTATAATTTGGCAGCATTTGACTCGACATAGGATTAGAGGTCATGGTGACAATAGGATATAATTGGATGAGAGGAAAATGGATTCCCAAAATGAAGTAAGGAAAGTGACGAAGTGAGGATAACCCAAACCTGACACGAGATACAAATAAGTGTCATGTTCAAGAACGACATGTTTCCTTTACACAAAATACAGGATATATGTTTACTTCCATTTTTTCCTGCTATTCCTAAAGAGTACCTCATTATTTTTAATCTCAAGATTTAAGAGGATACCATATTCTTGTCGTATAAGTTCATTCTTCGGATGAATCCATCCTAGTATTTTTAACAAGCCCTAGGAAGGAGTAACTCGGTCTCGTCATGGTGGCAAGTCCTTCATCGTTTCATTCTTATGATTCCAACAAAGGGGTAACTCGATGTCTTTTTCATGTTTAGAGAGTTTGAAAGAGGCAAAAGAAAACTCCAATTGTCCTTTTTTCATAGATATTCTCTTAAGTCCAAAAAGGTAGAAAACAATACTCAAGAGAACCTCTTAGCCATGTTTGACTAAGGTATTCCTTTTTTGTACGTTAGTCTATCTCAGTCTAAAAAAGAGTTAAACTTGTATTGAGTAGAATCCTTTTCATTTACTTTTACGAGTTCAAAAATACAAGTACTCAACAATATTTTCATATTTTTGAAGTCTGAAAAGAGCTAAAAGGGGACTACTCCTGGAGGAATGAGTGGTATAAAAGGATAGCAACTGGTTTTGGTCATGATGGAACTGTTCAAAATATGTAAAGGTCAAGAGGTTGGATAATAATACCACTCATCAAAGATGTTCCCCAGGTAAGGGTAAAACAACCAAGTGAAAGCATATGATCATCCAAAGAGGTGTTAATGAAAAAACCAAGGCCAATCTAGAAAAAACAGGCTAATAAAAATGGAAATCACGAGAGGTAAAGTGGGAATGGTTTGATTTTTACACAAGTTTGAAACATGGGAAATTATGTTTGAGTTTGGTTTCATTTTTACACAAGCTTGAAACGGAGACAAACTATGCTTGAGATTAGTCTCACTTTTACAGAATCTTGAAACAAAGAAAAACTATGCTTGAGATAAGTTTGCATGCCCCCAGCATAAGGACTCAATTCGAGGTACATGCCCCCCATGATTCACTACATTCACCTAAGTAGACAATTGGATACTAACAGGTGGGTGGAATGAAGGTTCATTTATGAGATCAAGTGAAATAATAAACTAGGAATTTACAAGATCTAATCAAAGACTCAAATTATAAGGGGATTTGTTTCATTTTTTAATGAGATTGACACATGAAAAGAACCATGATCATGACACCTTGTTTCATTTTTTAATGAGATTTACATTAGTAAAGGAACTCTACTCTGACACCTTGTTGCATTTCTTAAGGAGCTTGACACAAGACAAGGAACTCTACTTTGTGAACCTTGATTCATTTTTAAGGAGCTTAAAACAAGACAAGGAACTGTGCTCCAAGAACCTTGATTCATTTTTTAGGGAGCTTGACACAAGAGAAGGAATTGTGCTCCAAGAACCTTGATTATGGACCATAAGAGGCCATGGCTTCCAAGAGGTTCTCATCAGATGGGAGAAAAATGTTCTGTAGGGGATACATGTCAAGGGATCGAATGGAAATATTAGGCTCCAATGGCCCCAGTACATGATGCATTATATCATTAACTAGATCATCAGTAGACGTGGGCATGAAATAGGTTGCCACATAATTAACCTGTGGCAGGGGTGATATCACTTACATACAAGGAACATTTAAGGAAAATGGATGATTGGGAATCAAATTAGGACCAACGAATGAAAGATTATTAATGGCAGTGATTCTTACTTCATTCGAGAAACATATCACACGAAAGAGAGAAGAGACAAGAGCTCCCATGACATAACCATAGTCATGGACAAGGAGTAAATTAAAATCCAAAAAGCCTTGGACAACCATCACATCGATATAGACAATTTTTTCTCCCAAGTAATTGGCAGCTTAGGAAGGATCCCTAATAGTTGACTGGTTCCTCTATTAAAATCCAACAAATTCTGGGTAACAGACACAAGCTATGGAGAACCTAAATCTTGCGAAGTAGTTGAGGACCGAATACTAAAATATGTGCCTTCATCTATGACTGTTTCAGGTACAGGTATATTATAAGCATGTAAGGTGATTTGAAAGGGCACTTAAGAAGGAAGATGATATCCTGTCAGTTAACTCCAATCAAAGGAAGTGATCATACTACTTGGAAAGGGTGCCATGGGAATGGGAGAACTACCCCCTTGCATTATAGGAAGGGAGGATCACCCCCCTATATTATGGGAATGAGAGGACTTCCCCCCAATTCATTGGAATATGAAGAAACAAGGAGAACATGAATGGTATGAAGTTCACTCTCTAAAAGAAAGGTACAATCAACTGAAGGTGGAATTGGGGCAACAATTTTCTCAACCAATGGTTGGTCGGGAATGGGCTCGTGAGATTCATATTAAGAGAGAGCAGGATTGGCTATGGATGAATTCTGATCAATCACTTGATCAACAAGTGGAGGATCATTAGGGAAAAGCTTTTGATAACCAGTTAGAAGATGAGGTTGAGAAGTTGTAAGGTTGTCCAACACTTTTGAGGCTTCATCCATATAAGGAAAAAGGTGAATAGGATGATTCCCTTCACATAACGTATAGGGAAATTCGACTTTACCCTTTTCTCCATGCACCTTACTATCACTAGTTGAGGGTTTGTCACCAGCATGATCTCCAAAGGCTCATGATGAAGGTCGATGTGAGCTTGCAGAACACACTTCTAATATCTTTGGAATACAAAAACAATCTCTAAGAAGGTGGTCATCCTTACATAACCTACAACAGAACTTCACTTTGTGGGGTTGATTGGAAGGTTTCTCCATACTAGTTGCATCCATAGAAATGGCTTCTTGGTTGTCCCCCTGCATATTTTTCTTATTCTTAATATTCCTCTTCTTCTTATTCTTATCCATCTGGTTACTAACTTGAATAATTTCACCAAAGGAAGAGGAAGAAGACATAACAAGTGAAGAAGGCAAAGAGTCAACTTAAGGATCAATTGTTGGCATTATGACACAGGTTCGGAACAGGTTTGGCTCTATGACATAAGTGTTGTCCTTGATGGCAACTCACTCAAATGGAAGATCACATTTCAGGCTCTCAGAATGAAATAAAATGAGGTATACGTAGGTTCCTCGTAAAAAAGTCGCATATACACGCGGGTGTACCGATCAGAAGGTGCCTATACGTATGCATGCACTTTCATGGAAAGAAGAGTGCGTACATGTGGGAAAACTTATGGATGGTCCATGGTATTTAGTCCGACATATTTGAACCTATGGTTTTGGTCCTTGGTATTGCATTTAAAGTGTTGAACCCAAGTATTGGTCCCTAGTATTAGTTCTCAATGGTTTTTGGACCATGGTTTGAGTAAGGCCTAAGACTATAAAAAGGGAAGGAGATCATTTCGCAAGGGCATGGACTTATGTGTTGAATATCTTGAGAGGAGAAAGATCTGGAATACTGGTGATTGGTTGGTGAGTTACAACTGGATCTGAATCAAGGAGGAACCTGAGCATTACACGATGGTTAAGATCTATTGATGGGTCGAGATCTCAAGGTTTGAATGGTAGTATCATTGTGTGATTTTGATCTATTATATTTGGCGCATGATTAGATCTATAAATATGATAATCTGGGTATAACTGATGTCTGATTAAGTAAAAGAATAAATTATCTTTTATAGATATGTACATAGGTTCGACACAACAGAGGCACGTATACATGCAGGTTATGCAAGTGAAGACTGCGTATACGCTGGTTGGCTTTGGCATAACTGCGTATGTACGCAGGTTTCTATTGGTGAAGTAGCATCTACTTGATGTTTGATTGATATTCATGGATCCAGTCTGAAAATTTATGAAACGTGGTCCCTGGAAGAAAAAGAGAAGGTTGAAGCCTTCTGTAGGTCAAAACCTACATACTAGTACCTCAGCTAGTACAAGAGCTAAGGGTGTTGTAGCTCCCTTCCAGAAGAAGCTGGAGAATGAGAGAAGGTTGTAGCCTTCTGCAAGTTGAAGCCTATGTGCTGGAATAACACTACACCAGTACAGAATCATTGTAAAAATAAGTTTTTAATTGAAAGAAGATAGAGACATATTGCAGCAGGTGGTTTTCACCCACATTGGGTTTCCACCTTATATCTTGTGTTATTTTTTGTGACTGTCTGCTCTAATTTTCTGTTCCTGTTTACTGTTATATGGTTCTGACACACAGATTAATGATCAACATCTGAAGAATAAATTAAATTCTAAGTCTGGAAGTTATACGCGAGTTTCATTAGTCAGAGTTGCGTATACACGCTGTTTTAATTAACTGAAGTAACGTATACAAATATTTGTATAAATTGAAAAGGAATTTGACTTAATAATACTGATTCACCCCCCCCCCCCCCCCCAGTATTATTTTAAACAATTGGTATCAGAGCAGGTCCTTCAAGAGAAGCTTAATCGCTTGAAGGAAGATCTATCATCATGAGAAACTACAAAAAGGAAGCATCAATCAGGCCACCAATTTTTTATGGGAGCAACTTCATCTATTGGAAGGTAAGAATCACTGCCTATCTTCAATCTCTTGGTACAAAAGTTTGGGATATTGTGGAAACAGGATACACATTTCCTTCAACAACTCCTACAGATGCGGCTAGTAAGAAGCAGTATGAAACAAATGCAAAGGCTGTCAATACCCTTTTAGGGAGTCTATCTCAATCAGAATTCGTCAAGGTTATGTAGCTCAAAAATGCAAAAGAAATATGGGATAATATCATTCTGAGCTATGAAGGAGATGATAAGGTAAAACGAGCAAAACTTCAAACTCTCAGAATTCAGTATGAAAATCTCAGAATGTACAATGATGAAAGCGTGGCTAACTATTTCCTTTGTATAGATGAGATTGTTAATTGTATGAAAAAATTGGGTGAAGAAATAAAAGAAGTTGTTTTGGTTGAAAAGGTTCTAAGATCTTTGTCTCCTAAGTTTGATTCAAAAGTTTCTGCCATAGAAGAAAAGCAGAATCTACAGAGCCTTACCATGTCACAGCTACACGGAATCCTAACTGCTTACGAAATGAGAAAAGCTGGACCATCATATAGGAGAGAAGATACATTCAAAGCCTCAGGAAAAGGAGATTACAATGAGTCAGAACATATTTCAGAAGAAGAGGAAGAATCTAATTTTATCAAGAACCTTCAGCAGAGAACTGGAAGATTCAGAGGTAAGCTACCTTTCAAATGCTTTGCTTGTGGGAGAGTCAGTCATTATGCTATCAAATGTCCTCATAAAGATAAACTTGACAAAGGTAAGGAACCAGTTAGATGGAACAGAAAACAGAATGTAAGTAAGAAGAGCTATTATACTCATGAAGATAGTGATGGATATTCAATTAGTGACGAAGATGAACAGCGTAATGATTATAGACTTTTGATGGCTTTTGAAGATGATGATTTCTTGGATGCTATAGATGAAGAAGGTCTCTATGAAGAAATTTCTAAACTCAAAATTTGTTTAGAGGAAAAGAATATGATTATAGATACTCTGACATTCCAACTTGCTGAAAGAGAAAAACACAATGAAAAGTTAGAATGTGAAATTGTGGGACTTAGAAAAGATATTGAGAAAACAAAAGCTCTTAATCTTAAATTTGCTAAAGGATCTGAAAATTTAGATGAGATTATCAAAGTGCAATGTTCTCCTCTAATCAAGATAGGCCTTGGATATACTGAAGAAGCATCTCAAGCACAAAAGAAAGCACAAAAGCCATCCACCTCCAAAAGTTATCTTGACGCAGCAAGGAGAAGTGAATAGGTTGAAAATCCACAGCAAAAGCATAATGCAGATCACCACGTAAGTCAGGGAAAATTTACCTCAAGAATGAACAAATACTACCAAGTAAATCGGGGGCAATCTACTTCAAGGATGAATAGAAGCTACAACCAACCACAGGCCTCAAGAATGGATGTCAATAGAAACTACAATCATTTGGTTGGTAGATTTGATAATCGCAAGAGCTTCTTCAATGTCCAATGTTTCTCTTGTCATAACTTTGGTCACAAAGCAGCTCAATGTGTTTCCTACAAGACAATCATGACTAGAGAAGCTCAAAAACAAAGGAGTATGACTGGGATCATGAAAAGGACATACAATAACTTTTCTGGTCTTGAGAATGAAGTAGAATGTTCTATTTGTAACAACTTCGGTCATGAAGATTCTAAATGCAGGCGCAGGTTTCGGCAAACAACTCAGAAGGAGAAAGTTTCATTGAGTCCCAAAACATGGAAAAAGAAAGAATCGCAACCAGAAAGATGTGGGATAGCCTTATATGCAGAAGGACGGGAAAATTAGTGGTACATCGATAGTGGGTGCTCAAAACATATGACAGGTGATAAAGATAAACTTCAGTCATATAGTGCCTTAGAAAAGGAAAAGAAGGTCTCATTTGGAAATGACACCCCTGCACTCATAAAAGGTAAAGGTTTTGTTCTTTTGAAAGAAAAGGTCAAGGCTGGAAATGTTATGTATGTTGATGGCTTAAAGCATAATTTATTAAGTGTCAGTCAAATGTGTGATCAAGGAAATGAAGTAATATTTCGATCAAATGGATGCATTGTTCGTGAGCTTGATACAAGAGAAACAATGATCAAAGGCATAAGAACTCCAAATAATTTATATATACTCAAGGGAGGACAACAATGCTATCTAAGCAAGAATGATGAACACTAGCTATGGCACAGAAGATTGGGGCATCTAAGCTTCTCACAGATAAGGAAAGCATGCAAATATCAGGCGGTTCGTGATCTACCTGACATCAAAACTCCAGACAATACAATATGCAAATCATGTCAATTTGGTAAGCAAACCAGAACTAATTTCCCTGAGAAGGAAGGATCAGCTAGCAAGCCACTTAAACTTGTCCATACTGATGTATGTGGTCCATCCAGGAAAATGTCACCTCGAGGAGAAGAACACTTTATATTGTTCATTGACGACTTTTCCATGATGTGTTGGATAGGACTTATGAAGCATAAAGATGAAGCTTTCCAAAAATTCAAATCATTCAAAGCCTTGGTGGAGAACGAATCAGATTGCAGAATCAAATGCCTCAGGTCTGATCGAGGAGAAGAATTTATCTCTAATGAATTTTTCGATTTTTGTGAAGAACATGGAATAAGAAGGGAATTCTCTACTGCAAGGACTCCTCAGCAAAATGGAGTTGTGGAAAGGATGAACAGAACGGTTCAAAAATGGCTCGTTCTATGCTTGATGAGTCTGGAACTCCCGCAACCTTCTGGGGTGAAGTTGCATTTGCTGCAGTTACTATTCTCAACAAGACAAATATTTGGGTAAACAGCACTCAAACTCCTCATGAACTTTGGTATGGTAAGACTCCCATGGTAAAATACTTCAAAATTTTTGGAAGCAAATGCTACATCAAGAAGACTGATGAAAATCTTGGTAAGTTTGAACCTAGAGCAGATGAAGGCATTCTCCTTGGTTACTCTCCCCACAGCAAAGCATACAAGTGTTACAATAAAAGACTTGGAAAAATTGTTGAAAGTATTGATGTAGTGGTTGATGAAGAAGGAAACACTCCTAAGCAGGTAAAATCTGAAGATTTCAAAGATGATGAGGACTATCCATCAACATCAAATCAGATTCATGATGAAGAAGAAACCCATGAGGCACTAGAAGAACAGATAAGGATAGAAGAAAAGACTCCGTCCAAGTACGTTCAGAAGAATCATCTAGAATCTCAAATTTTGGGGCAGAAAGAGGCAGGTGTCCAAACAAGAAGAACCATTTCAGAAGCTTCAAGCTATCTAGTATTGCTCTCCTCCACTGAACCACAAAATGTAAGAGAGGCATGCAAAGATGAATGCTGGGTCAAGGCCATGGAGGAAGAACTTGAGCAGATTGAAAAGAATAACACTTGGGAGTTGTTCCTAGACCAAAATATAAGAATGTCATAGGAACAAAATGGATATTCAAAAATAAGCTGAATGAAAATGGAGATGTGATTAGAAACAAGGCCAGACTTGTTTGCAAAGGGTATGCTCAACAAGAAGGGATAGACTTTGAAGAAACTTTTGCACCAATTGCTAGACTTGAGGCCAAAAGAATGTTCCTTGCTCTTTCTAGCTTTCAAAAGCTCAAAGTATTTCAAATCGATGTGAAGTCTACCTTCCTGAATGGAGACTTGGATGAAGAAGTATATATTGAACAACCAGATGGGTTTATTCTTGGAAATGATCCAAAACTTGTATGCAGACTCAAAAAGGCTCTCTATGGCCTTAAACAAGCTCCAAGGGCTTGGTATTATCGGCTGGATAAGTACCTCCATCAACAAGGTTTTATAAAAGGATCAACTGATAGCAATCTATATATAAAAATTGACAATGATAAGTTGCTAATACTTGTTGTGTATGTTGATGATATCATCTTTGGTAGAAATGAAGAAGACATGAGTCAAAATTTTGCCTTGGTGATGCAAAAAGAGTTTGAAATGTCCATGCTTGGTGAGCTCACATATTTTCTTGGTTTACAAGTCCAACAAAACAAAGACGACATTTTTCTATCACAAACCAAGTATCTCAAGCAGATCTTGAAGAAATATGGGATGGAGGATTCAAAACCAGTATGTACCCCTATGGTGACAGGATGCAGCCTCAGTGCAAATGATGAATCGGCAGTAGTACATCAACCAACCTATAGATCCATGATTGGTAGTCTTCTCTATCTAACAGGTACCCGACCAGACATTATGCATGCAGTGGGAATAGTTGGAAGGTTTCAGGCAAATCCAAAGGAAACTCAGCTTCAGGAAGTTAAGATAATTTTCAAGTATCTTCAAGGAACTCAAAACTATGGCTTATGGTATCCTAGAGGTACAGATCTCACACTTCATGCATATACAGATGTGGATTGGGTAGGAAGCATGGATGACAGTAAAAGCATTAGTGGTGGTGCATTCTTCATGGGTCCTAGATTAGTATCTTGGTTCAGCAAGAAACAAAGTTCTATTGCATTATCTACAGCTAAAGCAGAATATGTAGTTGTTGCATCTTGCTACACACAACTCCTTTAGATGATGCAAACATTGCAAGACCTTCAAATCACTTGTACTCCACCTATCTCCATTTTTTGTGATAATACAAGTGCAATCAGTATTTCAAATAATCCTGTCATGCATTCAAAGACTAAGCACATACCGATCTGTTACAGGGAAAAGTGTCTATGCATAACTGCTAATCCCACTAAGGTGTGGTAGCTACCTTAGAAACAAACAAAGTAAAACTACTTTCGTTTTCCTTTATGAAAGATAGATGAGAGAAGAATAAAGGAGACCAACCTCTGTCTTGCGCTTGGTTCCTTGGTCAATTCCTCTCTCTTTTGATAGTCCTTTGCTACTTGCTTCCTTGTATACCCAGCTTTACAGAGTACCTGTAGAATCAAAGCAGCATAACACTAGACGAGAACATGGATTTATTATCACAAAAAATCTAGGATCAGATGTAAATTGACCATACAAATGCACAAAACATAGATTACACAAGAGTATGGAGGAAAACTTGAATAGCTTTATTGATAATCAAGAAAGAGCCAAGAGAGTTACAACCAGTTATTTTGACCCAGCATCATCCTCTCAGCAAGTAAGCCCTTCTTCACCTCATGCAAAGCTTAGATCACCCAACACTATGATGTTACCTCAAGAAACCAACAACAATTCCTTACAAGATGCAAAATTCCAGCCTCTGGATCTCTGGGATGAGGGATCCATATATAGATATCTGTAAGGGAGATGAGTCAGCTTGTGATTTGATTAGTGTATTCCCTCTGATAGTTCTTTCTTCCACTTGGAGATTGGTGATCTCTTACTCATTCTTGGTAGAATTCATAAAGCAAGTGTCACAGGAGAAGTTTCTGGAAGATTCCATGCTACTCCACCTCGCGGATTGACACTGCCATTTGTCTCTTCTCGCCCATCGTACCCCATAGAAGGGCTTTTTGAAATGCAATGCACCCACTGAGTGTACTTAGGTGAGATGCAATGCACTTTGCCTATGGAGCAGGTGAAATGATCATGTTTTGACCAGTTCTAAGTAGTTTTTCATGGAGAACTTCTGGAAGAAGCTGTAATTAGATGACCTTGTTCCTTTAGGGGTTGGAACAACACTTTTAGGGACTTAGGAGCCCTTGGTTTATGGACATTTTATGCTTGGGGTTGCAGTGCCCAAAAATGTCTATAACAGTTGCCCCCTAAAGTATGAGGTCGTTAATCTTTTTTTTTTTTTTTGATGTCGGGTGAAATGCTTTATCATGAGGATCCGAAGTTCTTTCAAGCTGGGAGGAGACCTGTAATAAGATACAATACAATACATTATCTTCATAATATTTTCATGATCTAGCTGAGGCAGGCATTCCCATGCTCAGCTTTATAAATTCATTTTCATGTACATAGGACAGACAATCGTCTTAATGTAGGCTGATGATTCTGGTAGAGCCATCATCTGTTTGATTGGATGATTATCTGTGCAGCAATGATGTACATTTGATGTCTTTATTTTCCTGAACATATATCGCAGCCTGGATGGATGAAACTAGATCCGGGGTCTTCAATCTCGTTCGATCTTCACTCAAAGTACAAGTCGATCCATGTGAGAGATGTTCTGGAGTCGAACATGGAAAGACATCGCCTGATTACCAGCCAATGATGTAAGTTGTTAACAGGCACGAGAGGAATCACCGATAATGATAATGATCCTCAAGGTACTGCAGTACAATTTACATGGTGTGAATAAAGGACTTGGCATCGAACACCACGCAAAATCTTTCGGTCGAAGGCCATTGATGTAAACCTATCGCCGGAAGTGAGAAACTTGCCATTGAGGCATGCAAGCTTCAAAGTACTGAAAGGGGCGTTCCTAGATCGACTTCTTGGATAATGAGTTGATGTCGACAACAAGCAATCCGTCATAGGAGGGACTTAATGAATCCCACATCAGTGACACGGAATGGAGAAAATGATTTTATTGGAGGTGAAAACGATCTGGTGATATAAGGTTCAGGGTGGCGGTCATGAAAGAATGGAGCGTAAATGTATTGCAGCGGGTGAGACACAGGTGAACTCTCTGAGTGACTTCTCTTGAACATACCGGTGACACTGACATGATGGATTGGTAGCATTAACCCCAAATGCGGATGGTGTGATGTGACCATGGTGATGTGACCGGTGAATGAAACAACCCAACCCGACTTGAATGCGGAGTGAAAGTGTCATGTTCAAGAGCGACTTGCTACTAACAAAGTTTCTTCAAGTTTTCTTCCCAATTTTTCCCCAGTCATTGCTGACTAGTACCTCTTTATTTTTGTCAAGCTTGAGGAGTATAACATATTCTTGTTCTATAATTTTCCCTTCGGGAAAACCCATCGCTATGTTTTAATGAGCCTAGCGATAGTGAAACTCGTTCTTGTCTGCTATGGACAAGTTTGTCGCTATTAGGTTTTAATGATTTTAACGACAAAGATAACTCGGTCCTTTTCAATTTTAGAGAGTCTGAAAAGGGACGTAAAGGAAACTCCAAAAATCCTTTTTCATCATCTAATCCCTTAAGTCCGAAAAACTATAAAACAATACAGAAGGGATGAATTTTGGATACTTTTAATGAGCCGAACAAAACAAGCGCTCGATCTTTTTGTGTAATAATCCCTCAGGTCTAAAAAGATTAAAATCTAAAGGAGGGATAGCACTTCCGGTCCCTTTAACGAGCTGGAGAGGCCAATGGGTCGGCAATCTTTTCATATTTTACGAGTCAGTTGAAAAGAGCTTAAAGGAGACTCATCTTTGAGGAACGAGTGATAAAATTGGGTAGCAGCTGATTCCAGGTAAGGTTTGGAATTTTCCAATCACGGCAGTGTTACAAGGATGGCTAATAGGATCAGTCTTCGCAGCTGTTCCTCAAAAGGGGTAAACAATCAAATGGAGGTGAATGATCGGCCAATACAGAGTGGAGGTGATGATGGGAACAAAACCAAGGCTTTAAAGGCTGAAGTACTTCATTCACGATGATTATTTACCGAGAATTGGTTCATTTTTTATTGAGATTAAACGTTGGGGGAAACATTTGCTCATTGCTTATGTTTATTTTTTAACGAGCATGAAGTCCGCGTTAAAACTGCTCGAATAATCCAGTCGTATAATAAGAATGTCTCATATATGAAAACGGCAATTTTTAAAGTTTTGCCCCACATCCTTTATTTAGGCAAGTTAGGAAATGACCAATCCTACGAGTTTAAAGGGTTAGAGGACCTACAAATTTAAAAAATAAATGGTTGCTCTTCGCTTGCATGCCAAAAGGTTTGCATGCCCCCAGGTATAAAATAGAGTTTCAAGGTCACCTTTTATTCTACTGAAAAAACATTTGTTTTATCGGGAAAGGTCTACCTCTTTCAGGTTACCAAAGATCGTTCTACTCACAGCACAAACAAAACACTTCTTCGGCGATGTCTACTGAAATAGACAAAGGCGGGTGGCGTAAACGCCTCCACCCACATAACTTTTGACAAGGGAATCTTATTCTAGTCAAACCCCCTTTTCCAATCACAGACGGGAGTATCAGACTAGTCATATATCTCTCGCGGAAACCTATCCTATATCTGAAGTTTTCCTGCCGAAGCAGACCAGGGTGCATCCCCCCTGGGTTTCAGTCATGTCCTCCAAATCACTCATTCTCATCAGGAGGACAGACTGGGGATTGATGAGACATCCCTTGTGTGAAAATACCATTCAGGGATGGTATATGACTATTTGCTATGCGTGAACCGAGGAATGAAAGCTGGTCTACGAGCTTGACCACTCTTCCTTCGTGCGGAAAACACATTACTCTAAAGAGTGATGAGACAATGGCTCCCATGCAATAAATATAGTCTCGTCCAAGGAGTAGATTATAATCCAGGGGACCTTGGACTACCATTACGTTCATATGAACGGTTTTCCCTCTCAATGTTATGGGCACATTGGGAAGGATCCCTAACGGTCGACTGGTTCCTTTGTCAATGCCTGTTAGATTTCTCATCTCAGGCAAAAGCGATGGTGAACCAAGCGCTTTCCAAGAAGTCGAGGAAAGGATACTCACAGAGGCCCCTTCATCTATGATGGTACCGGCCATAACCATTCTATATACTTGAGAAATGATTTGGAATGGTATACTAGCCGATAAACGGGGTCTGCCTAGCTGATTCCAGTCAAAGGAAACAACTAGGTTGCTTGGACGTGGGACCGAATAGACGGCCGGGTACGACTCTGATGAACTTCCTTCCTGCAGTAAAGGAATGGGTAAATTTCCCCCATGTTCATCGAAGTCTGTGTTTACGAAAAGAATTTTGACGGTGTCATCCTTGTTCTCTTCAGTGACTGTATCATCTGAAGATAAGACCTCTGAAGGCAAGACTGGGTCAACTACCGCCTCGACCTTTTGACTTTCATCTGGTATGGGTTCAGATGGTTTATCTTCAATGATAGATGCTTCGGCCAACCACATGGGCGGGTCAGCTGGATTTTCAACTATCGACGGACTCGGAAAGAGTTTCTTATATCCAGGAGGAAGTCGTAACGGTCAAATCGGACGATCATCCAAAACTCTTTTAGCCTCATTTAAGAAGGGACAACGGTGGACGGCGTGATCACCTTCACACAGTTTACAAGGAAATTTGCACTTTCCTTTTTGTCCAGGGACTTCACTTTCACTAGTTGACGATGTGTTTTCAACATGTTCATCAGAGGTTGATGACATCGGGTTGTGCAAACGAGGAGACCAGTCCCTTAAGATCCGAGGGATTCAGGGACAATCTCTATGATAGTGGTCTCCTTTGCAAATGACACATGGCGATTTAGGCCTGGTCGGTGCAGTGTGTGGATTTTCGCTAGACGACGCTTGGTTGCCCCCTTTCGCCTTTGGCTCCTTCTTCTTCTTCTCTTTCTTCTTCTTTTCCTTCTTCTTCTCAGATACTTGATTTTTGGATTTACCAGCCCCATCAAGCAAAGAGGAAGGAGGAGAGGAAGAATTGGAAGAAGTAGATGGTTGGGGGGTAACTCTGGAATTGTCTAGTTGTTGACTCGATTGTTCAGGAATTGTGGTGCTCTGAACGATGGAGGTTGAGAAAAGCCATAAGGGAAAACCAATTGTCAATCCTAGAAGTGACAATGTGGCCATATGGGGTGCACCAACATCTCCCCAAGAGGAGAAAGGACAAGGATTTCCTCCAAGGTGAATTCCTTGGTTGGTGGACTCCATTCTCTCAACCCAAGACCAATGTAGGAAAGGTGGTGATTATTCCGTTTAAAATAAATTTTAGACGCTTTGAAACAACTTATTTTTTCAATTTTAAAGAGTCGAGAAAAAACAAAAGATGACTCTAGTCGCCTTCGATTTTTAATGAGCCTGAAGTGACAAGTGCTCAGATGGACCTTTTCTGTTAAGGATTCTAAAAAGGAATGAAAGGGACTGCTCTGGAAATCTAGGCAGAGGGATTACCAAACCAATCGCAAAACTGCAGAATACTTTTTACGGTACGACAGTCAATCTTCCTGAATGTTGTGTTCAGTGCATTGCGATCGATAGGGCGGTAAACACGGCTTCCTAAGGATAAAGGATTAAGCCTATTGTGGTCTCCCAAAATATACTCGACGATACGTGGGAGCACAAGTCCGTACTGGCACTTATCATCTCAAAGTGGAGGAATCACCCAACCATCAGTGAGAACAACGGTTACCATGCTTTACGACGCCAGAATACGTCTCTAGCCTAGACTTCTAGATGTTGTGCGTTAGGTTCCAAAGCATTGTTAGATTCATTAAATTTATTTTATAGTTGATCTTGCTTAAGAAATTTGCCTTTCAGGTTCACCGCATAATGTAGATGTACAATTCCTAAAATGCAATCTAAGATGATAAACAATCTTTTATCTTCTTTGTGCAATGAAAATCCTAGCTACTAAGGAAAGAAAGACAGAATTCTTTCAACAAAGAGCAAAGAGCACACACTATATGCACTGTCCTCAATCAAACAATCAAACAGTCTAAATGCAAATGCACATGCATGTATTTGTTTTCAGCCTTCTTAATATGTGAATGATAAAAAGAAAGCTAATGTGCAAATCTGAATTACTTTTCAAGCGACAATTACTAACAAGTTTCTTTTCAAAATCAAAATGAAGACAATGACAACACTTTGCGATTTGGAAATGAAGACTTTCTTTCGACACTAGAAAAACTACTAATTCATATCAAATACAACAGTAACAGGGTAATCAACTATCAAGAGTAATCGAACTCTCTTCTATGACTGAAAACGACACTTGCGACACTTTTCAAATCAAGAAACGACAGTACAATTACGTTACTTTTTTGCAAAGGAGAACTGAAAATGACTCAACAAATACACAAAAAAATTTACAGTTCTTTGCACAATGGAGGCAGAATAACAGCAAGGAAAGGGGTTTCAAACAGAGGTGTACTGACTATAGGCAGCAAAATTCTTGAATAGATCTGAAAAGAGTGAACACAGAAACCAAAATTCAGGAACAATGCCTAGTCTGATCAGCGCACCTGTAACACAGTGAATCTGAAATGCAGTGCACCTACTACACTCGGGAAGTGCGCTGAATTTGAGATTCACAGAACAGAGAGTGCGCTGGGCCAGAAATGAGACTTTGCTTGGGTTCCGAGTCACAGTTTGCAGTTCAGTTCAGGGATTTTGGCCGAGCAAGTGGTAATCAGTAAATCAACAACAGGGGTAGATCTAAGGAGGTTACTAGAGCCACCACAAGGGTAATTAGAGAGTTTGTAAATCAGTTGTTTAATTCATAAAAAAAACTCGGAGATTGACTGAAGTGGCATTTATCTACTTTGCATTTGCATAGAAAATGCAGTTCGAAAACTACCTGGCTCAACTTCAGGCTCTGTCTATAAGTTTATAAAGTAAACAAATGTAGATAAACAAACAACCTAGTCGGTCCCCAACAAAGTGTCTATGCATAACTGCTAATCCCACTAAGGTGTGGTAGCTACCTTAGAAACAAACAAAGTAAAACTACTTTCGTTTTCCTTTATGAAAGATAGATGAGAGAAGAATAAAGGAGACCAACCTCTGTCTTGCGCTTGGTTCCTTGGTCAATTCCTCTCTCTTTTGATAGTCCTTTGCTACTTGCTTCCTTGTATACCCAGCTTTACAGAGTACCTGTAGAATCAAAGCAGCATAACACTAGACGAGAACATGGATCTATTATCATAAACAATCTAGGATCATATGTAAATTGACCATACAAATGCACAAAACATAGATTACACAAGAGTATGGAGGAAAAATTGAATAGCTTTATTGATAATCAAGAAAGAGCCAAGAGAGTTACAACCAGTTGTTCTGACTCAGCATCATCCTCTCAGCAAGTAAGCCCTTCTTCACCTCATGCAAAGCTTAGATCACCCAACACTATGATGTTACCTCAAGAAGCCAACAGCAATTCCTTACAAGATGCAAAATTCCAGCCTCTGGATCTCTGGGATGAGGGATCCATATATAGATATTTGTAAGGGAGATGAGTCAGCTTGTGATTTGATTAGTGTCTTCCCTCTGATAGTTCTTGCTTCCACTTGGAGATTGGTGATCTCTTACTCATCCTTGGTCGAATTCAGAAAGGCAAGTGTCACAAGAGAAGTTTCTGGAAGATTCCATGCTTCTCCACCTCGCAGATTGACACTGCCATTTGTCTCTTCTCACCCATCGCACCCCATAGAAGGGCTTTTTGAAATGCAACGCACCCACTGAGTGTACTTAGGTGAGATGCAACGCAATTTGCCTATGGAGCAGGTGAAATGATCCTGTTTTTACCAATTCTGAGTAGTTTTTCATGGAGAACTTCTGGGAGAAGCTGTAATCAGTTGACCTTGTTCCTTTAGGGGTTGGAACAACACTTTTAGGGACTTAGGAGCCCTTAGTTTATGGAAATTTTATGCTTGGGGTTGCAGTGCCCAAAAATGTCTATAACACGATCAAGTATCATTTTCTCTGGGAACAAGTGCTTGAACAAAAGGTCAAATTGGAGTATGTTCCCTCTAAGGAACAAGTTGTTGATATCCTCACCAAACCACTACCCAGGGAGACATTTGAGTACCTCAAACAGAAGTTGGGGGTAGTTGATGGATCATCTTGCTGTTTAATATTGTGTGTTTCAGAGAAAAGTGGTGGTACATGAGTTGAATGAGGAGGATCTGTGTACATACGCCATTTTATCAAGTTACAGTCGTGTATATGTCGATTTGAAGAAATGCAATGGGGCCAAGCTCAGGATGAAAAGAGTCTGATATGGGTCTAACAAGAGACCATTTGGCACAGGTTCAGGGGGAGCATATATTCTTCTAATAATTCATTGTTGGCATTATCTTAGAAGATCTTGGTTCAAATTCACAGTTGGACTGATTTCAGGTGGAACAGGTGTAGAAGGAGAACATGGGTGTTGGTCTAAATAATGATTGACAAATGCTGTTGATGTTTGTTTTTGATAACTGTCAGAGTCTTGCTGTAGATATTTTGTCTATATGTCTTATATTTCTTTTATCAAGGTCATGTAATGACCTATTTTGGTTTCCCCACTATGCCTGGGATGAATGATGTAATGTTCTTATTTTATCATGTATCCCCACTTGGTTGGATGGATGAGTCAATACTGGTATATTCCCATTTGGATGGGAGATGGATGTATGTATGAGCCTTTGGTGATAGGAAGGAAATTATAAATTCATGTTTCTTTTATAGAACATCTTCGTGCAGACCTTGCCTACAAGTTAGGGGGAGCTTGGATAGCACAGCAGAGCAAAAATTTTAGCATGGACTCAGGAGGAGCATAACCCTTTGCCCTTGATGTCAAAGGGGGAGAATGACTTTGAGTGACTTTGGGTTGCCATCAAGTCCAAAGTGGGAGATTGCTGGCATTATGACACAAGTTTGGAACAGGTTTAGCTCTATGACATAAGTGTTGTCCTTGATGGCAACTCACTCAAATGGCAGATCATAGTTCAGGCTCTCAGAATGAAAGAAAATGAGGTATACGCAGGTTCCTCATAACAAAGTCGTGTATACACGTGGGTGTATCGATCAGAAGGCACGTATACGTATGCATGCACTTTCATGCAAAGAAAAGTTTGTACATGTGGGAAAACTTATGGATGGTCCATGGTATTTAGTCTGGCATATTTGAACCTATGGTTTTGGTCCTTGGTATTGCATTTAAAGTGTTGAACCCAAATTGGGTCCCTAGTATTAGTTCTCAATGGTTTTTGGACCATGGCTTGAGTAAGGCCTAAGACTATAAAAAGGGAAGGAGATCATTTAGCAAGGGCATGGACTTATGTGTTTTATATCTTGAGAGGAGCAAGATCTAGAATACTGGTGATTGGTTGGTGAGTTACTGTTGGATCTGAATCAAGGAGGAACCTGAGCATTACACGATGGTTAAGATCTATTGATGGGTTGAGATCTCAAGCATTGAATAGTAGTATCATTGTGTGATTTTGATCTATTATATTTGGCACATGATTAGATCTATAAATATGATAATCTGAGTATAACCAAGGTCTGGTTAAGTAAAAGAATAAATTATCTTTTATAGATTTGTACGCAGGTTCGACACAGCGGAGGCGCGTATACACGCAGGTTATGCAAGTGAAGACTACGTATACACTGGTTGGCTTTGGCATAGCTGCATATGTACGCAGGTTTCTATTGGTGAAGTAGCATCTAATTGATGTTTGATTGATATTCATGGATCCAGTCTGAAAATCAATGAAACGTGGTCCCTGGAAGAAAAGAGAAGGTTGAAGCCTTCTATAGGTCAGCACCTACGTACTAGTACCTCAGCTAGTACAAGAGCTAAGGGGGTTGTAGCTCCCTTCCAGGAGAAGTTGG
This sequence comes from Pinus tabuliformis, assembly GCA_031772625.1. Lineage (NCBI taxonomy): Eukaryota > Viridiplantae > Streptophyta > Pinopsida > Pinales > Pinaceae > Pinus > Pinus tabuliformis. The sequence continues at coordinate 626,726,597 of CM062820.1, read as the reverse complement.
AGAACGAGAGAAGGTTGTAGCCTTTGCAGGTTGAAGCCTGCGTGCTGGTATAAGGCTGTACCAGTACGGAATCATTGCAAAAGGAAGTTTCTAATTGAAAGAAGATAGAGACATATTGCAGCAAGTGGTTTTCACCCACATTGGGTGTCCACCTTATATCTTGTGTTCTTTTGTGTGACTGTCTGCTCTACTTTTCTATTCGTGCTTACTGTTATATGGTTCTAACACACAGATTAATGATCAACATCTAAAGAATAAATTAAATTCTAAGTCTGGAAGTTATACGCGAGTTTCATTAGTCAGAGTTGTGTATACACGCTGTTTTAATTAAATGAAGTAGAATATACAAATATTTGTATAAATTGAAAAGGAATTTGACTTAATAATACTGATTCACCCCCCCCCCCCCCTCTCAGTATTATTTTCAACATCAACTGGGGTTTGATATTGTTCAGGTGGAGGAGAACCCAGTTGAGAAGCAATTTGGACATTCAAAACCATAGGGGTTGAAAACAACCAAACTGGCAAACCAATGGTAAATCTAGGAAGGGATAATGTTGCCATACAAGGAGCACCAACATTTCCAAAAGAAGGAAAAGGACTAGGATTCCCATCAAAAGGGTTTCCTTGATTGGTGGACTCAGGAACTATTGTCATTAGTCTCAACCTAAGATCTACTAAGGATTATTTCCACAGGAAGAATGTTCTTCCGTGGTTAGTTAATTTTAGAACTTAACAAAAAATAAATCAAAAAAAGTTAACTAAGCATAATGGTTTACCAAGCAACTCTGAATTGCAATATACACCATGGAGAACCAAGGACTTAACGTATGGTAGCCAATCTCCGTGAATGTTGTGTTCAGTGAATCACGATATACAAGGAGGCAGACTCTGTTACCTATGGATGGATAGAAACCTATAGGGGACTCCCAAAATATACTCGATGGTACGTAGGATTGCAGTCCATATTAGTTTTGTTTAATGTGTAATCATTCAATGGGAGTGTTCCCATATACTTACCATGTGTGGAGCACCTCCGATATACCCGAAAGTACTATAGAACAGTCCTCTGTGCATGGAACAGGATTTCACCCCTGGGATGAAACGTTGGAAAACATTGATAGATTCTACATTTAACAATGCTGAAACACATCTCCAGCCTAGACCTCTAGATGTTTTTGTTAATGTTCCAAATGCTTCTTAGGTTAATTGAGATAATTTTTAAATTTGATCTTGAATTATGTTTCAATTTCAAGGTTCAAAACTCAATGTCACCTTAACACACCTATGATGCAAATATTATGAAAAAAGGATTATTTCCATTTCCATGAAGGCTATTTAGCATAGCGAAGAAGTTTCAAACATTGATACAACAACCAAGTATGCAACAAACAAACTTCCTAACTAGATCTTTCATTTTCACTATTCCAATGCACCCACCAAAAGTAAAATGAATTTCAATTCACTAAAAGGCACCTACATGATGTTTTTCAATTTTTATTTTCAACGAATGAGAATGCACTTTTAGCTTTCAACACTAAGCAATGTGATCTATGCTCAATGATAATCCCAAAATGAATTTTCAATGCAACGTAATCTAATGAAATTTCAAAGAGTAGACTTTGAGATGAAATCTAAGCAAAAGAAAATGTATTTCTTTTATAGTTTTAAAAAGAACTAATAATGCTTTAACCAACAGCAAATCAGTATTCCTTCCACACATACAAGCAGCAAACAGTAAATTAAATTGACCCAAACAACTAAAGACCCAACCAAAATTCACTTTCACTACTTCAAACAATGGGATGGAATTTTGCAAACCAATAAGAAATCAACAAAAATAATGGAAAGTTCTATGCACACAGAGCAGGAGGACACTTCAGAGATCAAGACACACTAGACCTTTCTGGTATAAATCCTAAAAATTATCATTTTTTGGACCAGTGCTACTTTAATGGTCAAAATTCTTGTTGATAGGGGTTTTCAATGCTACTTTAATGGTAAAAACTTATGCACGACTGTAATGGGGAAAATCAACACTGCAAGTGTGATTATTTCTGGAGAAAATGCATTGGGCGAGAAAGACTTAGGAAAATGAAAAGAAAATTTAAGTGATATCCAAACTTGACACTCTAAAGAACATACTACTCAGAATGTGGACCCATAATGAACTTAAGTTACAAATCACTACAAGGTTGGCCAAACTAATCAAAAATACCAAACATAAGAAGGAGGTTTGAAGGGTTACAAGATCCCTAGCGGAGTTGCCATTTTTTTGTACAATAAATCCTTTATGTGGACATAAATGATCCCTCTATTCCTATGGGAGGATCAAGCAACAAACATAGACGAATATGTGAAAACTTTCCTAGTTTATACCAGAAAACACAAAGAGGGTAGATGGCCTACCTCACTGTGATGCTAACGTCTATTGGTGTCATCCTTGATTCTTCTTCTTCCAATATCAATCTCCTCTTCATCATTATGGATGAATACCTGCAAGGAAGATCATGTGGAGATTGAAAATATAAACCATCTAATAGATCAAGGAGTATTACACTAAATGAACAATCATTGACACATTTATGGAAAGTAAACACATAATTTATTATTAATAGATGGTAAAGGGAGAATTACAACCACATAATACTTGATGTTGGAAGGCTCATTTAGGTGATTTTTTAATTCCTAGCCTTAACCTTCAAGCAATACTTTCTCCTTAGAAATATGGGCAGCATTTGGGTATAGTTCATCACTAGGAAGGCAACCAAGCAATATCCAACCAGTAGTGGATAGTAGATATATTATTTATAGGGAAGGAGAGGGAGTTGAGGATCCATAAAAGAAGGGAGAGGTTCCACATCTCAAGGGAAATATCCATGAAAGTAGGATCAAGGACCAAAAATGGTGGATCTCGTTCCAATCCTCATTCACCTATAACTAGCGCGTCGTTCCTGATACTTCTAGTAAGAGAAGCTTCTCCTCCACTTTAGGAAAAACTTCTTGAAGAGGTTCTGCGTAGGTTTTCTTGATATAATCCATGTTGGTTGCGCTAGGACAATATAATGCAACAAGGTACTAGCACATTTCACTAGTGATGCAAAACGCGTTGATCCTTAAAACAAGGTTTTTTGACAAGTTTCTTTAGAATTCTTTCAAGGAAAGTTTTCTTCTTTTCTTCGGGGATGATTATGAACATGTTTCATGGTGAATACACTGACAACTTTTGTCATTTTGACACTTTGGGATAAGAGAATGGGAGTGTGACAAAATATTGTATAACATAAAGGTGTAGAGATATGATGGTTTGGTAAGTATTTCATGGACAATCTTAGCTTATGAAAACCATATGTAGAGTTCCAATCTTATTTCACTAGTTTGCATTGATGTGATATTTGAGTTTAATTTATTGAGTAGAGAATCTAAAGGTTGTCATTTCTTGAGTGTGCACATAGACAATGAGTCTTTTATTTGCCTTTTGATTTGGATAAATTGAGTCCCGAGGTAGATTTTGATGAATAAAATTTTGAAAATCGATTAGCATGGGTGTGTGGTAGCTAATCTGGTGGTTAGTAGTCGATTTGGTGATTGTTTAAAGTTCCTTGCAAGGTGATACACATAAATAATTCCCCAGTATATGTTGAAGGTTCCTTTGTAGGTATATACACACATATTTAAGTCTTCCATTGAATGAACCTACTAGTAATTTATTTCCTAAGTTTGTGTTCAAAATATGCACTAATCTATGGTCCAGGATTTGTATGGCTTACAAGATAACATGTGCTTGGATTACACTAGGAAATGCACTAAATTGGTACAAGGTTTTGAAATAGAATGATAGAGGTACTTGTAGAGATTAGAAAGCATTTGTTGAGTTATCTACATGTTTAAAATACATTGATCTCCCTTTGTATGTTTGATGAAATTGTTTGGAAGTATTTACATAATACATAGTATTATCTCTCAAAAATTCTTGTGCACACCATATAATATCCATTGTGACTGTAGGAGTAAAAACATCAGACCTATTCCAGCACCAAAACCCTTGAGATATGACTAAATTTGTAATGATATATTTGCTTGTATACACAGAGATTAAGATATGCACATAGTTTATGAAATTGTATACCTGTCAGAGATTCAAAGGATTTTTTTTGTTGCAGAAATAGATCTTGATGAATGATTATTTTATACTCACCATATAGTTGTCATAGATCTATTAGAGTTGAAGCATCAATCTGAGATCAATCTACAAAGATTTATGGAAGAGTCTTGTGTATTGAGGATTTTGGATGGATTTCCTGATTGATCTTCATGTTGTTGACCTTGTATGCTTGGTAACTCAATTTTTCATAGGTATGGAAAGGTATGTATGTTGCGGAGGTTGTTATCTGTCAATGTGCAGTGCAGATATAAGTTCCTTGCTCACCAAAGGCAAAGGTTTTTCTATGATAAAATTTTCTTACGAACTTTATGGGATTAATGTTGTTGTTTTTCCTTAACTTGTAGAGAGCTTATATTCATAATTAAATATATATACCAAGCATAGTCATGCTTGAGGTTCAGTGATATATTTTCATGTTTATGTATGGATTATGATAGAGTGTGGGAATTGATCTTCATGTCTATGTATGGCTTATGATAGAGTGTAGGGATTGTCTTCACATATGCATTGACAAACCTATAATCCTCAATTTTTTGTTGTAGTGATATTTGAACAAAGAAAAAGTGACATAAGTTGGGTGACTAAAGAAACAAGTTGTGGTTGTGAGAAAATCCTTCACTAGAGTCATATCTTCCTAAATTGTGAAAGGTGTATTATGCTTAGGAGTTTTCAATGTGTTGATATTTAATGGTTTCTCTAAAAGTTTGATTAAGTATTGGTTGATTTATTCTGAGATATTGATGTTAGAACCTTATAAATGCTATATATTTGTTGTTGAGAGGGATTCTTAGTTTGTTCCCTTGGTTAAATTGATGATGTTATCTATGATACATTGCTGGTATGACTTGGAAGCTTACAAAAATGTCTATAAGCTTGATGTAGTATGAGATAATGTAATGGTTGAGTTTAAGCATTAAATAGAGTGATATAAGGTTGATTATGCTAGAGTATTGATGAGATGATTCATGTATGTATAAATCTTTTTAATTTTCAAAATTTAGGAAATGTATTAATAGGGTTTGGAATTGATGTCCTAGCTAAGTAAGAATATTGTTTTTGATGGTTCATGGGAATTTATATTGTAATGAGAATGTTTTTCCAAAGTCAGATGTGCATTCAGTTATGGAGCACTGATTGAAAATAAATTTATATGTGGGTCTAGATTGAAAATTGGAAGAAATGTGACCTATAATATTTTATTTTTGTTGCAAGTGGATCTAGTGTGAAATATTCTGAAACAAGGTCCACAAGAAGTCTGAGGGTTCGAGCCTTTAGTGAGGGAGTGGTAGCTTCCTTCCAAAGAAATTTCTCAAGGAGTAGTAGCTTCCCTTCAGTAGTAATTGGAGAAATAATAAGAGGTGGTAGCCTCCAAGAGGTAGGATATTATGCATTGATAGAAGCATGTGCTAGTGCAAGACATAAAAGATAATATTTCGGAATATTAGTAAAAGAAGTGAAAGACAAGAACAACAATGGTTTTTCCCAATTGGGCTTTGCACCTGATATTTATTGTTTATATGTGATTATGATGATGTTGACTTGTTATGTTGTCACATATAGATTTGTTGTCATTCTATTAAAATTATAAATAATTTTGAAAACTAAGAAAAAGTTGAATTATCACGAAATATTGAGTCACCTCCCCCCTTTTATTATTTCTAAAAATTGGAATAAGAGTCAAGTCCTTTAGGAATCAATTTAACATTTGGAAGTAGATCTAAGGGATTATGGCAAGGAAGAACAAGAAGAATACATCTCAAAGGAAGGATTCAATTCAGGAATATTATGATAATGAAAGTAGTGTATCACATGTAGTGGTAGTATTTGAAATTGTCAATCAGGCACAATCAGTAATGGAACAAGTGATGTCAGGAACTACTGATAATCAAAGTATGATCCTGCTCAATGATGCAAATTATCAGGATTGGAAATAAAGGATGAACTCTAGGTAAATATCCCTAAAATATGATGTTTAGAATTTAGTATGTAATGGTTATACTAAAATTCCCCATCTAGTCAAGAACTGCAAAAGAATGACCATGTATTAAATGTGATCTATTGTGCCATACCTAATTCAAAACTTGAGAAAGTTATGCACTATGAATTTATAAAGGATGTATGGGATAATCTATAGGCAATCCACGAAGGTGAAATAAATATAGTTAAGGAAGAATTTTATTCATTAGGTAAACCAATAGGTAATATTTCTTTCAAAACATTTAATGTATATGAAGAAGAAAATTGTGTCCTACTAGAAGATGAGCATGTCCATGAGATAAATTCCATAATATCAAATGGAGTTACAGATTCAAAAGAATAAAGGTTAGAAAATGAATTCAAACTTAAAAGAAATATTTTTTTTGCATTGAAAAGGATTGACAGTCTTCAGGTCAAGCTATAGGTGTATGAGAACAGGGACATTGATGAATGAGCAAACACTACAACAGTAAGTAAACAACTTAACGAAATGAAAATATATTGTGAAGGACTTGAAGTTGAGATCATCTCTCTAAAGTTTGATCTAAAAAAGTCAAATGAATGTGTTGGCATTATGACACAGGTTTGGCACTATGACAGAGGTGTTTTCCTTGATGGCAACTCACTCAAATGACAGATCACAGTTCAGGCTCTCAGAATGAAGAAAAAGAGATATGCGCAGGTTCCCCTTAACCAAGTCGCGTATACACACGGGTTCGATGATCGTAAGGCGCGTATATGTATGCACGTACTTTCATGCAAGGAAAAGCGCGTACATGTGGGAAAACTTATTTTTTGTCCATGGTATTTAGTCCTTGGCATTTGGACCTATGGTTTTGGACCATGGTATCTCGTCCGATGTGTTGAACTTAGGTATTGGGTCCATGGTATTGATTCTCTATGGTTTTGGACCATGATTTGAGTAAGGCCTAAGACTATAAAAAGGGAAGGAGATCATTTGGCAAAGGTATTCACTCAAGCATTGAATATCTTATGAAGAGCAAGATCTGGAATACTAGTCACAGGATTATGGTGTATAGTTGGATCTGAATCAAGGAGGAACCTAAGCGCAAGAAGAAGGATAAGTTCTATTGATGGGTCAAGATCTTAAGGCTTGAAGAGAAGTATCTTTGTGTGATTTGATCTGTTATATTTGATGCATGACTTGATCTATAAATCTGATAATCTGGGTATAATTCATGTCCGAATAAGTGAAAAGGGTAAGATTATCTTTTATAGATCTGTATACAGGTTCAGCGAAGCAAAGGCACGTATACACACTGGTTCGGTAATTTAAAATCGCGTATACAAAGGTTGGCCTTAATACAACAGCGTATGCACGTAGGTTCTACATATTTAAGTAGTGTACATCTCATGAAATATGTTTTAGCTACTTCTGTTTATTGTTGCAGTGTTCTGGGTTCAGGATTGGCTTCTGGTTACTGTAATTGTATTCTGGTTACAACATTCAGAGAAGTAATTGTTTGATTCAGTTTTGTTTGAAGAAAAGGAGATTGGTTGATGCAGATGTATTTGATGTTTGATTATTTTCATTGATGGATCCAGTCTGAAAATTTATGAAACGTGATCCCTGGAAGAAAAGAGAAGGTTGTAGCCTTCTGTAGGTCAGCACCTACGTACTAGTACATCAGCTAGTACAAGAGATAAGGGGGTTGTAGCTCCCTTCCAGGAGAAGCTGTAAAACAAGATAAGGTTGTAGCTTTCTGTAGGTAGAAGCCTATGTATTGGTATAAGACTGCACCAGTACATATCCATTGTAAAAAGAAGTTTCTAATTGAAAGAAGATAGAGACAAATTGTAGCAGGTGGTTTTCACCCACATTAGATTTCCACCTTATATCTTGTGTTATTTTGTGTGACTGTCTATTATGTTTTACTGTTCCTGGTTACTATTTATATGGTTCTGACACATAGATTAATGATCAACATTTGAAGAATAAATTAAATTATAAGTCTGCAAGTTATACCCAAGTTTCCTTAACTGCAGTTGCGTATATACGCTGATTCCACTAACTGAAGTAGTGTATGCAAATCTGATTATGAAATGAAAAATAATTGACTTGATAATACTGATTCACCCCCCCACTCTCAGTATTATTTCCAACAGAATGAAATAAGGAGCTAATTGAAGTATTTAAAGACCAAGAAAATGGGCTTAAAGAGGAAATTATCAAGTTAAGAACCTAGTTGGAAGAGGTAAGAAAAATTTAAGAAGCAATAAGCAATCAACTAAGAGAAAATAAGAATGGCTATGAGAAATTAGAAATAGAGGTAATCTCAGGAAGAAGTAAATTAGCAGAAAATGAAAAACAATTGCTATTTCAAGACAATACCAAGACATTGGACAATATTCTTAGTAGTCAAAGGTATCCCTCTATTAAATCAAGCCTTGGTTTTCATGAAATCGCGAAGAGAAAATCCATCTCACAAGGATGTGCAGATAGTTTCAAAGACAACAAAGCAAATTATGAAAATCCTGATAAAGGATCAAGAAGGCAATAGAGCCAACAACCAAGAAAAGTTAATTTTCAAAGAAAATAATGTACTCCCAAGAATGAGTATGGCAGAAATGTAGACATATAAAGAAGAATCAATAATTTATTTTATCCCTTGATTGATGATATTGAGTGTTTTATCTGTCATAACTTTGGACACATTGTAGCCTATTACAAAAGCAGATTGTTCATACCTCAAGAAAATAGTATCTCATCAAGGATGTCATTGGTTCCTAGGTATTCAAGTTTCTTTCAAGGCTATTTTTTTATATTCAAATTATTTGGTCATAAGGCTATATATTTTAGATCATATAAAAATAAAAGGAACATGAAGCATGAGTAATATGACTCTTTTGTCCCCTTCTCTAGACACATAAGGTGTTATACATGAAATAAATTAGAACATGTGGCAAAAGAATGTAGGAGCAAGCCAATGAATTAATTTAGACATTTCAGACAACATGACATGTAAATGAAAAAGAAATATTTAACAAAAACCTAGAAGAAGACACCTCCATCATCAATCATCATTCGAAAACTTGGAATAAAAGGAAATAGTAGCAAGAGAAGTGTGGTCTTACTTTGTGCACACTAGAAGAAGAAAATCACTGGTAATTAGATGGCGTATGCTCTCATCACATGTCTAGAAATAAGAGAAAAATTATCCCCCTTAAGAAAACCAAGGGTGGTGACGTTATTCTTGGTAACAATGCACCAATGAAGGTGTTAGGAAAAGATAGAGTCGATCTTGATGTTAAAAATACAGAAGCAGCTAATTTATTATTGGTTGAAAGGTTGAAATCAGAACATCCTAAGTGTGTTCAAATAATTGATAGACGAAATGTAGTTATATTGACCTCAATAAGGGATGAAAAATTATAGAAGAAGACATTAGAAATGTTATAGAAAAAGGGATTAGAAATGCAGAAAAGGTATATGTACTAAAGAAAAATATGGGCAGAAATAAGAGATTGAAGTAAATATCCTCCTCCTCATATTCAGAGTAGGAGAAGACAAAATCCACTATAATCTATTTATAAAATGACTACAAAAGAGAATGAGAGGTGCATAGCCTCAAGACAAGAACATGGTAGTAGCATGACAATTAGGTCCACAAGATCAACTTCCTTTTTGGAAAGAAGTGCATGAGCTCAAGGGGAGTGATACATGCAAAAGAAGGTTTACATGTGTGTTATTTCATTGGTTCAGTTTTGTATGATTATTTTAGTCTTGGAACCCTAATGATAGTTTGATAATATGACAGCCATGCATATGACCCCTTATGCATGTTTACAATTATGATTTGATATGAGTTGGATGGTTCTTGATGTGTTGCTAGATCATTTTAATTTTTCGGTGATTAAATGATGTATTCACATATGGTTTATTATATGTTGGTGGAAACATATTGAATTACCTAATTCTATGATGCCTATCATTTAATACATGTTGCAAGATGTAGGCTACTAATATTACATATTTTGAGGTTATTTATGAATGATGTCAAGGTGTGTTGATGAAGGGATGGAATGTGTCCAAGGGGATAACCTCATATTCTTCCATTGTTTTAGCTATTCATTATTGGCGTTGTGTTCTCTTATTGGTAGGAAAAGGAAAAGACACAGATAAAGAATTTTTTCATCCCTTGCCATGTATTATCTGATATTGTATTACTGCATATTTAATAGATTGTCATTGTTGGTACCATAAGAGAGGACCTTATGATAGAAATAATGGATTGAGAAAAATGTTATAGTATCACTTCATTTTCTTATTATATGCTAAATAAGTGATGTTGTGCTAACTTCTTGGCCAAAGAGTTGGAGTTTGAAACTTCTAGTATATGGTTGCATAATGATGAGCCTTACTAATAATATAGTATGGGGAAGTGTGATGCAGGAAAGTGTTCCCTCTGTGGATAGAGGCAACCCCTCTAGCCCTAGAGTGGGTCTAGTCACAAACAAAGACAAATCAACAATAGCTTTCCTTAAATAGTTCAAGTTGGAGGCCTACTTCAACCGGTGGTCAATGGAGTTCCATTGCGTTGCTCCAGCTTCCGTTTCCTTCTCTCGATGAGTAATCAACCTAAAACAATGCAAAGGAAATACAACAAAGCACGTAACCGGAACAACAATGATCTATTTACCCACAAAGTCAAGAAGTCATGAGCTATCTAATACATTACATATAAGACATAGGAAAACATCATTGATTGCATTAATCATGAAATAGAGTAAGCTTACAACCAAGGTCTTGACATCACAAGCCTTCTCAGAGGGATCCAGCCAGCATGTTCCTCAAGCATTCACTCTTGAAAGTGGATCTCCCAATACACAAGTCTCTCTCGCTAACAAGTTTTACACAAGATCAAAGGCACTTCACAACCTTCCTCAAGCTCTCAACAATCCCACACTTGTCACACTCACACCAGCTATCTAACAAGCTCACAAGTACTAACAGCAACACTCCAAAGACTAAGAATTCCAAACTAGCAGCACATAGTAATGGTGAGAGTTTAAATAGGAGAAGGAGTCTCCATGAATGGTGGGAGGATGAGCTTATATCCAAGGAAGGTAGCACAAATGACGGAACAGCCATGCCAGAGAAAGGAGGGCAACATTAACAAGGCCAACAACCAGGTTTGGAGTCATCTGGAAGGCTGACTGTTGGAACAAATTCACCCAATCTGGATCATCATGGGCACATAACTAGTATGCCGCGCTGACATCACTATTTCATAACGGAGATATTCAGGTCATCGCGGGAAACTACAAGAGACAGTTGCGTTGGCACATGAAATTCGACCATCGCGGGAATCACGTGTACTTCTGTGATGGTAGCACTTATGGACTGTTTTGGAGCGCCCTTCAGCGTGTTTATTTGGCCAAAAAACGCGACGAGGCAGAAACCTTTGGAAAAGTGGGTCATTTGGCAACATCAGAGAGCATGAGCATGAATGATTTTGGACTCATGACACAGTAGGAAGACTGGGATGAAGGCAATGACAAATTACTGTGTAATAGATGCCCCCTAAAGTATGAAGCACGAGAGAGAGGGAGGGGTGAAATGCTTTACGAAACTGACTGAACTGGAACACCATCTGGAAGAATCTGCACACAAGTACAACTGATATCTCTGATAATGAATTACGTGTATTCTAGGCATGGGCACAGCCATCCAAAATACATACGAAATAGGTCTATGGCATGGACAAAGCCATCCAGCTAATGAGACAATGATGATGATAAAGGTATGGTCACAGCCATCCATGAAGACTCAGGTATGGTCACAGCCATCCATCAATGAGTCATGTAATCATAAACCAATCCACGCAGCCCGAACCTGTGTAATCTAAGTTTGGGGTCTTGAACCCATCTGATCATAGTACAAATCCTAACATGTGAATAGATGTGCTAAGGTCTAGCATGATAGAAAATCGCTTGATTACTAGCAGTGATGAAAACCGTTAACAAGCGCGAGAGAAACCACCAATAATGCCAATGGCTCTCAAGGTACTGTCCAGCACAATCCACGAAGTGCGAAAAAGGAGCTGAAGTCGAACACCCATGGAATCACCCAATCGACGACCAATGATGAAATTCGACCGTGAGGTGCGAAGAAATTTCCATTGAGGCATGCAAGCTCTAAGGTACCAAAAGGGATCTCTAGATCAATCTCCTAGATAGTGAGCTAATGTCGACAGGAGACGACCCGTCGCAAGAGGGCCATAATGTTTCCCCCATCAATGACACGAGATAAGGAACAAGTGGTAGATGGCGAAACAGAGTATCAGAGGAGAAGACAAGGGTGTAAACTGCAGAAGGATTATACTCTTGAACATGTCGGTGACACGACTCCAGAGGTGGGTGGCAGCATTAAGGCACCAAGGGATCAGAGGCTCGAAAGAGACGGCATGAATTAGATGGAATGACGCTAAATGACAACCCAAACCCACGGAAGGCCAAATGATGATGTATGGATGTCCCAACGCGACAAGAAGCAAAAGTGTTGATGTTCAAGAGTGACTAGCTGCCATAGACAATCAATGATAAACCTGTTGTTGAGTCCAACCTAGTAATAATTTAACGAGCCCTAGGAAGGAGAAGCTCGAGCCTCGTCATGGTGATGATTCCAATGACGTCAGAGTTTAATGAGTCTGACATAGGTAAAACTCGGAGTCTTTTTCATGTTTAGAGAGTTTGAAAAAGACATGGAAAAGAAAACTCCAGGGGGGTCCTTTTTCATAGATTTGTGTCTCCCGAGCCCGAAAATGTATAAATTGATACTCAAAAGAACCGCCTGACCATCATGGTTGAGGAGTACTTTTCATAATTAGTGACTTCAACCTGAAAAAGTAGAAAATCGGTTGGAATCACATTGTTTCGTAACTGATAACAAGCTTGAAATGACAAAGGCCTGGCAATCTTTTCATTTTTACATAGTCGGAAAAGAGCTTAAAGGCGACCGCCTTTTTAAGTCCATTTAACGAGTCAAAAAAGGAAAAAATACTCGGCATTCTTTTCACCTTGAAACGGTCGAAAAAGAGCTGAAAGCGGACCACCTCTTATTTCTTTTAACGAGTCAAGAGGGAAAACTCGACAATCCTTTCGTCTTTAAATGGTCGGAAAAGAGTTGAAAGTATACCTCCATTTTTATTCTCTTTAACGAGTCAAAAAGGGAAAAATACTCGGTAATATTTTCATCTTTTACGAGTCAGAAAAGAGCTTAAAGGAGACTCGTCCTGGAGGAACGAGTGGTATAAAGGGTAGCAACTGGTTCTAGCAATGGTGGAGCTGCTCAAAACATGTAATGGTCAAGAGGCTGGCTAATAAAACCACTCATCGCTGCGGTTCCTCAGGAAAGGAAAAACAACCAAGTGAAAGCATATGATCCACCAAAGAGATGGTAGCAATGGAATGAAACAACCAAGGCTCATCTAGCAGAATTTAGCAGATAAAAGGCAATCACGAGATGTAAATCAAGTATGGGTTCATTTTTACACAAGCTTGAACCATAGAGAACTCTTCTTGGATTCGGTTTCATGTTTATACAAGCTTGAAATGAAAAACTATGTTTGTTATAAGTTCGCATGCCCCCAGGCATAATGACACAAATCGAGGTACATGCCCCCCAAGCTTCATTGCATTCAACGAGGTGGATGAAATGAAGGTTCACATTCAAGATCTTGGAAAGACTCGACTTTGATTTTATGAGATCTTAATCAAAGACTCAATTTGGAAAGGGAGGAGTTGTTTCATTTTTTAGTGAGGTTGACACAGTAAAAGAACTATCCTCATAATGCTCGAGCCATTTTTTAATGAGGTTGACATAAGATCAAGAAACTATCCTCAGGCACCTCGTTTCATTTTTTAACAAGGAGTGCACAAGAACAAACTATCCTTGTCACTCCTTGTTTCATTTTTTAACGAGGTTGACACAAGATCAAAACTATCCTCATGCACCTTTCATGGGCCACACGAGAACATGGCTCCCAAGAGGTCTTCGCGGGATGGAAGAAATGCACTATGGGAGGAATACATGTCATGAGGTGCTAATGATAGATTGGGTTCCAATGCCCCCAGTACATGATGTACAAGACCATCTGCATGATCATCAGCAGAGGTGGAGATGGAATGGGTAGCCACATAATTGACCTGTGGCAAGGAAGGCACTGCTTGAGAGCAAGAATTGAGAGGGAATGTCTACTGCGCAGGAGGCACCGGGGGACTAAAGAATGATAATTGATCTATAGTCACTATTCTTCCATCGTGTGGAAAACAAACCACATGGAAAAGGGAAGAAACGAGGGCCCCCATGGCATAAATATAATCACAGCCAAGGAGAAGACTGAAATTTGCACCTTGGACAACCATGGCGTCTATATAGATGGTTTTTCCCCCCAAAGTAACAGGAAACTTTGGGAGGATGCCGAGAGGTTGACAAGGTTCTCTGTCGAATGCCAACAGATTTTGTGTAACCGGCACAAGCTGTGGGGAACCCAAAGCTTGCCAAGTAGTGGAAGGCATAAGGCTAACAGACGCACCCTCATCCAAGACAGTGCCAGGTACTACCTTATTGTAGGCATATACTGTAATCTCGAAACGCACATAGGATGGAAGACGGAAAGTAGTCAAATGACTCCAGTCAAAGGTGATGGCCAAACTACTTGGTGGGGGAATCGTATGATTGCCCCCCTGCCCCCAGGAACCAAAAAAGGACTCTCGGGATTAGCTGGGATAGGAGAGTCGTTTTCTGACTCTGGAGAATCTGATGAGATGAGGAGAACATGAGCATGACGCTCTTCTGAGACAGATTGATCAACAGGTGGTGAATCTAATTTGACACTCTTTCCAACCAATGGTTTGTTGGGAACAGGCGGAGCACAGCCAGGCTCGGAAGGAGGAGGACAGATAAGAGAAGAATCTGAGTCAATCTCTTTGTCGATGGAGGGAGGGTCTGAAGAGAGCCGCTGATAACCAACGGGGAGTTAGGGTGAAGAAGCTGTAAGACTTTCCAAAACAACGGAAGCTTTATCCATGAGCGGACAAAGGTGAAGGGGATGGATTCCTTCACATAGCCTATAGGGGAATCGAATCTTCCCGTCCTTCTTACTATGGCCAATTGCTAGGATAGCATCGCCTTGAGCTGCAGAGGATGATGAGGGATGAACAGGATCGTGAGACCATACTTCTAAGAGCCTTGGAATGCCAGGACAATCACAAAGAAGATGGTCACCCTTGCATAAATTACAAGGAAACTTAACCTTCCGCGAAGGAGCAAAAGGTAGTTCGACCTGGGATGGACTCAGAGCGGTAACGGAATAGGTGGCCTTGGATTTATCAGACTTCTTCTTCTTCTTAGGCTCTTGGTTACTTAATGTGAAATTTTCACCAGGCGAAGGAGGAGAGGAGGAGGAGGAAGCAGGGGAAGAAGGCGTAGGCTCAACCTTGGAATCAATATGTCTTGGTTCGGATGAAGGAGACGGTGGAACAGGATTCATAGCACTCGGGACCACTGAGGTTGAAAACAACCATATGGGAAAACTGATGGTTATCCCAGGCAATGATAGTGTTGCCATATACGGAGCACTGGCATTTCCAAATGAAGGAAATGGACCAGGATTTCCATCTGAGGGAAAACCTTGGCCGATAGACTCGGGGAATGTTTCAATCGAGAACGGGAAAGAACCCTACTCAAACTAACGCAAACAAGATCTAACCGGGTAAATGTGAATCGTGGATAAATTTTAAGACACAGGAACAAAACTTGACCTTTTCATCTTTAAAGAGTCGAGAAAAGGAAAAAATATGACTCTAGTCGCCTTCAAATATTTAATGAGCTTGAAGTGACAAGTGCTCAGATGGACTTATCTTTTAGGGAGTCCAAAAAGGAACGAAAGTGAATACGCTGGAGAACTAGGCAAAAGGTTTACCAGAAAAATCCGTAAAACTGCATATACACCTTGGCAGTCATATGAAAACCAAGGACTTTCCGTACAGCAGTCAATCTTCCCGAATGTTGTGTTCAGGGCATTACGGCTTGTAAGGCAGCAGACACGGATTTTTTTGTGAATTCAAAGAGACAAACAAGCAAGTGTGAACTGATCGATCCAAACAATTGTGATCTATGTTTGGTAGTGAAGAAATCAAATCAACATAAAAAATTGGTTCAATAATCGACACTAAAAATCAACTAGCAAGAAAACAAGCAATGAAAAAGCCTCAAGCAAATCAATAAGACAGTTTTGGATGAACCTTGAATAGACAAGTAACCCAAGCAAATGGTTTCTCGACGAAACTTCTAAAGGGCTAGGTCACATGGTCTAAAAAACACAAGACTCACTCAAATGAAATCAAAGAGATAGTACCCTAACTAAAAGCATTTAAAACAAGCTAATGAGAGACAAGAAACAATAGGGGATAAGCAAGATTGATGAATTCAGGAGGTAAAAGTTATAAAAACAACGTTTCAGGAATCATCGCAAGCTGTACACTGACAGCTCGAGATGATCGCAAATTTTACATAGACAACCTGAGATGTCATCGCAAATTTTACACATACAACCCGAGATGATCGCGGAAAAACACCTATTTTCTGCAATGATGCGATTTCAAGAGTCGTCACGGGAATTAACCTAGCAACCCAAGATCATCGTGGGTAAAAAGCTACAAAGTGGAGATGACATCACGACTGTTAGGCTTTTTTCTGCGATGATGCAAAAACCAATGACAAATGAACAAAAACTCCTGAACCAAAACCAATCAACCCTTCAATCAAATAGAGGTATTCCCCAGATCAACCTAGGAAACTCAAAAAATGGATAACTAATCCCCAAAATTTCAAAACAGACCAAAGAAAAAACCAAGACAAGAGTAAACAAGAAAAGAACAAAGGCTATCTCCCCAGTGGAGTCGCCAATTTGTGATGTAGGAAAGTGTTCCCTTTGTGAATAGAGGCAACCCTCTAGCCCTAGAGTGGGTCTAGTCACAAACAAAGACAAATCAACAATAGATTTCCTTAAATAGTTCAAGTTGGAGGCCTACCTCAACTGGTGGTCAATGGAGTTCCGTTGCGCTGCTCCAGCTTCCGTTTTCTTCTCTCAATGAGTAATCAACCTGAAACAATGCAAAGGAAATACAACAAAGCATGTAACCAGAACAACAATGATCTATTTACCCACAAAGTCAAGAAGTCATGAGCTCTCTAATACATTACATATAAGACATAGGAAAACATCATTGATTGCATTAATCATGAAATAGAGTAAGCTTACAACCAAGGTCTTGACGTCACAAGCCTTCTCAGAGGGATCCAGCCAGCATGTTCCTCAAGCATTCACTCTTGAAAGTGGATCTCCCAATGCACAAGTCTCTCTCACTCGCAAGTTTTACACAAGATCAAAGGCACTTCACAACCTTCCTCAAGCTCTCAACAATCCCACACTTGTCACACTCACACCAGCTATCTAACAAGCTCACAAGTACTAACAGCAACACTCCAAAGACTAAGAATTCCAAACTAACAGCACATAGCAATGGTGAGAGTTTAAATAGGAGAAGGAGTCTCCATGAATTGTGGGAGGATGAGCTTATCTCCAAGGAAGGTAGCACAAATGACGAAACAACCATGCCAGAGAAAGGAGGGCGAAATAAACAAGGCCAACAACCAGGTCTGGAGTCAACTGGAAGGCCAATTTTTGGAACAAATTCGCCCAATCTGGATCATCGCGGGCACATAACTGGTATGCCGTGCTGACATCGCTATTTCATAACAGAGATAGTCAGGTCATCACGGGAAACTACAAGAGACAGTTGTGCTGGCACATGAAGTTCGACCATCGCGAGAATCACGTGTACTTCTACGATGGCAGTGCTTATGGACTGTTTTGGAGCACCCTTTAGCGCGTTTGTTTGGCCAACAGACGCAATGAGGCAGAAACCTTTGGAAAAGTGGGTCATTTGGCAACATCAGAGAGCATGAGCATGAATGATTTTGGACTCATGACATAGTAGGAAGACTGGGATGAAGGCAATGACAAATTACTGTGTAACAGGAAGGGTTCTCAAGCTCCTATATATATTGTGCTTCTATAGGCTATGTTTTGTCAATGATAAGATAGTACTAAATGAGATTAACAATGTGCTACCAATATTTGAAAAGATGAAGGTTTTGCTGGTGTTGTTGATCAGTGGGTTTTGTAGGAAAATGTTGGCATGCTTTGAGCCACCTTACATAATATTACCCTTTACCATTGATGTCAATGGAGGAAAGAGAAGGACTTGATAACTTGGTATTTTGTAGGAGGTGGACATCAATGCCAATTGGGGGGATTGTTGGAACTATGAATGATGGTTGGTTATCATTGATGTCAACCTGATTTGTACAAGAGTAATCCCTTCAAGCGAAATTTATATATTGTTTTGTATAGGTGTAGACCCATCCAATACCAAGGCCAAGTTTTTGATTGAAGTCTTTAAAAGTACCATCGATGTATTCAAGTTTTTTGTTAATACTGTCAGTCAATATGCCTCTGGTTTACTTCAGATCTTTCAGAAAAATGTCCAAATGAAGCCTCAAAAATCCATCATATGTTACTAAGTTGAAAGATCATCACTTTCTACACACAACCTTAGGAAAGGCCTACCACTGGTGTCTAGTAACATCTATCATCAAAGTCACAATTATATCTTAGATTATTTCATACAAAATAAGTTATCATTGGCGCAGAGAGGGAACCTTGATATGATGCCACCAAAGAAGTATTAAAAACCAAACTTTTACCAAATGATGAGGTAACATGGTTTCGTAGTTAAAATAAATGCATTAAAATGTGATCTACAAAGTACGTGGCCCAGGTTACAGTGTGGTTCCTAGAAAAAAGGGCCTGAAAATGCATGTAGGTGAAGAAAAACAAAAAACCATGGGAAAAAACATCAAATTGCCCAAGGAATTCATGTGTGTGAGGATGATTCAATGTTCAATTGATATGATCAACAAATCCATCAACAAAATCCATGTATTTTCCTATGGTAATTATAAGGAAGAAAAAATATAAATAAGCAAGGAGTTTGATCAGCATATGTGTGCACTTTCATGAGTTATTTTTTGGAACAGGTGATTGCACCAATGTGCAAGTGTCAATTAATATTTGAGTGATCTAAAGATGCAGATATTTGTTGGTTTGGTAAGTATTCCTTGGATAATATCAACTTATATGCACCATATATCAATGGTAGATGTCTGATCTTATTTCACCAGTGTGCATTGATGTGATATTTGAGTTTAATTTGTTAAGCATATAATATGAAGGTTGTTATTTCTTGAGTGTGCACATATACAATGAATTTTTTATTTACCTTTTTATTTGGTTCAATTGAGTCTTGAGCTAAATTTTGATGAATAAAATTTCCAGAATCGATTAGCATGGGTGTGTGGTAGCCTATTTGATAGTCAGTAGTTGATTGAGTGATTGTTGAAAGTTTCTTGCAAGGTGATACATATATATCATTCTCTTGTATCTATTGAAGCATATATATATATATATATATATATATATATATATATATATATATATATATATATATATATATCTATATATATATCTATATATATATATATATATATATATATATATATATATATATATATATATATATATATATATATCGATAAGTATATATAAGTATTCCATTGAATGAACATATTGGTAATTTATTTCCTAATTTTTTATTTAGAATATGCACTAAGTTATGGTCCAAGATTTGTACAACTTACAAGATAATAGGTGCTCGGGTTACACAGTAAATGCACTAAGTTGGTACATGGTTATGAAATAGCGTAATGACAGAGGTACTCAAAGGGATTAGAAATAAATTGTTGATTGATCTACAAGTTTAAAATACACTAATATCCCTTTGTATGCTTGATGACCTTGTCTTGCAATGTTTACATAATTCATAGTATAATCTCTTAGAAACTATTGTGTGCCCCATATAATATTCAGTGTGCCTACAGGAGTAAAAACATCAAATATGTTCCAGCTCTAAAACCCTCCTCCCACATCCACCCAAGTAACCATGCTAATTGTGGTAAACATGAGATGAGAGGCTACTATGATTATATTTAACCTCTTAGGTAACCTTAAGGAAGTGGAATCAATGGAACATCACACACAGTCATCCAAAATCATCAATAGAACCCTCGGGAGGCAAGTCAGCCACCCAAACAACTTGTCCCTGGGTCCCATTGTTGTTCTGGACCTCTGAGGCCATAGTCACTCTCATGCTATGGGTAAGGGAGTGACCAAAAACCCAAATTCTCTCTCATAGGCCTTCTTTCCAGCGAATGTGGACTAAAGTTTCCAGTTCTATGCTAGTAACCTCAGGATTTGAGCCATTTTTTTAGGCCCAGAGCCCAAGCCACTACCTAGAATGGAATGATAACTCAGAATTAATAAAAGTAGAAGGAAAAAATGATGCAAAAGTAATAAGTTGATCAAGACCTTAACCAAACCCCTACTAGCCATGATAGACATTACGTCAAACATATCATCAACATGTAACCTACAGGTGTAAATAATATAATTGAGTGTAAGGATCTCATACTTATCTGAGAATTTCGATGAATCATTGTTCCCTCATGCCATTTGTTGCATTATCCTATATTAGGTCATGGACACATTATCCATTCATATACAAGTAAAAACATGCTGAGATCCATACATAGTTGTTGTCATAAAATTTACATATAACCACCATAATAGGAATAGAAATACTATAAACATATCAGCCATTAAAATCCATATATACATCAGTACATTTGCACCTAGAAATCAACGGAATGAATTTCTCATTAATGAATGCAATCAACCAACTAGAGATGGGACTACCACATTCCACATGACCATAGATTGGATGAGCCAAATCTCTCTTCAACCATTCACCACCATGCCATATTCAAAGCATGAATGTTGGACTCAAACCAAAATAACTCAAGCAGGGCATACCGAGGCTAAACCACCTCACACTCATCAATAGAAACCAAGCTTTACCGTAATCCATCCCAAATCACTAGGCCAACACAATGAACACATCATAATAGTATTTACAGTTATATCCACATGATCACTAGGTCAAACAAGCATGGATGCCACCATATTTCTCCACCTATACAATGAGGAATTTTCTTGTCTCCTAGTCTCTCGGGCTTTACCATATATCCTTCCATTCACCAGCAAGGATTCCTAGGTCATCTAAGGAAACACAATCTTGGCTTTACCACAACCCACAGTCTGGCTCAGGATCACTAGGCCAGTGGCTTTACCATGATCCATAGTCTGGTACAAGGACCACTAGGCCATGTGCTCTATCATTTAGAGATCCACCCCACTCAGCTTCAAATCCATCTGGTAATCCAGCTCAACCAAAACAACCCCATCACCCCATGGATATCCAGAAATGGTAAGGGTGGGCTGTAAAACACTGTTACACCTAGAAAAACTCATGCCACAATAGCAAAAGAACAACATGCAATACCATGCATGCAAAATCTAGCAAGGAAAATACACATGCAAGTTGATACCTACAATGAAACCTATTGTAGTTGCTTTATCCTACTATTCCCTACTTGATATTTGCTTCCTCTTGCCTTCTTTTCCTTTCTTGCTCTAATTCCAAGGTGCTCCAAGAAAAATATAAGTGTCCAAGTGTATGAGAGAGAGAGAGAGAGAGAGAGAGAATAATGAGAGAGCTCCAAATCTAAACTAATCAAGCCTTGCCCACTGATCCTCAGAAGCATTTTTATGAATGAGGCCTCTATTTTCTTGATTTTCCATTATTTTCCTTCATTTTCCTCCTCGCATGAAACATGTGACCTTTCACCTCACTTTTCTCCTAATTTCCATTATTTTCATAAATAAATGTGCCAAAATACCATTTTTCATTTCCAAAGCGTTAGCCAATGCCTTTTCCAATTTCCTTTGCCATAAACAACCAAATGAACACCCTCTAGGATTTCCTACCCAACATTCAGCTTGGAAGAAGTATCCCATTCATCCATGGTTATTTTTTTTTAACTTTTATTAGATGGAATTTTCACCAAGGCTATTACAGAACCCTCCCCCTTGGGGGAACACCATCCTTGGTATTCAATGACAACTATAACCAACAATATTGTTGAAAACAAAACATATTCACCATGGAGCTTTATAGCATAGCTCTTTGCAGTATTTACAATGAAAGACTTGCTCAAAAGAAAAACATCATGACAACATGACAACATACCAACTTGATAACACACCTCATTATGGTATTTATAATAATCACATATACACATGTGCACATTTGCTAAACCGAAAAATAAAGGATATGATGCCTGCATCAGAAACAAGGGAATCCAGAGGATCACACCTACACCCTCAAAATAATACTAGGATTCAGCTCCTTCCCAAGAAGTACAGAATCCACTACCACAGTCAAATATGCATCCAATGTCTAGTGTTATAATCCTACACCACTTGTCCTCTCAGTGAATAGTTATCGACTCATTTTCCTAGGGCGCACTCCCAATGTGCACATGATTCCATCTAGGAATGCTCATGACCAGAAAAAATATATCCTTAGCCTTCCCTTCTCTGCTACATAGTCCCTCGATCAATCTGGTCACCCCTTTTGTGTAGTCACTCACCTTCCAAGTTCCCTGGCATCCCCTATCTCAGGCGATGCATCCCTTGGCAAGGCTTCCTTGCATCGAAAGATCAAACAACCAAGGCATATACCTACCTCAACCATCATATCGGTCATAGCATGCTCATGGAAATCAATGGACACTATTGGTTACCAGTGTCCCACAATGGCCCTGCTCCTGAATGCTTTACCAGTGTATTGTTGCCTATGTCAATTTCTTTTGTTGTTGCTGCCAATTCTTGTAGTTGATTTCAACCATCCAACCAGGCATGTTCATGCATTCCTATTCCAAGCACATAACTTCCATTAGATTCAAAATAAATTAAAATAATTTCAAATCATACCTCATTAGTAGCTCATCAATAAGGTACACTTTCAATCCTATTTACTTCTTGTCATGACAAGTCAAACTGGCATCATGTATAAAAACACCACATCAGGTTAGCTCAAAACATAACCATCATAGATCAAAATCATAAATCACATGTAACCATCATAAACCAGAATCATAGATCACATGTAATCATCATAGACCATAATCATAAACCATATGCATAGTAAAACTGAAATACAATACTGATACTTATCTGTCATCGATCTTTACTTTTGCCTTTGTTCTTTTGTACACACACCAGATTGGTTGCCACAACCAACAAACACCTAGTTCCTTCTCCTCCACCAGGTGCACATACACATAGTGTGCATCACACACATACAACCACACACACCATACAAAACCATCCAACACATGCACTTATACTTGACATACAACACATACACCTACACCTGGTATACAACACAATGCATACACCTATACTTGATGTACAACACAACCCATACAACTACACCCAGTGTACAACACAGCATAATACATATGCCTACATCCAGTGTACAAAACAATACATTCACCTACACCTAATGTACAACATAACACAAATATGTGTCTAGAGTGCAACACAATGAATGCATATGTAACGATACCACAATTACACAATGAACATACATAGTACTACATGTACACAACACAACAAGTATGATATGCACACAATACTACACATGCACCAGTACCAAATGTATCAAGCACCACTTGCACAACTTGTGCACAACATCACATGTACACGCCACCACCTACACAACGTGTACACTGCACCACTATACAACATGTACACAATACCACATGTACACAGTACCACACACACAATATATGCGTGACATCATATGTACATAGCACCACATGCACGACATGTACACAGCACCACTTGCACATAGAACCACTTGTAAAACATGTACATAGCACCACATGCACACAACACCACTTGTACAATCATGCACATGACACCATATGTACATAGCACCACATGTACAACATGCATGCAACACCACCTATACATAGCACTGCATATCCAACAGTACATAATATCATTTGTACACAGCACCAAATATCCATCATGCACAAAGCATCATATGCACACAACACTGCCTATCCATCATGCACACAGTACATTATGTACACAATACTACATATCCAACATGTACATAGCACCATCTATACCCAACATTGAATATGAAAAATTCATACAACACTATTTTTACTACACCATGTACATAACATTACATAACCAACATGTACACACACTAAATATACACCACACTGCATGCACACAACATCACAGGTGCAACAAGTACAACATATATGATATGCACAACAGTCGTACCACACATCCAAAACGACATTGACTCTTTACCAAGAAACATTGCTTCTAGTGCCTTATTCATGCTTATCCTAGCATGCCGCAGACCACACTAATTTCACTTTGCTGATGTATCTCTCAGTATAACCTATCCATAACATAAGCATAGGCATAATACAAGCATACAATATAAAGTCATATTCACACGATACTAACCTCATATGTTTTTCATTACTACTCTTCCCACTTGATTCCTCATATACAAGGAACCTATTCATGTCATTTGCCTGCGTAAGAAACCATTCCTCCACAAGAATGATTCTTGATGACCTTGTCAGACAGTGACATGGATACATGTATACATACATACATCCTAAAATAATAATGATATCTTCAATCAACGTCATACATACATACATATGTACATATAAACATTCGCATAAAATAATCATGATTCATGATCACCCTATCAGACATGACATGTATACATGCCTACATCTATACATATATAACATCAACATAGAAATGATCACAACAAAATTGCCAGATATTATAAGTTCAAGGTTAAGGGAACATCCTTTATTCATGCAACACATGCACAATATTAAGAATAGTCATTCACAACATAACCAAGGAATTTGATGCCTTAGATCCATTTACTTTACCTTTTTGGTTACCTTTCTCATGATTTTACTGCCACTATCCATTTACCACAATGGACCCAACCATCCAATCGACTGTCATAGTCTTACCTTCCGCTACGCTTACTCATGCACAGAGCTTCATCTGAGTCTTACATTATCTATTGGGTATCACATGACTCTCCCCAAGCTCCATTAATTTCCTCTATTCCCAACCAATTCCCATTACTCTCAAAACATTAAAGGAAATATTGAGAAGAAAACAAGAAGGAAACCATGGAAAACCAACAACAATACGACACCACAAACAAATTGGTGTGATCATGCGCTAGACATAACAAAACTGCAAATCAAGCACAAGAAAATCACAAAAGACCAAAAGCATAAGACTAACAATGGACACCATGACTCAATCGCCATGGTTCCTAAGGAAAGCTCAACCTGGGCCTTCTTCAAGATTTCATGGCAACCTCTCTTGCCATGCAACTCCCTACATCATGTTCTCTATAACACATAACTTTTAGTGCATAAATAAACACAACAATACACCAGTTACCTCATCTTGTTGTTCCAAGAACATTGTTTGCAACTGAACACATCCACACCATCTCTCAAGGGACTCCAATCCTTTGAAAGATCCACCTGTAGCTAAAGACTAGCTAATATACCTTTCATGTACGTGTTCATGAATATAATATGTATCCACATAATGTCAGACAAGATTAAGGTTAAGAATGCTTCCTGTATGCAGATCACTCATTCGTTTGGTATTAGGGTTTCCAAACATAGCCAAAGGAATTCTTACCCAATTCCTTTCTTTTACCTTTACCCTACTACAATTGATTCTTACTATGTACTATCACGTCACCCAATTGTTGGTTATACAAACACATCAACTATTACCTTTTCAAGCTAATACCAAGCATGTTTCCTGCAACTACTCACACATGTCAACTACATGTTCCAAATATCAAGACAATCATATCTATCACTTTGAAATCAACCTTTACCAAGACTAACAATCATGTCATAATCCACAGTCATTAGACATAATTTTACAACTGTCACCTACTACACTCAAGTACATATCAATTGTCTCAACACATATGTGTTAGTAAAACCATCTTAAAGCATGATCATTGGAATGCATACTCATATTATGAAATTCAACAAACATTCAACCAACTTGCAAACATACCATGTTAAATAAATCAAATAGGCACGAAACACTCAAACATCAAATAGATGTCATAATCAAACAACCAAGCACCAAATAAATGACATAAGACTACTCATACCTTAATGTATATTAGGGGAGGCTATCTTGTCTACACAATAAAGCTAGGTTAGCACGATATAACTTCACAACATATCAACTCAAACATAAATCATGATATCCATAACAGTAAATAACTAACATGTTCAAATCATAAGCTCATAAGCATTTTTCGTTCATGTATAAAAGCACATATGTACGATCAATCTAGATTAGTACGACATCATATCACAAATATTTCGTCCCATACCTAAATATTGCAACCATAACCATCTTCATAGGTCAAACCAGGTTAACACAATACATATAACATCAAGATCTTTAATGCAATGCACATAACCATCACCCATATGACCAATCCAAATTACAACATCAAGATCTCAATGAAATAACCCTAATCATAAATTTAATAGCACATAAAAACAATAAGCTATATATCATGCTCATCAACAACATAAAACCGAAACGTCAAGCTAATTGTCATATAACAACAACAAGTTAACCTATAACATACTCATCAACAACATATTACATAACATAATCATTAATTTATCGAACCTAACCAACAATAGCAATGCTTACAACCATATATTATTATCATTCTTGACTATCTGACTCATGTTCATATGACTATGCTAATCAATTATCATTTATCAAGTATGTAACCATAACATCAAAAGACATGTACATAGCCTAATGTATATAACCCTAATGCATATAAAAATCCTTAACTTACATACCTACGGGCCCAACATACAAACATGTATGACGACATGTTCTTTCCTAGAGGTCGAATGTTTCAACTTCACTTTGATGATTTGCATCTCCTACTTTACCTCATTCAATACATTAGCATCATAACATACCAATAGAACCATGATGACCTAAATTGCATACCATGACTTCACAAGGTGTTAAAATTGGCAACCAGGGAAAAACTTCATGTGGATCATCTTATTCATGGCTGATAATATTTTTATTAGATTCCTCTCGTCGAGAGGTGTAGGATTGATATAAAGATCATCCGATTCCGATAAGTATTCACGGAGATATGAATTTATTTTGATTATGGAATTATTATCAAGCCGACCTACAACTAATGTAGGCTCAGAAGCCCAACAACCGCATCTATTCACCCGCCAACATTGTGTATAAATATAAGAGGACTTTTCCTCATTTGAACTCACTCATCTCATCACATCTCTCTCTCTACTGCGCAGATATGAGTCTCTTCTCTACTGCGCTGAAATGGGTCTCTCTCTCTCACACATGTGAAGCCAGAAGCTGTTGAATTTGAAGCTGCAACTACAGAAGTAAAGATTGATTTGCATGGCCTAGAAGATCTCCTCTTTGGAACTGCACTGTAGGTTCATCTGAACCTCCTTTGAAAGCCGCAACTTTTGGTGGTGGAATGAAGTCAATCCGACGAAGGTTTGCAAGATATCGACTGCCCTAGTTTGAAGCCGGAAACTGCTGAAACTAAAGCTGCAACTGCAGAAGTAAAGATTGACTTGCGTGGCCTAGAAGATCTCCTCATCTGAACTGCGCTGTAGGTTCATCTAAACCTCCTCTGGAAGCCGAAACTTTTGGTGGTGGAATGAAGTCAATCCGACGGTGGATTTGTGAGATATCGTCTGCCCTAGTTTGATAATGAAGCCACTAATACTGATGTTGCTGATCTAGGGTTTGCTACTGCTGATATGAATCAGATTTATTGTACTATTTCTCTTTGCTGAATTATTGAAGATAAAAGAATATTTGATCAAAGGGTTTCCCCACACATTGTGGGGTTTGTCCCTGGCTAGCCGCCACATCTTGTGTCTCTTGTCTTGGCTTGTTTTCTTTCGATCGTTTAATGTTCTATCTGCACTTTACTTTATGTACATGTGATTGCTAATCAGTGGAATATAATAAGAAAAATAAGTAAACTGTTATAAGCATAGAACATACCATAACTTAACACAAGGAATGTTTGACCTACTATTCATGCATAACTATAACAAATACTATACATGCATGACCACAACCATTACTCCATTGTACACATTTCCACATGCAACCAATAATATGCATAAGAAATGTCAAATCAACTACACCCACACGTAAACGCATGTAGTCAAACATAAGTGATCAAATCTTGTAATCAACCTACAAGACTGATACATGTAATCCAAATATTCAAGAATGTAACCTAACATAAAAAGATGTAAGTAGGTGACATAAACTCAATATATAAGCAACATATAACCATATGCAACCAATCATGTACTCATGAAAAATACATTTCATGAAATCAATATCAAATTCTCCATGATAACCATGCCACAACCCTAATCAATCATCAAGCAAATGCAACAAGCACATGAAATGCAATCATAGGAGACACACATGCAACTGACATGCATGCATGACTAACACATTCAACCCATCCAGTTCTATTGGGCACAGGATCCCCCAAGGCAAGTTTTGGGGCTTAGAGCCCAAGTTTTGACTAAGTCTAATGTAAAGACTCTGCGATGTTTGGGCATGGATCGTGAAGATTGTAAATGAGTCAGAGGGATTTTCACCCTCATTTTTGTAATGTAATGTCAGCTTGAGAGATCTACCCATGGTTCGTGGACCATGGGATTGTATAAATAGAGCAAGGCTCTAAGTTGTAAAAAAACAAGAATCAATGAAAGGGAATGAATGACAATGAATTAAGTTTGATCTAAGTATAGGGTGAGTCGTTGGGTCATAGAGTAGGAGAAGGCTCTGCAGCTGAGTGCACAGAGGCCTAGTAGTCTGCAACTAAGTGCACAGACCCTTGCAGCTAAGTGCGCAGGGTGGGTTGAGTCTGTAACGGATTAAAGCAATAATAAAGAGAAGTTTTACATTATTTCTGTGTATCGTTTCCTATTTTACGCTTTGAAGTATATTGTGCATGACTTGTAAGGTTACTGTTTATTTGTTGTGCATACTTATATGATTATGTTGAATAAGTGAATATAAGATAAAGCATCTGTTTACGCGAAGATAACTAAATATTATAATAAGATCAGTAAGATTCATAGTGTAACCTGGGGAAATAGAATAGATCGCTACTCTAGCAACGCGAAATCTCCACAGCCCCTGGTTAGGGTTGCATGAAGGCGAATACAACAGGGCAAAAAGGCCTCGTGGGTCAAGAAAGTGCACGAAATAACCTGTGTGAAGGTACTCACAGTTGGACTCAATTGACCTCTCAGACATCTCAAGGGTGCGGAAACCTAGTTCCAGCATCCCTCCATACTGCTTCGGGTGAGACCCCAGTCCGCACTCTACAGGCTTTTGCCAAAAGGGCCAATAGTACAAGGATTTGCTTGGCTAAATAACTTTGAACCTGGGTCAGGCCCCATCAAGCCAACAAATGGTTCCGTTGTCGGGACCGGAATTTGCATAGAGATGTCTGATGTCGTGTCATTGGAATCCAACTAAGAAGAAAATTAAAGGTTGGTTGGATAGGAGAATCCTCAAGTTCGTGATGCAGGAGAACAGGAATCTGCAACTAACAAAAGAAGAGTGGTTATACTGTTACCTGTACACAGAGACCCATGAAATTTTCTTCGCATCCTTTCCTACTGAGTTGTACGAGTGGATCGCGAAGCTAGAAGATAGCCAAGGAAGGTGCAAGCTCGACAATCCTATTGTGCGGACCCCAGATTTGGTGCACATATTGGAAGCATCGGAGGATAATATCACACGCATTGTTGATCACTGACTTGATCAGATTATAGGAGGATTCATTACTGAGTTTGCAGTAGAAACTACGGTAAGCTACAACGAGGCCGAGCAACACTTTCTCAAAGGACCGCGAGGTAAGTACGTTAAGTATCTGAACACTTGGATTAAAATGATATTGTGTCAAAAGCAGATTATGTGAATACATTGATGTTCAGGGCTACGTGAAGTGGGAGAATTTACAAAAATGTAGTGCAGAACTAGAAACTAACCCCTTGATTTCACCTCTGTGAGGGGACGAGGAAGATCTCGCGAAGTTCTCACCAATTAGTGCGATAAATTTGATAAGGCAGAGGATCCCACACATACCACCCCCACCCACACCACCACCAGCTTCACCACCTTCACCCCCATCTTTGATCATACCACCTCCACCACCCCCACATTTTAATATGGCGAGCTCAATAAAGTTGCCTATGTTCAAAGGAGTGGGAAATGAAGATCCAAACCAGTTTTGGTTCGTGGTAAAAGTTGTATGGGAAGCACAACAAGTGATGGATGATAATATCAAGATAGAAACATTGGTTAGCACTCTACATGATCAAGCACTGACCTAGTACATTAAGCACTCTAGTGATCACCCGAATGCAGGAATCATGGCTATCCAAGTTGCACTAACTACGGAGTTTAGCAAACCGAATTCAAAAGCGCAGTCAATCATTGGGTTTAAATAAATTACAATGCTACCAAGTGATACTCCTTGGGATTTGTATCAAAGGCTAAAGTGCACAATTCATGAAGCTAATATGACCCTGACAGATGGACAACACCGCGAATGGTTCGTAGCATCACTATCACCACCTTTGAGGAACGCGATGTCGCAACAAAGGTTTACAACTTAGGTCGAAGCCTTAGAGACGGTGATGAGGTTACATGAGACCCCCATATAGGATCCTAACCTGGTATTTCAGCAGATCCATGCATAGTTGAAGAACCTATGCCTTGAGATGCAGAGTCTGAAACAAAACAAGATAGTTCAACCAGAAGTGTGTGAAGAAGTGTGGTGCATAAAATGTAAGGCTCAAGGACATGACAAGGACCACTCCCCAGTATTCACGAATTATCTCGTAGGAGGAGGACCGATGTCGGTAAGGCCAGAAGCGCAAGCAAGACCAAGCACGGTGCCTGCTTTGTGGTGCGCGATTTGTCAAATGGGAGGAAAGCATGTTACAGACAACTATCATCTTTTGCAGAAGTACACGCATAATTTGCAACAGTTGTTCTATAATTTTTGTAGATCAATGGGACATGATGAGTGCACCTATAGAAGTTATGAGCTAATTATGGATAAAGCTCCTACCTATAGGGTTCAAGCTAAAACACGACCCCTAGACTAGGGCGTAGGGATGGCGCGGGCTGGATTCTAGGGGCACGGACGAGGCCGAGGTGGAGGAGGACCTAGGAGAGGTCGCAGACAGCTGATATGCTATAATTGCGGAGGGTAAGGACATTATGCCCATGATTGTATGAATCCAGCGTTTTCATCATGTTTGTATTGTACTATGTTTTGTCACAATACGGAGGATTGTCCCACGCTGATAGCTAGGTTGTGATAAGGGAGCGCTCCAACATCCCCCAGCTCAAAACCTGCAAATGATGAGGTCTAAGCTACGTGAGGAAGATCCAAATGTAAACATTGTGCTCCGAAGTGGGATTATGACAGGAGAGGATAAAGGAAAATAGCCTGAAGATAGTACTTAGGTTCGCAAGGCTCCGACGAAAGAACCAGAGTTTGATTTGGAGTGCGCTAAGGAAACCTTCATGGAAGCTAGGAAGAGCTTCACTGATGCCTCCACTTCAGGAAGCAAAGATAGAACGGAGTCGGAAATGGACCCATCTATGCTTACGATATTCCTAGAAACATATATGAAGTTATTGTGCAATGGTAAGGTGGTTAAGGGACTACAGGAACTGATTAACAGATGTGTTGGGACTACGCTAGGAGAACTACGCGTGGTTCGGAAGATTGGAAAACACAAGGAAAGAACAAGAAGAGAAATGAGGCTAACTACGCAGATTGGTGAATATGAGATGGACCAAGTAATTCTAGATCTAAGATCGGACGTGAACGTTCTGCCAAAGCATACATGGGAGCACATGGGGAGGCCTATGCTACAGTGGTCTCCTATTTAGCTGCGGATGGTGAACCAACAAAATATAATAGCCCTAGGGCGATTTCAAGTAATCACAGTGGATATTGAAGGAGCAAGCGCGCTAGCTAACTTTGAGGTGATAGAGATTTTCGATGATAGCAATCCCTACCCTACACTCTTAGGAAGCGATTGGGCCACTAACATGAATGGGATGATTAACTTGAAAAAGTGCAAGATGGTTTTTGAGAAAAAGTCTCTACGTGTAGGGATACCTTTGGACCCTGCGGAGGGATCACGCTACACTGAGCTAGTGCACGACTATGAAAGCAAAGATGACTTCGACTACATCTACAAGATAATCGCAAGAGAGAAAGACTGGGTAAATCCCACCACGGATGGATGAATCTCATGGGAGCGTGAAAGCTTTGGTATGTCGGATTCGTATGAAGAAATAGAGCGATGGCAGAACCGGTTACACAAGGTAACCACACTCAATTGTAACATGATGACAAGATTGTTGCACTGCGTATCGACGAAAGTAAGATATTTACCTACTTATGATGGATTAGGTGAGGTAGATGCTTTCTTGGATAGAATTGAGAGAGAGGTGCAGGAGAAACAATGTTTTGAAGCCTTGAATTGGGTACTACGTGCTACGCCCACGAGATGGTGGGGTATGCACAAAGGAAAATTTGATGACTGGCGTGCATGTAGAAGGATGATGCGCACATGGTTTGGAAAGCCTCAAGTACGATTCACAGATAAATATGATGGGTAGGATTATCCATGCATGCATCTGGCTAAGTCGATGCAGGCCTATGGGGAAAAGCCACAACTAGAGTGGGTGCACCTGTTCTATCACACTCTAGATGTTATACCAATGAACTGGTATATAGAAACCAAGCTTTGCCGCAGGACAATGAATGGGATGTTCTGCGCGAAGGATTTGTTATGACCTTTAACTTTGATGATGGATGGGAGAGTATTCATGAAGCACTACAAGAAATAAATGCAACCATCTTTAGAATGCCAATGGAGTAAGTAGCATTGACTGGGTTTCCCAGTTAACTTATGCACTGGAGTGTTATAATGTAACTGCTGAGGAAGAGGATGAAGATCCGAGGAACCTTGATATTTCAGAGACAGAAGGCTAGCGCGAGGATTGAGGACCACAAATTGAGAACCCTGACATAACTGCACCAGTAAAGACTAAGCATATAAACATTGGTAGAGAGGCGGAGCCTAAATTTGTGAAGATTGGGGACTATTGGGATGCCACAATGGTAGATAAGGTCGGTGAATTACTCCGCGAGTATCAGGACTTATTTCTAACCAAGTTCACAGACTTAAAGGGAATAATCGGAGACTTGGGATTAATGAGGATCATGTTAAAACCCGACGCGAAGCCAGTGAATCAGAGACCATATCGCTTAAACCCAAAGTACAAGGAGAAGGTTCACATAGAGTTAGATAGGTGGTGGTCGCACCTAGGTGGTGGTCCTTGGCTAGTTAGGTGGTCGCACCACCTGTGTAGAGCTCCATCCTGTCCTCCATCAAGGTTCTTGGAGAATCCCCACCTTCTATTATTGTGGTCGGATCGTGCACTTCACCATTTGCAACACGCTACCCTGTTCACTATGCTTAGCAATATGTTGTCCAAGCCAAGGCATTAGACTAACCAATTCATGGCGATAGTTCTCAAACTTGTCAGTATGATCGTGCGCACCTTGCCTTATCATCCTAGTTTTTTCGGTGAGAAACTTTTCCTTTATCTCATCCTCCAACTTCTTGACCTCTATGTCCATCAAAGATTTTTTCTTCCTTAATTGTACCCTTTCTTTTTCAAGCTCGCAGAGTCTAAGGTTTCCCTGTTGGATTTCTTCCTCAAGTCCCATGCATTCTGTTTCTTGCGACTATGTGATCCCTCCTTTCCGGGCTTCGCGAGCCATCATATCTATGAGTGCTACTGTAAACGGTCTAGGATTTGCATGCTCCATAAGGATTACAGCCTCTTCTTCATACTTCAGCTTTGGAAATGACCGCGTATTCAAGGTTTTGCACATGGTCATATAAGCACATAGAACCGCTGGTACGTGCAAGTCTCAGTCAGTGCATCTCACATGGTGGACCGCGTTTAGTACTTCACACACTTTGTCAAAGGCTTCCACACAGATAATCATTGGCGTGCTTGGTCTTATCATACTTCGTTGTTTGCACCATCGTCTTGCCCACTCCTACTTGTTGGTCCTATTTCCTATCACAAGGACACTGTGCATTCATGCAGGTTGTGTACCATATTCATGTACCCATCTGGAGAGGTGGATGCGCAGGCTGTTTCATCTAGCATAACCCAACTTTCATCCGCATCTGAGACTTTCCAAACCGTATGTGCATCATTTTTCTGTAGTCACCAATTCTCAAAACTTCTTTGATACATACCCCACCATCTTGCGGCCGTAGTGTGTAGTGCCCATTTCAGAGCATCGAAACGTTGTTGTTCCGATACTTCTTTTTCAAATTTGTTCAGGAAATCATCCACATTGCTCAACCAATCATACATAGGCAGATCTCTTACCTCTGTTTCCACACAGCGCAACGATCTTGTCATCATGTTACAGTTGAGGGTGGTTACCTCATGTAACCGATTCTACCATCCTTCTACTTCCTCGTCCGAATATGAGGTGCAGGATCTTTCGCGCTCCAATGAAATCCTTCCATCCGTTGTTGGATTCACCCAGTCCTGATCCCACACAGTTATCTTGTAGATACAGTCTAGATCGTCGTCATTGTCACAGTCGCGCACCGGCTCTATGTAGCGTGATCCTTCCGCAAGGTCTAAAGGTACCACTACGTGCAGTGACTTTTTCTCAAAAATCATCTTTTGCTTCTTTAGATTTATCACTCCATTCATGTCAGTGGCCCAATCTATTCCCAATAGAGTGGGATAGAGATTGTTTTCATCAACATTCTCTATCACTTCGAAATCTGCAAGCGCACTCGCACCTTCAATATCTACCATTATTCCCTGCAATCTTCCAATCGGTAGGATCTTTTGTTGGTTCGCCATTCGCAATTGAATAGGATACCATTGCAATGCGGGCCTGCCCATGTGCTCCCATGTCTACTTTGGTAGGACATTCGCGTCCAATCCTAGATCCAAAATCACTTTATCCATCACATATTCTCTAATTTGTACAATCAATCTCATCTCCCTTCATGTTTGTGTTGTGTGATTTCTGAGCTTCCGGACTACACGCAGTTGTCCTGGTCCATCACATCTAGTGATGAGTTCTTGTAGCCCCTTCACCACTTTGTTGTTGCGTAGTAGCTTCATGCATGTCTCTAGAAAGGTAGTGAGCATTGATGGGTCCATCTCTGATTCTAGTTTGTCCTTACTACCTGAAGTGGAGGCCTCCATGAAGCTCTTCTTAACTTCCATGAATGTCTCCTTCGCACTCTTGAAATCAAATTTTGGTTCCTTTGTTGGAGCCTTGAAAACCTAGGCACTCTCTTCGGGCCTCTTTCCTTTGTCATCTCTTGTCGTAATATGACTTCAGAGCATGATATTTACATTTGGTTCTTCCTCACGTGGCTCAAACCTCATCATTTTCAGGTTCTGAGTCGGGGGAGGTTGGAGTGCTCCTTTATCATGCAACCTCGCTAGCAGCGTGGGACAGTCCTCCATCTCATGATCAAACTAGGTACAATATAAACATGATGCTCTCATAGGATTTGTACAATCGCAGGCATAATGCCCTGGCCCTCTGCAATTGTAACAAATCAATTGTCCACAACCTTGTCCTAGCCCCATTCCACCTCTACCTCGCCTGTGTCCCTGAAATCCAATGTACGCCATCCCCGCATTTTGATCGAGGGCTCACGTTTTGGTCTGAACTCTATAGGTAGGAGTCTGATCCATCATCAGTTCATAACTTCTATAGGTACACTCATCATGGCCTACTGACCTACAGAAATTATAGAACAACTGTTGGGACGTCTGCGTATACTTCTATAATAGATGGCAGTTATATGTAGCATGCTTCCCTCCTATCTAACAAATCGCACACCATAATGTAGGCACTGCACTCGGTCTTTCCTGTGCCTCTGGTCCTAATGGCATTGGCACTCCTCCTGCCAGGTAGTTTACGAAGATTGGACAATGGTCCTTATCATTTCCCTGGCCTTTTCACTTTATGCACCATACCTCCTCACGCACTTCAGGGCAAGTTGTCCTGTCTTGTTTCAAACTCTGCATCTCAAGACACAAGTTTTTCAGTTACGCGTGGATCTATTGGACCCCCAAGTTAGGATCTTGTATCAGGTTTTCATGTAGTCTCATTGCAGTCTCCAAGGCCTTAGCCTGAGTGGAAAGCTTCTGCTGTAACAACGTGGTCCTTAGATGTGGTGTTAGCGAAGCTACAAACCATGCACAATGTTTCCCATCCATCAAGGTCATGTTGGCTTCACAAATCATACCCTTTAGTCTCTGATCTAGCTCTCAGGTGGTCTCGCCTGGAAGCATCATGATTCCCTTAAATCCAATAATCGATTGTGTCCCTGATTTTGTCCTGCTAAATTCCCTGTTTAGCACAGCTTGGATATTTGTGATCCCTGAATTTGGATTGTCATTCGAATGCTTAATATACCATGTCAATGCACAATCCTACAATGCGCTCACCAACGTTGGCTTCTTTATATTGTCATCTTTGAATCCTTTTTCTTCCCATACAACATTTACCACGAACCAAAATTGTTCCGGATCTTCATTCCCTACTCCTTTGAACACCACTCACCATATTGAACTGTGGTGGTGGCAGAGGTGGTATGGGCGAAGATGGGGGTGAATATGGTGAAACTGGTGGTGGTGTAGGTGGGGGTGGTATGCTTGGAATTCGATGTCTTATCATACTAATTGCACTTCTTGGTGAAACTTTCGCGAGCTCTTCCTCACTTTCTCGTGGAGGTGAAATCAAGGGGCTAGTTTCTATCTTTGCGCTACCTTCATTTCTGTAAATCCTCCCACTTCGCATAGCCCCAAACATCAATTTATTCACATAACCCAATTTTCACACAGTAGCATCTTAATCCAAGTGTTCAAATATTTAACGTACTTACCTTGCGGTCCTTTGAGGAAGCGTCCTTCTACCTCACTGTAGCTTACTGAAGTATCTACCATGAACACCGTGATAAACCCTCCTCTAATTCGATTGAGCCAATGGTCCACAGTGTGTGCGATCCTATCTTTTGATGCTTCCAATCTGCGCACCAACTCTAGAGTCCACACAATAGGTTTGTCGAGCCTACACCTTCCTTGACTGTTTGCTAGCTTCGCGATCCACTCGTACAACTCAGAGGGGAAGGATGCAAAGAAAAATTCATGGATTTCCGTATATAAGTAGCACTCTAACCACTATTCCTTCGATACTCACGGATTCCTATTTTCCCGCACCGTGAACTCGTGAATCTTTCTGTCCAACCAGTCTTCAATTTATTTCTTTTTCAGATTCCAATGACACGACATCAAACATCTCTTATGCAGATCCCAGTCCCGACAATAGAACCATTTTTTGGCTTATAGGGGCTTGACCTAGGTTTAGATTTGATTTAGCCAAACAAATCCAAGTACTACTAGCCCTTTCAGCAATAGTCCATGGAGCGTTCACTAAAGTCTCACTCGAAGTAGTATGGGAGGGTGATAGAACTAGGTTTTCACACCCTGAAGATGTTTGATGAGTTCAAGTGGTCCACAGTTTGACCCTACGTGCACGTCGCTACACGTACTTCCCGTACCTCACAGCCTGAGATGTTGCCTTCGTGCAATCCTACTCAAGGGCTGAATGTTGCGCTTCTGCATTATTACCCAAGACTTCATTGATATTCCACTGTTAGTTGATTAACTTAGCCTACTTGCATGCTTTAAGTTATACTTAACCATATAAACCATTCATACAGGTGCGCAGAGTAAATAAACAGTATATTTCCAATTTATATCAAACATGCAATAACCCAAGAACAGATACACAAATTAGTAACAAAACTTCTCTTTATTAATTTCTTCCTGGATTACAGACTCGACTCCACCTTGACCACTCAGTTGCAAGGGTCCGCAGACTCAACTGCAGACTACTAGGCCTCTGCGCACTTAGCTGCAGAGCCTTCTCCTACTCTATGACCCAAGACACACTTAGTCACTTAGACTCTTTCTTCTCTCTACTACTTCCACTTCTTCTCTATCTCTTACACTTAGAGCCTCACTCTATTTATACAATCCCATGGTTCGCGGATCATGGGTAGGCCAACATTACATTACAAAACTAGGGCGGACAACCCTGTGACTCTAACATACTTCTGCGCCTGCAATTCATAGAGCTTTACAACAATATTGGGTCAAAACTTGGGGTTTGAGCCCAAAAACATGCCTTGGAGGGGATTCCATGCCCAACAGAGGTGGCTCCACCATTTGACTAGCCGTAGGAGATACAGCAAGCAGCTACTCAGTGCATTGCCGACCTTGTAGTGGTCCAAGTAGAGTTGGGAGGTCTCCGTACGAATATCTCCACACTAACAGAGTGACTCGAGGGCGAGTCACGATGTTTGCGTTGGGGGCCTGTTGGGCACGGGATCCCCCTAGGCAAGTTTTGGGGCTTAGAGCCCAAGTTTTGACTAAGTCTAATGTAAAGACTCCGCGATGTGTGGGTGCAGAGCGCAAAGATTGTAAATGAGTCAGAGGGTTGTCCGCCCTCATTTTTGTAATGTAATGTTGACTTGAGAGATCTACCCATGGTCCGTGGACCATGGGATTGTATAAGTAAAGTGAGGCTCTAAGTTGTAAAAAAACAAGAACCAATGGAAGGGAATGAATGACAATGAATTGAGTTTGATCTAAGTATAGGGTGAGTTGCTGGGTCGTAAAGTAGGAGAAGGCTCTGTATCTAAGTGTGCAAAGGCCTAGTAGTCTGCAGCTGAGTTCGCGGACCCCTACAGCTGAGTGCACAGGGCAGGTTGAGTCTGTAACTGATTGAAGCAATAATAAAGAGAAGTTTTACATTATTTTTGTGTATCGTTTCCTGTTTTATGCTTTGAAGTATATTGGGCATGAATTGTAAGGTTATTTTGTATTTGTTGTGCGCACTTATATGAATATGTTGAATAAGTGAATATAAGATAAAGTATCTGTTTACGTGAAGATAACTAACTATTATAAGAATATCGGTAAGATTTGCAATGTAACTTGGGGAAATAGTGCAAATCGTTGCTCTAGCACTGCGAAAGCTCCACAACCCCTAGTTAGGGCTGCGCAAAGGTGAATACAACAGGGTGTGAAGACCTCACCGGTCAGAAAGTGCGCGAAGTAACCTGTGTGAAGGTACTCACAGTTGGACTAAATCAACCCCTCAAACATCTCAAGGGTGCAGAAACCTGATTCCAGCATCCCCCCATACTGCTTCGGGTGAGACCTCAGTCTGCGCTCTGTGGGCTATTTCTGAAAAGTCTAGTAGTACAGGAATTTGTTTGGCTAAATAACTCTGAACCTGGGTCAAGCCCCATCAAGCCAAAAAGTTCGAGATTTGAACCATGCTTTGATACCACTCTGTAACACCCTCCTCCCACATCCAGCCAAGTAACCATGCTAACCAGGGTAAACATGAGATGAGATTCTACTATGATCAAATTCGACCTCCTAGGTAACCTTAAGGAAATCGAATCGATAGAACATCACACACAGTCATCCAACATCATCAATATAACCCTCAGGAGGCAAGTCAGCCACTTAGACAGCATGACCCTAGGTCCCACTGTTGTTCTAGACCTCTCAGGCCATAGTCTCTCTCATGCTATGGGCAAAGGAGCAACCAAAAACCAAATATCGCTCTCATAGGCCTTTCTACCAACGACTGTGGACTAAATTTTCCAATTCTGTGCCAGTGACCCTAGGATTTAGGCCATTTTTTCAGGCCTAGAGCCCAAGCCACTACCTAGAATGGAATTATAAGTCAGAATCAATAAAAGTACAAGGAAACAATGATGCAAAAGAAATAAGTTGATCAAGACCTTAACCAGACCTTACTAGTCATGACAGGCATTTCGTCAAACATATCATCAACATGTAACTTACAAGTGTAAACAACGTAATTAAGTGTAGGGATCTCATACTTATCTGAGAATCACTATGAACCATTGTTCCCTCATGCCATTTGCTACATTATCCTCTATTAGGTCATGGACACATTATTCATTCATATACAAGTAAAAACATGTTGAGAGACATACACAGTTGTTGTCATAAAATGTACATATAACTAGCATAATAAGAACATAAATACCATAAACATATTAGCCATCAAAATCCATATATACATCAGTACATTTGCACATAGAAATCAAGGGATTGAACTTCTCATTAATGAATGTAATCAACCAACTGGAGATGGGACTACTGCATTCCACCTGACCATAGAATCGCTGAGCCAAATCTCTCTTCACTCAGTCACTCCCGTGCCATATTCCAAGCATGAATGTGGGACTTAAACCAAAATAAGTCAACCAAGGCATATCGAGGCTAAACCACCTCACCCTCATCAATAGAAACCAACTTTACCATAGTCCATCCCGAATCACTAAGACAACATAATTAATAAATCATAATAGGCTTTATCGTGATCTCCACTCGATCACTAGGCTAAACAAGCATGGATGCCACCAGATTTCTCCACCTACACCGTGAGGAATTTTCCTATCTCCTAGTCTCTCAGGCTTTACCGCAATCCAAACCCACATCACTAAGCCCTAAACTGAGACCCACTTTCGAGGCTTTAATGCATATCCCAAACCTAGGATTACTAGGCCCAACGAAGAGAAAACCGCCTCTAGGCTTTACCATATATCCTTCCATTCACCGGCAAGTATTCCTAGGCCATCTGAGGCAACACAATCTTGGATTTACCGCAACCCACAATTTGGCTCAAGGATCACTAGGCCATTGGATTTATCGTGATCTAAATTCTGGTTCAATGACCACTAGGCCATATGCTCCATCATTTGGAGATCCACCCCACTTAGCTTTGAATGCATCCGGTAATCCATCTCAACCAAAATATGAGAACCCCATCACACCATGGCTATCCAAAAATAGCAAGGCTAGGCTGAAAAACATTGTTACACCTAGAAAAACCCATGCCACAACAGGAAAATAACCACATGCAATACCAAGCATGTGAAATCTAGCAAGGAAAATACACATGAAAGTCGATACCTGCAATGAAGCTCGTTGTAGTTGCTTGATCATGTCATTCCCTGCTTGATCTTTCCTTCCTCTTGCCTTATTTTCCTTTCTTGCTCCAATGCCAAAGTGCCCCAAGAAAACTCTAAGTGTCCAAGAGTATGAGAGAGAGAGAGAGAGAATAATGAGAGAGCTCCAAAGCTAAACTGATCAAGCCTTGTCCACTGATCCTCAGAAACCTTTTTATGAATGAGGCCTCTATTTTCTTAATTTTCCATTATTTTCCTTCATTTTCCTCCTCACATCTAACCTGTGACCTTTCATCTTACCCTTCTCCTAATTTCCATTATTTTCATAAATAAATGTGCCAAAATACCATTTTGCCTTTCCAAAGCCTTATCCATTGCCTTTGCCAATTTCCTTAGCCATAAACAACCAAATGAACACCCCCTAGGATGTCTTTCCCAACATTTAGTGTGGAATAAGTGTCCCATTCATCCATGGTTATTGTCTTTAACTTTTATTACATGGAATTTTCACCAAGGTTGTTACACCAGCACTGAAACCTTTGAGATATGGTTGAATGTGTATTGATATATTTTATTTTACACACAAAGATTAAAATATAGGCATAGTTTATGAAATTGTGGTTTTGTCAAAGGTTTAAAGGCTTCTTGTTTTTTTGTTGCAGAAATAGAACTTAGTGATTCAATTTTCTATATTCACCATATAGTTTTCATAGATCTATTGGAGCTGAACTGTCAGTATGAAATCAATGTACAAAAATTTATGGCAGAGTCTTGTGTCTTGAGAATTTTGCAAGGATTGTTGATTAATCTTCATGTTGTTGACCTTGTATGCTTGGAAACTCAATTTTTAAAAGGTATGGTAGGGTTGGTATGTTGCATAAAGTGAGATCCATCAATATTCAATGTGGAGATCAGCACCTTGCTCACCAAGGGAATAGGTTTTTCTATGACAAAGTCTGCTTATGAACTCGATGGGATCAATGACATTGCTTTTTCACATCTTACAGAGAGATTGCATGCAAAATTAAAGACATAAACAAAGCATAGTCATGTTTTAGCTTCAATGATATGTTTTCATGTTTATGTATGGCTTGTGATAGAGTGTAAGGATTGTTTTTAGATATGCATTGACAAACCTATAACCATTAAACCATTGTTGTAATGGTATATTAATAGAGAAAATTTGATGTAAGCTGGGTGACTAAAGCAACAAGTTATGGTTGCAAGAGAATTTGTCACTTGAGTCATATCTTCCTTAATTATGAAAGGTGTATTGTGCTTAGGATTCTACAGTGCATTGAGATTCAATGGTTTCTTTAAAAGGTTTATTAAATATTGATTGATATGTTCTAAGGTATTGATGTTAGAGCCTTATAATGGTTATGTCTTGTGTAACACCACACCCCACATTTATCCACTTACCTGCTTACTATGGTAAACATGAGGTGAGAGTTACTATGCATGACCAACCTTCCTAGAGTCAGTTATGAAAATGGGGTCCACATACCCAAAAATTACTACAACCATTCTGAGAAACATAATCATAGTGTCGTTACAGTAACTTTCCTTGGTGATCATTTCCCTAATATAGAATTGATTTTCAACCTTAATATGCCTCCCAATCGCACGCATGTAGGCAAGCTAGTGCATCTAGAGGGCTCCAGTTACATGCACAACCCATCCTTCGTGCAGTTATGGCCGAAAAATTCCAATTAAGACAGTGCAACCACGAACTTGTTTCAGGATTTTTAGGGCTAGCATATAGGGAAACTATGTAGAACTTCCCATAGCTTTGTCAACAAGATTACTTAGTCTTCTTATTTCTAATCTATGTTCTTTCTCAAGCTTACATAACACATAAGAGTCATTTACATGAAGACTTTGCAAACATAGTTGATCTGAAAATGGATCAATTCATCGCTAGATATTTTGCAAGTATAAAATTTGGGTCTTCAAATGTGCATAAATAAGTATCAAAAGAACTTAAAGATGAAACAAAAACATTTGAAACTCAACATGACAAAAATGAAAAACCATGTGATAACATATTTCACCCCTCTTAGGCTACATCTCTAGGCCCTTCTCCAAAGGCTAGGCTTCTTTGTTGATCTCGACTACAAAATGAGTACATTAAATTATTTGTCTCATAAAGTCAATCTTATGTTGGAGTGGCATTGTTTCCCTTCAATAAATGTTCTCCTTCAAAGAAATCTCACTCGCAATATGACTCCTTTTTACAAAGAGAATATGGCACCAAAAAAAATGGGCTCTCTCATTGAACATGGTAACAAGTTTTGGTACTCATTCTAAGATCAAATGCATAA
Source organism: Pinus tabuliformis (assembly GCA_031772625.1). NCBI lineage: Eukaryota > Viridiplantae > Streptophyta > Pinopsida > Pinales > Pinaceae > Pinus > Pinus tabuliformis. Next base: position 626,682,724 of record CM062820.1, on the reverse strand, counting down.
ATTTGACTACTTCTAAAAGAAGTGTTGTCGCGTCTTTCTCAAAACCACACTAAGAATAGATTAAAAAACAGGTTGTTCCAAAGAAGAAATTGATGCTACCACTACATTCGAAATGCCTCAATGTAGTATACCTAGGGGGATAGTATGGGGTATAGAGGGAGGTACCCAAGGTAATAATGAGATGTAAGGATAATAAATAAATGGGCCATAGTTAATAAATAAAGTGGTTAAGCTGCATCATGTAAGGGACCACAATTAGTTAGGAACAATGTGATAAGCCCATTGTATTAGATATATGGTATTGATAGATCCATGATAAAGACCCATGGTATTGTATGTATGAAGCCTATATAGAGGCTAGAGACTCCCCATTGATAGATGTCAAGGATTATTGTATTGACAAGAACATGGCTTGTGGAGTGTTCTCCTTCCTTGAGGAGTGATTGTATGGTGTTACCCTACCTAATCTGAAAATATATGAAAATAGAAATATGCCCAGAAATAGCAAGGGAGAAATAGATAAACGTCAAATCTTTATTAGTATCAAACCCTTGAGGTAGGGTAACACCGTACAACTACTCCTTAAGGAAGGATAATACTCCACAAGCCATATGTTTTTCCATACAATAATCCTTGACATCTCTCCCTGGGGAGTCTCTAGCCTCTATATAGGCTTCATACATACAATACCCTGGGTCATTACCATGTGTCTTTCAATACCATGTATATAATACGATGGGATTATCACATTATTCCTAACTACTTGTGGTCCCTTACATGATGTGGGTTAACCACTTTATTTATTAACTATGGCCCATCACATTATTACATTATTCCCTTGGGTACCTCCCTCTGTACCCCATAATATCCTCCCTAGGTATATTACATTCCACCCCCCTTAAACATGTTTTGTCCACGAAACATAAGAAGAACACAAATAATAAGATCTACTCAACAAAGTATTCCACTGGTGCCATGCACATGCACCTAGCCATCCCAGAGACAAGTGATTACTTGATCTAGCTGGTGCCTTGCTCGCTTGAGATTGGAGTTGATCCTAGCAGCTCCTCTGTGTTGATGTGTTGTGGTTGGATCTCCGTACTTCTCTATCTGTCATGTGGGGGTTTTTTTCCTTGTTGCTAATTCGTTGCCATCGTGTTGGTTGTTTTCTTGTTAGGTGATGTGGGTGGTGACATGTTGAAGTTTTAACCAGTGGTGTATCTTTCTTTAATTCACCACCTAATGGAGTCTAAAAAGTATTTAGTACATGTTGTGGCACCTGCAATTGTTGCCTATCTTCTAGTATTGCTTCAACCACAGACTCCTCATTTGATGTATCAGTACCTATAACATTTTCTACTTCAGCCTCCTTGGACTCTACCTGTTTATTGATGGAAATATCATGTAATGTAATTTTCTTCTTTTTATACAAGATCTTGGGGAATTTCATCTGCACATTAATATTGATAGTACCAACAGATTCCATCCAAGGGTATCCCAAAACAAAATCCACATTGGCCATATCTGAAGCATAAAAATCTAAATGCAATACATACTTTTCCATAACAATCTTCAAATATTTATAAACTTGAACATCCTCATTATCAACCTGTGCATTCTCAATCTGTTTTGCTGGAACTTGCAATTTTTTGCCAAATTAACATTTATAAGATTTTGCTTGCAACTAGGATTTATAGACACAATGATATTCTCCTTCTGAATGCATCCATGAACCTATAATAAGGAGATACCAATAACAAATAAACCCACATGTTTCTCATTATTTTGTTTTCTAGCATGAGACCAATTGTCTAAAAGGAATTTTTCAAATTCTTCATCAGGAAGGCTTAACAACTTCTTATTGTCAAGTGAACTCCATCATATGGCAGCTTCATCTTCAAAATAAGACCATATGAAAGTTTTCCAATATTTTGTCCATAATGAATTTTGTCTTTTTATGAATTCTTCAATAGTAAGACAATTATCTTTCCCTGTAAAAACTTTCGTGCTAGAAGCCATGAAGATGGTTTTGAAAAAATCACCTACTTTGGCAAAAATTTAAAATGGACACAACTCAATTAATGTGGCATAGAATCCTTATTATAACCTATTTTTGGAAATGGAACGACCATTCTGCATCTTCCCATGTGATAGAAATCTTGATCTAGGCACTTTAGAATTTCAGGTTTGCGCTGCAACTGTCCCGCTATCACAAAAAATTATGAAAAATAAATAAATAAATAATAAAAGAGATAATTTTAAATCAACGATATCTCCCTCATCCGAATTATGATTTGACTGGTTTGTTTTTCCAATTTGGGTAATGTTTCAAGAGGATCACAGATTTTCAATTATTTTCTCAAAATGTTTCATAAAAACTGCAAAAATTGACTGGAGATCTGCCATCCATGAATTTTCATTAGAAAAATTTCTGCAACATAGCTGATTTTTAAACCAGCAATATCTCCCTCATTCAAACTCTAATTCGGCTGAATTTTTTTTTTGAATTTGGGTATTTTTTTCACAAAGAATCCATATATGCAATTTGTTTCTAAAAGTTTTGCACCAAAAGTTTCATATATTCTCTGCAAACTCGCCGCCCCAAAACATTCTTGCAAAAATAAAAATATAAATCTTTTCTCTTTACCTAAGAAAGTGCTCTGATACCACTTGTAATAGATCTAATTTGAAAATATATGAAAAGAGAAATATGCTGAGAAATAATAATATAGAAATATATAAACTTCTCTTTATTGATCAAACCCTTAAGGTAGGGTAACACCATACAATCACTCCTTAATGAAGGAGAACACTCCATAGGCCATATGCTTGCCAATACAATAATCCTTGACATCTCTCCATGGGGAGTCTCTAGCATCTATATAGACTTCATATATACAATACCTTGGGTCATTACCATGGGTCTTTCAGTACCATGTATCTAATACAATGGGCTTATCACATTATTCCTAACTACTTGTGGTCCCTTACATGATGCAGGTTAACCACTTTATTTATTAACTATGGCCCATCACATTATTATATTATTCCCTTGGGTACCTCCCTCTATACGCCATAATATCCCTCCTAGGTATACTACACTCAAAACCCATCTCTAGGCTCTTGAAGTAGTAAAAAAACCTTCGTATGGCCTCAAAAAGCCAAAAAACATCTTTGCTACAAATATAAAAGAGCTTGACTCTGTAAACCATTCAACAAAATGCTTTGTGTTCCAATAGTTTGGCGCTTGATTTATAATACCCTAGGTTGAGGGTTTAATCCACAAATCTAGTGTTGTTGGAATGATATTTTGGCGGTCAGTTTTGGTATGGTAACAATATATATATTTTTACAATTATAAGGGGCAGGGTTCATGGACCTACCTTCTTCCAAACCATACCATTAAACATATATAACATGTTAAATGACCCATGGCCATCCCCGAACCTTGGCGCATATAAATAAAATCGTTGGTGGATTTATGTCTTTCAGTGGATTTGTTGTTGACGGATATGGTGGAGATATGATAACTAATAATTCTAATATGGTTAATGGACCACCAAATTTGACGGCTCTACCAACCTTCCCCCCCAAACCACCAACACTTACTCCTTAAATAAAAGAGCTTTGCCACCATATAATAAGCGATACATGTGGTCTAATGGTGAAGCATAGGACTTGTAGGCAGCAAATCAGGTGCTCAACCCCCGCAAAGCTCCAACAAAATTTTGACTGGATAAACAAGGTTGCATGGACTTTCTCGATTGGACCACGTGGAGCCATGTGATTGGATCACATGGTACTACGGGATTGGCCCATCATCAAAGAAACAAAAATCATCGAGTGTCAACATCATATGTGTGAAGTGTCCTTATAGGATTGGCCTACATACTATTTGTATAGCCCAGTCACCCTACTGACATCACTACCTATTCAACCATCGTACTGTCATGTGCCCGCATGGGATTTGTCCATGTACCAACATACAGTTCAGGCACCCAGTTAACGTCACTGCCAACTGTATTTGCCACATCAGCACCATGTCATCCCATGTCATCTTCCATACTGCCAGATGTACTTGCCATGTCAGCGCCATGTCAACTAACACAACACTGTACAAACTACCACATAACTATATGGACTACCATGTGGAAAAATGTGACTAGTCCAATTCAATGCCAAAAGTCCAAAACTGAGTGACATGTGTCAGCCTCTTGTGTTACCATGTCACCTTGTTGACCTCATCAATCATAATGTGATGTCGACATGTTGACATCATCATTTTCCATGTCACCTGTGAACTAGGCGCCTACTGACATCATCATGCCATGTGTCAACTTCCAACTAGTCCACATCGACCCCTAATGACATCATGATGATATCATTGTGTGACATATCATTATACGAATTTGCTAAGTCATCTTACAGTTTCCACGTGTCTCCACTAGAAGCTACCAAATGTCCTATCCATACAGTGCCACGTCACCTTTGTGGGACCCACTTTGACCTCCTTTACACTCAGTCCCAAAAACATTTATTACTCATATCTTCTTCATATGGACTTAGTTTTGCGTGTTGTTTGCGTTGTTGGATTCATCTCAATGAGCTCTACAACCTGATGTTGGTTTCCTGAATATATGAGATACTTCATTTTTATGCTTTTTGGGATCATTTTCTATCCATCTGACATTGGAATTCGCCTAGACATGACCATCCTGGTTTTAGAACATGACTAAACATAAACATCTTGGTTTACAATATGACTAGACTCAATTGTAGTTCAACTAACAAGATCCACCTTGATCATGCCTCCCTACTTAAAAGACTTTCGGTCCACCAAAATTTTATGGACTTATTACATCAATCATCAAATACTTTAACATTCTAGACTCTATTACAAACTCAACTAGACTTACTAATGTGATTTATATCTGACAAATCACTTTATTATAGACTCGATGAAAATCAAACATAAGGCATGAAATCTGCCCAATTCAAAGCAAGCAATACATCTTTGGATGATGAAGACTTACAATATTCCTTCTCATCTTCTTTTTCTTCCTCTTGTCTGTATTCTACCGTTTTCGATTCTCATGGTAACATCACACATGTAATCTTTGAATGTACTCTCATTTTAAATTTTGAACAAACTCTCTATCTCGAGTCTGTCGTGGTCATCTTCTTTCTTTATCTCCTCCAACTTTGTCTTAACTTTGCTGAGTCTTCCTCTGACTGTACTAAATGCACTAAAGTCTTTCCTACACTTTTCCTCACTCACAGTGTTGAATCACCCTTTCATGGAAGATTCCTTTTTGCATGGACAATTTTACTGTATACTTTATGCTTCCAACATTCAGTTACACAATTGGTATTACTTCCCTATAAAGTGCATGGATACATCCCTTTAATGACCTCCATAACCAAATTTTGATAAGAATATGACTCACCTTCTGAGTCACTGCTAGAATGAATTGTCTGCTTTCCTTTATGATCTTGCATCTTCTTCGGCATTTGTTCAAGATGCAATGACCAACAATGATCTGTTATGTTCCCTTTCTTCCACAATAGTCACACAATAGTTGATCAACTCCCAATCCTTCATATTAGGGTCTCTCTTGGACTGATATTGACTAAAGTCTACCTTGGCCATGCTTGTCGAGGCCTTGACCTTGTTGATACCCCATTTTTCTCATCAACTTAATTCCAATTCCTTTGGTATGTTTTTTTAATGCTCCAATCTCATGATCACTTGAAGTGTCTTCATCAACTTTGGGGATGTCGATACATAACTTGAGATCCTCAAATGGTGAGGAAAAAGTTCCAATTGCTTCTTCCATTGATTGATCTTTCAGAGTAGCAGATGGATATGAACTTTCTTCATCTGACTGCTGATGAAATGGGTAAACTTCATTATCTTCAACAATAGATGGACTTCTATTTGAGGGACTTCCCCTATTTCGACTTTCCTGCATGGCTTGGATCCTTACTTGCAATCTATGTTTATCTTCTTGCAATTCCCACATCATTCGTCACAATTCAGTATTCTCCTGTTGATACTAATAGTTAAACTCTTCTAGTTCCTACAACTGAACTTGCTTCATGCTTTTTCCCATTGCAAAATCAACCTACAATACTTTAGCAACGTAGGCTCTAATACCAAAATTTGATCTAAAAATGGATTGATTCGTCGCTAGATATTTTGCAAGTATAAAATTTGGGTCTTAAAATGTGCATAAATAAGTTTCAAAATAACTTAAATATGAAACAAAAACATTTGAAACTCAAAATGACAAAAATGAAAAACCATGTGATAACGTAGTTCACCCCTCTTAGAATACATATTCGGGCCCTACTCCAAAGGCTAGGCCACTTTATTGATCTCAGCAGCAAAATGAGTACATTAAATTCTTTGTCTCATAGAGTCAATCTTATTTTGAGGTGGCATTAATTCCCTTCAATAGAAATTCTCCTTCAAAGAAGTCTCACTCACAATCTAACTCCCTTTTACAAATAAAATATGGTGCCAAAACAAAAATGACTCTCTCATTAAAAGTGGAAACAAGTCTTGGTACTTATTCCAAGATCAAAAGCATAACTTTGAATTCTTCCAAAAGAAGTGTCGTCATCATCTTTCTCAAAAACACACTGATAATAGACTCAAAAATAGGCTACTCCAATGAAGAAAATGATGTAGCAACTGCATCTGGAATGCCTCAAAACCCTTGTTTAGGCTCTTGAAGTGCTTAAAAATACTTTTGTATGGCCTCAAAAAGCCAAAAACAATGTCTGCTACAAATATAAAAGGGCTTGACTCTGCAAACCATTCAACAAAATGTTTTTTGTTCCAATGGTTGGGTGCTTGGTTTGTAATACCCAGGTCGGGGGTTCGATCCACAAATTTGGCACTGTTTGAATGATATTTCAATGGTCGGTTTTCATATGGTAACAATATATATATATATATATATATATATATATATATATATATATATATATATATATATATATATATATATATATATATATATATATATAGATACACATACAAATAAAATATGGTGCCAAAACAAAAATGACTCTCTCATTAAAAGTGGAAACAAGTCTTGGTACTTATTCCAAGATCAAAAGCATAACTTTGAATTCTTCCAAAAGAAGTGTCGTCATCATCTTTCTCAAAAACACACTGATAATAGACTCAAAAATAGGCTACTCCAATGAAGAAAATGATGTAGCCACTGCATCTGGAATGCCTCAAAACCCTTGTTTAGGCTCTTGAAGTGCTTAAAAATACTTTTGTATGGCCTCAAAAAGCCAAAAACAATGTCTGCTACAAATATAAAAGGGCTTGACTCTGCAAACCATTCAAAAAAATGTTTTTTGTTCCAATGGTTGGGTGCTTGGTTTGTAATACCCAAGTCGGGGATTCGATCCACAAATTTGGCACTGTTTGAATGATATTTCAATGGTCGGTTTTCATATGGTAACAATATCTATATATATATATATATATATATATATATATATATATATATATATATATATATATATTACAGATATATGGGGCGGGGTTTGTGGACCTGCCTCTTCCAAGCCATACCATTAAGCATATATAACATGTTAAATGCCCCATGGCCATCCCCAAACCTTGGCGCATATAAATAAAATCATTGGCAGAGTTATGGCAGATTTGGTGTTGACAGATATGGCAAAGATATGATAACGAATAATGCTAATATGGTTGGCAGACCACCAAATCTAGTGGCTCTACCAAATTTCCCCCCAAACCACCGGTGGTTACTCCTTAAATAAAATATCTATTCCACCATATAATAAGTGATACTTGTGGTCTAACAGTGAAGTGCAGGATTTTTGGACGGAAGGTCAGGTGTTCGACCCCCATGGAGCTCCAACAAAATTTTGACCAAATGAACAAGTTTGCATGGCCTTTCCCTATTGTGCACATGGCACCCTAAGATTGGGCCACGTGGAATTACGAGATTGGCCCATCACCAACGAACCAAAAATCACCAAGTTTCAACATCGTACATGTCAAGTGTCCTTATAGGATTGACCTATATACTATCTGTACTACCCAGTCACCCTGCCACTAACATTGCCTGTTCAACCACTGTACTACCACGTGCCCTCACAGGATTGGTCCATGTAATGTCGTATAGTCCAGTCACCCAACTACCATCACTAACAATTGTAACTTCCACATTAGCCCATGTCATTCGTCATACTACCAGTTGTACCTTCCACATCAGTGCCACGTTAACTAAAAAACAGCGTACAGACTGCCACATCACCATACGAACTACCATGTGGAAAAATGTGATTGTTCCAGTTAGATGCCAAAATTCGAAAATTGAGTGACACATGTCATCCTCTTGTGTTGCAACATCACCTTGCTGATTTCATCAATTGTACTGCCATGTCGACATGCTAACGTCATCATTTGCCACATCACCTGCCAACTGGGCACCTACTGACATCATTTTGACATCATCATGCCACATGTCAGCTTCCAACTCATCCACATCGGCCCCTATTGACGTTGTGCTAATATCATGGTCTGACATGCCATTATACGGATCTGCTAAGTCATCATACATCTACCATGTGTCTCGTTCGTACAATGCCATGTCACCTTTGTGGGGCCCACATTGACCTCCTTTGCAATCGGTCCCAAAAACTTTGACTACTCATATCTTCTTCATATGGATTATGTTTTGTGTGTCATTTGCACCATTAGATTCATCTCAACGAGCTCTACAACCTGATGTTGGTTTCATGACGATTTGAGATACTTAATTTTTGTGTTTTTCGGGATTAATTGCTATCCATCTAGCGTTGTAATGCGCTTGGACATGACCATCCTGGTCTCAAAACATGACTAGACATAACCATCTTGGTTTACAATATGACTAGACTCAATTGCAGTTCAACTAACAAGATTCACCTGGATCAATAGCACCTATAGGTCATGAATGCATAATATGCTCATTGTTTACATTAGTTTCATTGGATTTTCATCAAGAAGGTTTTTTTCCCTCTCATACTAGATGCAACAAACACATATTAGTTCATGCATTCATATAAATTATTCAATAGCTTGTCAAACCATGAAAAATACCAATAACAAGAGCACATCTTATCACAATAAATAAACTATGTGTGTAACCAAAATTTAACCAGAATGAAGCCATGACAAGCTAGTGACATAATCACACATCAAACCAAAACTTGTGCTCCTTGATCTCATTAAAGAATAATAGATAATAACATATGCATAATTTTAACCAAGTTAGGGACTTCCACATACCACCTGGCCATAGATTGGGACCAAACCAAATCCTTTCTTCCAACCCAATCAGCCCCATGCCATATTCCAAGCATGACTGTGGGATCACATGGGATAAATTGAAACATAATCAAATAGGGAATCTGGAGGATACCACCTTCACCCTCAAGCCACATTGTTTTCACCTAAACCAATCCAAAAACCACCAAAACCAATACAATCTTGGATGCCTTAGAATCACCATACCTAGAGGAATTTTCCTATCTTCACCCACCTGTCAAGAGCTTGCTCGGAGAAAACCATCTCCACTCTCAACCCTTTGGATTTCTTGAGACCACCTTAACCAGGATCCAAAATATATTGGCAATCCAAATCTCAACCAACAGGGAACCCACTACATTGTGGTTGTCTAGGAAATGGCATAATTTAAGGTTATACATCACTGTCAATCTGGAAAATCCCATTCTAATGATAGCAAACATGACCAATAAACGAATGCATAGACCATGCATTAAAATCCTAGCAAGATAATCAACATGCAGATTTTTACCTGCAAAATTCCTCTTGTTAGATGCTCTTTCCTCTGTTCTCTTCTTCCCTTTCTTGCATTCCAAATATTTTTCTCAGCTACCACGTGAATTCCTATTGCACTCCTTTATCTCCTTGCTAGTCTCTCCTTATTTCTTTCTTGTGTCCAAGTTTTGTAGCCTCTTCTCTCTTGTTGTAGTGTTCTCTCTTGCATCTTCCCAAAGTGAATGCTAGAATGTCCTCTCTCATATTTCTTTTATTTTTCTTCATTTTCCCTTTCTTGCATATTCTTTTATTATTTTTCTCCTTTTCCTATCTCTTCCTCTTGCTCACCCGCTAATTTTTTCATTTTCCTTTATGTCTTTTGTATCCTTGCCACATGTCCTTGCTAGCCTATAATAATAATTTTCCATTTTTTTCCTTTTGTCTCTTGCCATTTTCCATAGCCAATAATAAATAATTAACCATAAGTGGATCCCAAAGTAATGTTTTTCCCTTCATTCGGCTTGGAATATCTTCCCATGACCTTAGTTTTATTTTTGCTTTTATAATTTCCATACATTTTTTATTTACATGTAAATTCAACCTGGGGTTGTTACATCTTGGTTGTTGAGAAGGTTTCACAGTTCGTTTTCTTGGCTAAAGTGATGATGTTGTCTATGATAGATTGTTGGTATGACTTGGCAGCTTACAGAAATGTCTATAAGCTTGATGTATGTTGAGCTAATGTAATGGTTGAGTTTAAGTGTTGGCTAGAGCGATAGAATATTGAGTCTGTTGGAGTGTTGATGAGATGAGTCATTTATTTATAAATGTTGTTAATTGTCAAAATTTAGATGTATTTTTAGGGTTTTGCATTGATGTCCTAGATGGGTAAAAGGATTGTTTCTATTCGTATTTATATTGTAATGAGAATGTTGTGCAAAATTGAAATGTGCATTCACTTATTGAGCAATGATTGAGCATAAAGTTATATGTGGGTCCAATTTGAAAATTTCACGAAACGTGGCCTACATGATTTGAGTTTTGTTGCAAGTGGCTCTAGTGTGAAATATTTTGAAACTTAGGTTCACAAGAAGTCTGAGGGTTGGACCCTTCAATGAGGGAGTGGTAGCTTCCTTCCAAAGAAATTGCTAAGGGTGTAGTTGCTTCCCTCCAACAATAGTTGGACAAACAATAGGAGGTGGTAGACTCTAGCAAGTAGTATCCTGCACACTAGTAGAAGTATGTGCCAATGCAATATGTAAAAGATAATATTTTTGAATATTGATAAAAGAATACAAAGTGAACAACAACGGTGGTTTTTCCCAATTAGGTTTCCCACCTAATATACAATGTCTCTATGTGATGATGATGATGTTGACTTGTTATGTTTCTCTTGCATTTATGATGCTTTTTTCACATGTGTTACTTTATTATGTATAGACATGTTGTTATTTAGTTAACAATATAAATAAGTTTGAAATCTAAGTAAAAGTTGAATTATCATGAAATATTGGTTCATCCCCCCCAGTATTTCTAACATCAATTTGCAGGAAAAGTGTTGGAATAGGGCATGAAACAAAATCCACCATGATAGATTAACACCACCTGTAAGGGATCCCAAAAACATGACTAAAATTCTCGTTCTTATGAGATCAGGGTTCTAGACGAATCAACGATTGGGAAATTAAAATTTATGGTATGAGATTTTTTAGTATATCTCATGGAAAGTTAAATGTTGTGACACAAGTGGAATCATGGAGCGTGGAGCTCAGGAGTATTCATGTCTTAGTGATATATGCTTTTCTTAGTTATTGATGCATGTATTTATGATGGATGCCTATCTTGGTGATGGATTCCTACCTTGGTGGTGGAAGCCTTCCTTGGTGGCAGATGATATTGGAGTTGAGATGAGGTCTACATTGGTGGCAGATTTTATTAGAGTTGTAATGAAATGAAGGTGTGAATATATTGGAGGACTGGTAGACTACCTAGAACTAGGGTTTCCTAGGCCTCGAGGTGTGATAATATTCCTATCAATAGATGCCTACATTGATGGTATATGATATTTCCATGCTCGCTGGGAGGTGAGAGAGAGGGGGGACTTGTTTGGAGTTATATGAAAATACTATGTGAGGCAATATGATGCCATTGATTTCTTTCCTTGAGGCTGATAAACCACTCAGTGAGTTGGATTTAAGGGTGGAGTTTGTTGAACATTATATGTAGCTTATTCAAAAAAGACATAGCTAAAGATTGCAGGGAGATATGAAGAATATACACCACTAAGTGCTTGCCATGGGGCCGATAAACCACTTAGTGCTTGTAAAACCAAGAAAGAAAAGAGTAACTATAGAGAAAAGTATTAATTATTAGTTTAAATAAATTTCTATTAAGTTATGATTTGATATGGTTTAGATATGATTTAATGTGTTAAGTTATGTTGTAAAATTTTATGATTATCTTATAAGACTCATATGCTTATTATGTAGGAAGAACTATTGAACTATCCAGCATGAATATATGAGGTTGACCATAAAATAAATGGTATCAACCTAATGGTATCATAATTCATAGCAATAGCATGATGGATTTGAATACTTTGGGAACTGAGCCATTACAGTGACACTAGAACCTTATGATATGTAATGATCACCATGAGGTATGCCATGAAAGATATGATGTATCATGAAAGAAAGGTAGAGGGATTCCTTGGTTTAGACAATTCTTCTTGTGCGAGGAAGATTTTCCAAGGATGGATTTCTTAAGAAACTAAGGAAGTAGAGAAGGGATGAGTGAACTTGGAAGTTGAGTGACTACACGAAAGAGGAAATGGATCACCTAAGAGACTAATGAAGTAAATAAGGGAATGTCAGAACTTGAAAATTGAATTGGTTTTCAAATAATCATGTGTATACTCACTTAGACCATAAATGCATTAGGTGTGTCACAGGAAGTAATGAGTTGAATTTGTCCCCTAAAGGATCACTGAGCACAATGGATGGCATAGCTAGAAATTGGAGGGAGACCATGCTCCATAATCAAGTGACAAAATAGGTCAGGGTGCAATGGAAGTATTTTATACCAGATAAAGCCACTTGGGAAATGAATGACCAGATAAAGGGATCATGCCCATTTTTTTTTACCATGTAAAGGAATGTAAAAATAGTTGTGGATATAAAGATTGTGGCTGAATTTTGTTTGGGAATAGAACATTTTTAAATGTTGTGTTCAGGTATAAAACACCAAGGACAATGTTCGTCTAAGGGGTAGGGTCTATGACAATCCATTTTGCGACCCCTTTTGTAAATATCACCATGAATTGTAATTCATGTAGATAATATAGAAATGTAAACATTTTTTGGGTTGAGAGGGGTGGACATGGATTCATAGGTATAAGGAGGAGTTTCTTGGGGAGTGATTAAATTTAGGGTGCTTCACTTAATATGCCACCAATTTTCTGACTCATTTTAATGGCTTGCATAGTAGGTGGGGAAGTGGAGTATGGACTTCTTGAATGGATGATAAGTCCCATACCACCTCTGCCCTCAAGGGGTGTGTTGGGTGGTAAGTATGCAAGAATGAATACTAGAGTTTGTGGAAGGAAAACTCGACAAGAAAGAGAATGTGGGGATGGATGTTGAGGAACCATTCATACATATTAGTATCTACATGATATGCAAGGAGGCGCACAAACATGATCTGTATATTGTGTGTGCATGGTATGTTGGAATGTGCATATTGTAGTGGGAGAGAAAGGAATAGCTCACAAAAGAAGAGAAAAATGAGCATTGAAGTGCAATAAAACGTAGAGCTTAGGGTTCGTAGAGGACATGGATCTTCTAGAACAAGAAACCTTTTCAAGACCATGCTATATGATTGGGTGAGTGTTCCATATTTTTTTCTAAGGCAAATGGTGTGTTCCTACGAAATGGTTGGCTAGTGGGAGTTCAGTGGAGTTTAAACATTAAGTACTAGCCTTGGGTTTGATAAACCACTAGGATGATTATTGGAGGGATGATAAACCACTTGATAGGATGAGATACCTAGGTGATCGTTGAAATGACTGATAAACGACAAAGTGTTAGCCTTGGGGATGATAAACCATTTATGTGCTTTCTTAGTAAGTTAATAACCACCTATATAGTGGCCTCTTGAATCCTATAGTGCTATCTTAGAGAATTTTGTTGATAAACCATGTAGTGTATTCATTCTCCTGGAACTAAACTATATTTCACTAAGCCTTGGTTGAATTTGTGTGATTGATTTCCATTGGTGTAGAAATTCATCGAGGTGCTTATTGCTATATGTAGTTGATAAACCAGATGGACAGTGGACATTTATCTATGTTGATTTGTTGACTTGGTTTCATATTTAACAAAGGGTCACTATGGTACTTACTACTAGAGGAATTTGATAAACCACTTGGACAGTGATTCTTCTGCTTAACTATTGCAATTAATTATGCAAGGAGATATTTCTCTACAATCCTATATCCAAAAGAATTACCAAACAGTAAAAGGAACAAGGCTAGTGGATAGATAGATAGATCCCAACCTAATGCTCACACATGTAGCATATAAATAGATCTAGATGTTATGAGGAAATCTGTGCACCTAGCCTCCTTGCAAATCAATGAAGGGTTTTAAGCTCGATGTAGAATCTCAGTTCTCTACTAAAACAATCTAATTTTTTCACACTCGTTCTCAATACCTACATACAATCACAAACATGCAAAGATGACAAGTGATTGTTGGGTGCAGGAATTGCACTTAAGCAAACTCCTCAACACTTAATTATCAACCCGGGGGTTTCGTAAACTTAGAGACGAAGCACAGAAAATGCCAAAAGTGGTGTGAACTTTTCCTATTCTTAATCCTACTTCTTAAAGGAATTGTTTGCAGAATCATACAGAAACAATCTTTAAAGGCAATTAACACCAAAGCAACTCTAGTGTTGGAATATAAATGAACAATTTGCAAGTAAATCAAGTAAAGGAGATTTCACACAACTGAAGTAATCTTAAATGCTGGAAGGAAATGTTATGTTTATCTTCAGATAGATGGCTAACAGTCTGACAAGTGGGCCCTTGTAGAGATCTATCTTCCTCTTGATCTTCCTTCTACACAAACAACGTGTTATTGTACTATTGCAACATGCTTGCACTAGTGTAGGAACAATGCCTCAGTGTAAAAGTATATTTTACCTCCCTTACTGAAGATTTATGTCTTTGTGGAGGTGCTCTAAGCCTCAAGGCTTATATCACTTTGTTTCTGTGACAAGAGACTAGCTCTTGCACCAAGGCAGAGTTTCCTTCACCAAGTTTATAATTTACTTTCGAATAGATTAAAGGACATGCTGAAAAAGAATTGCAATTGCAAATGAAATTCTAAGATAAATTATCTATGGAAAAGAAATGCTTTAATTAATTAAATCTTGCAAAAGAAGTAAACTTCATGAAATGAAAGCAACTCAAAGTAATCAAAGCACTAGTCTAAGTGATCTACATGTATCATCTAACTTCGGAAATCCACTTAAAGTGTTTTTGTTCCTTGGTCATAAAGCATAAAATGCAAGTATAATGTGTCTATGATAAATTCATTCAATTGTTCTCAGATCCTTCAGAAATATACTTTTAATGTTGAAGACAATTACTGGAATTAGCAGCCCAATTGCTTGCAAGAATAACTGGAAATGATAATCAGGGATATAAATGCAATGTTGGTTGTCAAATAAATGGCTGAACCGGAGTGTAGGAAATCACATGTACTGTTACAGGAAAAGGGCTTCCTGCATGATCCAAGTGGAAGAAAATCATGATAAGAACTGCAAGTAAAGACATGTAAGAAAGAAATTACAGAAAGGAAATAACTCAATTAACTCGCAGGCCATGGATCCATTTCACACTCAACTCTGAAATCGATTTAAATCAGAACTTCAAAAATAAATATAAAATAGTACACCCCACACAACTGCAAAGGGAAATATCCACACAGTATTTTTGAATAATGAAAGAACAATGGTAAATGAGTTGGGTTGGCTGGGCCCTAGCCAACCAATTCGTTTCCCTTTTAAGAAATGAACAGATTCAACACTCAAGTACGCATTAAAGATAAATTAAACACAGTGCATGAATAACATGGAGGATTCCTTGTATTACTTGATCAGCAAATGTACATAGTAGTACGAGTCCAGCCCAGCGCTAAGGGAAATACCAAATTACATAGAAAATGAAATTACAGTCTAAGGATCAGTAGCTAGTTCTACCTACAATCTATATGTTATACACCCTTTTGGCCTTAATTGTATTCCACTAATTACAGTCATTGGAAAACATCCTTGATTGTGCGCCACTGATATCCATGATTAGTTAATCAGCAACCAAACTCGGAGTGATGGATCAAAACGTCCACATGGAAATATTCAGCTCAGGGAAATATCGGACCAATCATTGTGGTAGTGCAGGAATTTTCCTACACTAATCATACTAACTCATAATTAATACTAAGTTCCTCAATTACTTCTAGGAAATTATCATAAGTTACAAGAGGTACTTAATAGGCATGAAATGTATGTAAAAATTATTAATAAATCACTTTAATAAATCTTAATGTAAAATACGAAGCATATGGAGGAATAGGTAGTTATCTTGGACTAGTGTCGGAAAAAGAGGTTTAAGTTGAGATAAAACAGAGGTTAATGTTTATATAAATGGGGTAAAAATAGGGAAATTTGGAACACCAACGTCCTCCCATCCCTAAGATGTTGTGTGTCCTCACACAACATTTTACCTTTTGCAAAGAACCTCAAAAATGAGTGGCCAACTCTCAATTTGAACTTCAATGCTTATTCCTGCTTTCACTATCTTCAGCTTTTTCCCTCGGGTTCTTCTGAGTTGATTCGTTACCTTCTTAAGGCATTTGTAGCATTTGGAAGCAAGATACTTCCACACTTTTACTTGCTACTTCTGCCTTTTTACCTTTACAAGTAGCTCCACCTCTCCCTTCTTCTACCAACTTTGTTCCTTCATGACCTAGTTCAAAGCCTCCAAATCATGAACTTGCTGCTTCAATTCTACTATTCGGCTGTTGAGGTAGAGAGTATAGGGTGTCGTGATAAGATCTTCAGGTGTAAATGTCCTCTCTACAAAAAACTCGAAACAGGTCCCAACATCGTCAAGGTCAAGGCCGTTAAATGTCTGCATTATGACATCACCGAGGGTTTCTATACTCGGGGTTTCCTTCTCACCGAGGGTTTTGATGCCCTCCATAATCTTCATGCCAAGGGTTTCAGTACCTTGTGCACTCAACTTCTCGGGGTTTTTAACACCCTATTCTTCCAGTTCCTCAAGGAACTCAGTACCATGTCCATTTAGACCAGCAGGGGTCTCATTACCCTATATTTCTAAAATAGTAGGGGCTTCAGTACCTCGTTCCTCTAAAACAACGGGGGTTTTAGTACCCCATTCCTCAAAAGTACTGAGGGTTTCAATGTTCCATTCATTGGAATTATCAAGGGTCTATATATGTTGCTCTTCTTCATCCTCATGACCCTTCGTTAGGACTTCGCCGGTACTCGGTGTCATCTTCCTCTTCCATAATTTGCTAACAAAAGTTGACAACACTACGTCATCTTCCACATTCTCTTCATTGCCCACAGTATGTGCTGCTACATCTGCAAGCACTGAGAGATTATGAATTTTAGGGGAAACTTGGGGTGATTCGTCAATTATAATCAGAGAGCTCGACTGGTTTGTCCCTTGGGAGACAATCCTCCTCATCGAGGTTCTGGTGTTTCTCTTCTTAGCCGAGGGTGGAGTATTTTCAACAGTCTTCTTCCCTACTTGCACTGGTGTGCTTTGATATTTCTACTCGGTAGAAGATGATGTCTATGCTTTCCATTTCTTACTTGTATTTGTGCTAGCAGACTTCTCTGCACTCCTTGCTCAAAACTCCTTTAAGAATGCTTCCCAAGTTACTCCTTTTTCTTCCAGCTTCTTCTTAACCAGAATCGTGATAAGCCCATGATGGTAGAGCTTGTTTGCAACTTGGCTTGCATTTCCACTCTGCATGCCCTTTGCCATTTTCTCAAGACTCCTGAGTAGGTAGTAAGGGAAATTAATCAATTTTCCCGACTCAAAGTGCAGCAACAACTGAAGGTGATACACGAACGCCAATGTATAGCATCCCTCTCCAGTCACGAATTTCTGCAGTATGAATAGGAGGTCTCGCCACTTCCCGATCATGGCACTCTGCAGAAGTCCCTTCCTCCAGTCAACCTTAAGATTTTTGTCAACCACGAACCATTGCCATCATTTCTTTCCCGAGCCACTACTTTTTAAACTAATGCTCTCCTGTAAGTGGCAAGCATGTAGCTTGCACAATAGACCCTTCTATAACTTTTAACTTCAACGATCCAACCCTGACTCAGCCTTCTTTGAATGTCCTTGCGAACTCCAGTACCACAGCCATGTAGAACCCATCAAACTTTTGTAAGAATGGTAGGAACCTAGATTCTTGCAATAGCGCAAGACTATTTCAGTACACTATGGTTTGCTTAATCTCCTAAAAAGACAATGGCTCACTCCTTATGGGTGCCATTTTGAATTATATTTCACTCTTTCCAATCACAACCTCGAAGGAATTCGAGTGAGTGACACCAACGCTTTGCCGAGAGCTTTATGCCGGACGTTTGTCACCCTCCGTATTTTCAGTCCCACTCACCTGGTCATGATGAAAACAACTCTTTGTACTAGGCGCAAATTGATATCAACCCACTGCAAGTGAGTCATAATGATTGGGTGGAGTCGAGTTTTATGCGGTGGTGGCGCAATGGTTACAATGATCAAGTTACGAGGTAAGGTAATAATGGACAAGCAATGCAAAATTATTTCAAGGAAGGTGAATACAGGTTATTAGACAATAGTACTATCCCACAGTCCACCTCGTAATTTAATCAAGACATACTACAACACTTATTAAAAAATTTAGATTTCAAAACCCTATACACCTTGCACTTTAAATATTTCTCATAAGTCAATAAATGATGAAACAGAGTATTAATTGAATCATGCAATGACATGATATATCAGTATTCATGTACAGGAAAGTAAAGATCCATAGATATCCTTGATAAAACACTCCTGGACTGTGTGAATTTTACTTGCTTCCACAATTAGCTACGTTCCTTCACTAAACCTGCTTGCAATGCATTGTGCTTGCACTGCACATCTTGCACCAAGGACTTTTTCCAAAGCAGAAAATCTAATAGAACATAATTCTATTTTTGGACTTAAAAAAATTTGCCTCATTATACAAGGAAAATTTATTCGCCATCCTTTGGTGTTTCACAAGCATGCCTTCTGGATTGACTGCATCAAATTCTGCAATCGATTTATGAGGGAATAAAGAAGTAGGAAGGGGGGTAAAAAAAAATAGAATGGGAAGGAACATTACAGCAGGGATTCCTAAAACAATATCACCAAGAGGGATAAATGAAATAGGATGTGGGAAAAAAATTTCAAGGGAAAAGAGGGATTTTACGAAATCGAGCAAGGGTAGCTTCTTAGAAGAAAGAGGAAGGTAATTCATTGAGGATTTTAGAAAAGAAACTAGTGGAAATTTTCGAAAAAGGAAATAGAAGAAAGGAAAAGTTTTTACCTTCAAATCTTCCTGCACTTGTGCAAGAAAAAATAACTGTAGTGGGAAGTAAGCATTTACTTGCATAAAAATTTCCATGCTAGATACCCCAAACTTGGGTAAGTGCTCGGTTTCATGAACCTACTTCTTCTTGGTGGAAGCTAGCATATCTAAAAATAAAGTAACATTCCCTTTTTATTTAAAATTTTGATCTTCCTTCCAGCATGCTAGTTTTCAGGTTGATCCTTTTGTAATCATGTCAGTCAACTGATTTTCATAATTACAGGAAAAAAATTCCTTTATATTTTTTACTTTTGTCATTTTTTCTTTTTAGTTATCTTTTATTATTTTTTCAATAAGGACAAGAAGGAATCAAACTTCAACAAGTTGGTGTTACCACCTGTCAACTCCTTTTCAAATGTTGTTGGACTTGCTACATAAAATCTCTTTAGCAAGGGGCTAAAAATATACCTTCAATCTATGCCCGTTTACTAGGAACACAGAATTCCATCCATCAATAGTTTTGATTTATACCAATCCATTTTCGAACACTTTGACCACCTCATAGGGTCACATCTAGTTTGTATGGCATTTTCCTTTAAAATATTTGAATCTAGAATCATAAAGTAGTACCCAATCACTTGGTTGGAACTAATTCTTCTTAATAGACTTGTCATGCCACTTCTTGCAGTGTTGTTGAACCAAGATTTTCTGTTGAACAACATCCCTTCAGAATTCATCTAACTTGTTTAACTGTAGAAGATGTTGTTGTTGTGCTTTAGAGAGATCTAGCTCCAATTGGACTGCAGTTCTGAAAATCTTGATCTGGAATTCCATCGGCAAGAGGACTTGTTTTCCATACACCAGCTCATATGGTATGTGTCCTGTGTTGTTTCTCCAAGTGGTTCGATAGGCCCATAATGCTTTCGGTAATTTTTTAGCCCAATCCTTTCTGTGCATATTTACTGCCTTTGTGAGGATGAACTCAATCAACTTATTCATGGACTCCACCTAACCATTTTCTTGTGGGTGATATGGTGTAGATTTCATGTGTCGTATTTTATATTGCTCCATCACACCCTGTACCAGATTAGAAATAAACTGCACTCCATTGTCAGAAACAATTTCTCTAGGGACACCAAATCTAGTAAAGATTTTAGTAAAAATAAAATCAACAACAACTCTTTTAGGAGAAAAAGAAATAGCTTTAGCTTTTACCCACTTTGTAACAAAATTTGTACAAACCAAAATATGTTTTTTATCTGATGATGCTAGATTTATTGGTACTACAAAATCAATGGCCCATTTTTCAAAAGAATCAATCATAACCTCAGGACATAAAGGAATTTCATTGGTTTGATTAGGCTGGCCAACTCGCTGACAGCTATCACATCGCTTGACATATTTTTTGGCATCCTTAAACAAGGAAGGCCAAAAATATCCAACTCGTAACACTTTGTATGCAGTCCTCTTATCAGCGAAGTGACCCCCACAAGATTCATCATGGGCATATTTCAAAATATCAAACACTTCCTCCTCTCTTACACATTTAGGGATAATGAGATCTACTTCAGTGTAAGATAGGTCTCCTTGGATCCAGGAATATGTAGCACTTTTTTGAATGATATTACGCTTTTCATGAGCAGATAAGTGAGGTGGTAATTTTCTAGTGACTAAATACTTAGCTATATCAGCAAACCATGGGGATTTTGTTGACACAGAAAAAATATGTTCGTCAGGAAAATCATCATCAACAGGGATTGCTTCACCAAGATTATTTAACCTTGAAATATAATCTACTACTACATTTGATATTCCTAGCCTACCAACAATAGTAATATTAAATTCATGTAACAATAGTAACCACCTATTGATCCTATCTTTAACTTCTAAGCAGATTGGACGCCCGGCGATTTTTCTGAACCTAGGGTTTCGACAACCATGGCCGCCGCCCCTTTCCTATCTGTCGCACTCTGGGCATCCGCTCAGGTTTCCGAAGATCCAAGGCCTGTTGGCCCCCTCCCCCGCCCTAGAAGCTCTGATGACTGGTCCATTGTCCACCGAAATGTTTTCAACGGCGTCGTTTGGAGGATGCCGCAAGCTTCCTCTCTGTACACCGACACTTTTAACTTTCAGGCTTTTGCAGGCTTGAAGGAGATGACAGCGATAACCTTTGCGGATCAAGGCGGGGAACCCCTGAAGATCTTTGTATCGATGAGGGAGAAGACAGAAGAGGCTGGCGAGTCTGTGGGCAGAGCCTTCCCGCGCATAAGGGCAAACCTACGCCTTCAAAACTTCTCAGTTTCGACTATAACTGCCCTTGTAGCTGCTGCAACCATCAAGGTTCACAGAGAAAGGAACTGGAGAGTAGGGGTCCTTTGGAGTTTGGATATCCATTACCAACCTCGAAAACCTCTTCAATCTGGAACCACCAAGGATGAGGGGCAAGTGTTTGACAAAATGCTTACCCCAGATTTGTATCAAAACAGGGTCCTGGTCTCCTTCTCCGACCAAAAGAAATGTACTGGAAAGGCTTCAGATCGCCGACATAACTCACACGGCTCAGGGGCGGATTTGCATGAGCATGTTTCTCCAGATCTCACAAACGTGCGCTGCAGGGGAGCTGCACATTCAATCAAGGAAAATTCTGAGAGATTTACAGCTTGCCCTTCTGAACAGGAACCAAAGGAACCAGCACAGAATGTGCCATCTGTCAGAGTGAAGCCCTCTCTCTCAAAACAGGGCTCGGCTATCTCTGCTTTTATTAATGAAGGCGTCAATCTCCAGCAAGCGAGTTTTCAAATTCAAATAATTCTTCTAACAGGCAAAACCCTGCTCCTGGAGGTCCAGCCATCTCTTACAGTGCGTCAGCTCTCAAAGATTCTTGAACAGAGGTTGGGGATCCCTTCCTCCCTTCTGCGGCTCCTCTTTGTAGGTAAGCAGCTTGACAACAATATGCCTCTTTCCTTTTATAATATTGAAAGAAATGCCACAGTGATCCTATCACTCCGACTTCGGGGAGGTGCAGTTGGGCAATCATCTGCTTCCAAGGGCTTCTCCTACAAAGATGCAGTACATGCACAGCCGGCCAAGGAATCTGCCCAATCTACCGAGGCTCCCAAACCTTTCTTGGTGGACAAAATGGAGGAAACCCCTGCCATTGAAATCAATCATCCATCTCTGGATGACCAACACCAGACATTTGCAGAATCAGCCCTCATTTGCAGATTTAATGGCCTTTGGCCACGCACTGCTGATCTATACCAGTGGATCCATTCTAACTGGACCAAATACTGCAAAGTCTTCTTCTGCTCGAAAGGCTTCTTTATTGTAGTCTTAGCCTTCAATGAAGATTACCAGAAAGCCTTAACGGGGGGCCCGTGGTTCTGGGGCTCAGCGGGACTTTTCCTCTCCCCATGGTTCCCAGACTTTGACCCCTCCACTGCAGTCATCTCAAAGCTCCCTATCTGGGTCAGGCTCCCAAATCTCCCTGCGCATCTTTGGCACTTCGCTGTCTTTCAAGGAATCGGGAACACCCTAGGCCGCTTCCTGGCAACAGATACTTCAAGGGGGGAGACTGGAATTTATACCTACGGCAGAATTTGTGCGGAAATAGACATTAGCAAAGGGCTGCCGGATCAGATCATCCTCAAAGTCGGGGACTTCCATTGGACGCAAACTTTGGATTATGAGAATACAGCCTTCAGGTGTCGCCACTGCCATCAAACGGGGCATCTCCAGAACTCATGTGCAGCGTTCCTCGACAAAAAGAAGAATCTCACTCGCAAATCCAAATCCAAGAGTTGGAAACCTTGTGCTCGTCCCCCTATGGATGACATAGAGTCCTCTAGCTCTGATGAGGATGACATTGAAGCGGAAGAGGAGAATTTAGAGCACCCAGAGGACTCTCCCTCTGCCTGCGCCAATGATCCTTCTGCGCCCTTATTGTCGCAGAAACGTACTCATGAGTCTTCGCCTTCTGATTCAGATAAGGAGTCTCCTCCTTCAGCTCAGATCTGTCTACAAGTTGTTCCGGTCCAGCCAGATCAAAATGGTTGGGTCAAAGTCAGTAAAAAGAAAGGGAAAAAATGTAGATTGGAAGATTCTGCCCATGCTGGGTAGACTCCCTAGACCAGCTCGTTTTTTCTGTTCTCTCTATTCTCTTATGCACATGCCGTGTTTGCTCTTTGGGACCGATGTTGATCTCATATCATTTCCGGCTCCCATGCTCCTTAGCTTCGCTTCTTTGTAAGCTCTGTATGTACCATATGTCTTTTCTTAATAGAATTAGTCTCAATTCAGAAAAAAAAAACAATAGTAACCACCTAGTCACTCTACCGCTAGTTAATGGTCTATTCATCACATATATTATTGTGGAATGGTCAGTATGTGCAAAGACTTCATATCCTATAATATAATGTTTTAATTTATTAATAGAAAAAATTACAGGTAAAAACTCTTTCTTAGTAACCGTATAATTGAGTTCAGCAGGTGACAAGTTTTTACTAATGAAATAAATAGCATAAGATTGTTTGCCTTATTCTTGTCCTAAAGCTATGCCAATAGAAGTATATAAGGCATCAAAGGAAATATGAAATGGCAAGGACCAGTTTGGTCCTCTCAAAACTGGTGTCTGGACTAATTTTTCCTTTAATGTCTCAAAGGACTGTTGGCAAGCTGTGGACCAAGAAAACTCACTATCCTTAGCCAAAATCTAGAAAAGGGGGATCGCTATCCCTAAGAAATTCTCAATGAATCTCCTATAGTAGCCTGCATGTCCTAGAAAACCTCTCACTTCCCTTTGAGTTTTAGGTATAGGGAGACTCAAAATGACTTCTATTTTTGTAGGGTCAACCTAGATACCTTTTTCGGAAATAAGATGGCCAAGAAGCACTCCTGCCTTGCACATGAATCTGCATTTCTTGTCACTCAGAGTGAGATGATCTTCTTGGCAGTGGAGAAGCACTTTCTCTAGATTCTCGAGGGCTTCCTGAAATGAATCACCAAACACAAAGAACTCATCCATATAGATTTCTTCACACTCAAGGTCAACAAAAATAGCCAAGACTGCCCTCTGAAAGGTAGTCGGGGCATTACATAGCCCAAAGGGAAGCACTCGGTAAGAAAATGTACCCCATGGACATGTAAAAGTGGTTTTTTCTTGATCCTCGGGTGTTATCTGTATCTGGTTATATCTGCTAAAGTCGTCTAGAAAAGAAAAGTACTTCTTACTAGCAAGGGTATCAAGTACCTGATCGATGAAAGAAAGGGGGAAGTAATCTTTGAGAGTGGATTTATTAAATTCTCTGTAGTCAATACAAATGTGCCATCTCCCATCTTTCTTCGGGACTAATACTAATGGAGAGACCCACTGGCTATCAGAAATGGGATAGATAAAATCAGCATCTAAGAGTTTTTGCAATTCTTCCTTTACAACATCTCTTAGAGTTAGGTTCATTCGCCTTTAGGGTTGTCGGACAGGTTGGGCTCCATCCTGAATATAGATATGGTGTGTACAAGTTTCAAGACGGATTCCTTTCATATCTTCATAACCCCATGCAAAGGCATCGAGATGGTTTCGTAACAAATTCACAAGCTGCTCTTGCTCAGAAGGATCCAAGTCTAAACTAATATACAAGGATTTACTTGGACTAATCTCAACAAGAGTAGTATCAGGCTCAAGAGTACACAAAGGTGTCTCTAGAGATGGTGGTGATGGAGGTAGAGAGCCATATATTTCCTAAAAATCTAGACTAAAAATCTAACTCAATGACTCAAAATTAGGCATGGTGTCTAGATTGTTCAAAAAGTCTTGAATCTCACCCTCTTGTGAGGACTCAACATATTGATGTATCAAGGAAACAGTTTGAGTCTCCTCGTCACTACTATAGTCTAACCATAAAGTGTCTCAAAGCTCTTGAATGGATCTAATAGGTGGATATAAGGTGACCTTTTTCCTGGAATCTCCATGGGAAATATACATATCACCAGAACGACATCCGATATAAGCATCGGTCGTAGCAAGCCATGGTCATCCCAAGATCAAGGGATTCCCTCCCACAAGATTCTTTGGCTGAAGCACAATGAAATCTGCGGGATATTCCCAAGAGTCTAGGGAAATGACCACATCATCCAATACCCCTTCCGGTTTGATTTTAGATCTATCCACTAGTTCAAGCATAGTGGGAGTTGTTGGCTTGATGGGTCCTAACCTAGGTTCAAAGTTATTTAGCCAAACAAATTCCCGTACTACTAGCCCTTTCGGTAACAGTCCGTGGAGTGTAGACTGGGGTCTCACCCAAAGCAGTATGGGGGGATGCTAGAACCAAGTTTCCGCACCCTTGATATGTCTAAGGGGTTGATTTAGTCCAATTGTGAATACCTTCGCGTACATTTCTTCCTGCACTTTCCTAACCTATGAGGCCTTTGCTCCCTATTATATTCACCTTCGTGTAGCCCTAACTAGGGGCTGAGGAGCTTTTGCGCTGCTAGAGGAGCAATCTGTGCTATTTCCCCAAGTTACACTGCAGATCTTACTTATCTTATTACATTTGTTAGTTATCTTCATATAAACAGATACTTTATCTTATATTCACTTATTCAACATATTCATATAAGTTCGCGCAACAAATAAACAGTAAACTTGCAATTCATACCCACTATACTTTAATGCATAAAATAGGAAATGATACACAAAAATAATGTAAAACTTCTCTTTATTAATGCTTCAATCGGTTACAGAATCAACCTGCCTTGTGCACTCAACTGCAGGGGTCTGTGCACTCAGTTGCGGACTACTAGGCCTCTACACACTCAGCTGCAGAGCCTTCTCCTATTGTACGACCCAAAGACCTAAATTTACACTTTAGACTCAATGCTTCCTCATTAGATCTTCTATTTCTGATTCCTTAGATTAGATCTCCTTACACTTAGAGCCTCGCTCTATTTATATAATCCCATGGTCCACGGACCATGGTTAGAACTCTCAAACCAACACTACATTACAAAAGTAAGGGTGGACAACCCTATGACTTAATTACAAATTCATGCTTTGTGCCCACAAATCGTATAGCCTTTACATCGGACTTAGTCAAAACTTGGGCTTTAAACCCCAAAACTTGCCTTGGGGGGATCCAACGCCCAACAGGCCCCCAACACAAACATCGTGACTTTCCCTCGAGTCACTCTATCGGTGCAGAGATCTTCGCACGGAGACCTCCCAACTCTACTCGGACTGCTGCAAGGTTGATAGCACACTGAGCGGCTCCCTGTTGTATCTCCTGTACACGATCTTCCGAGACCGCGATGTCGAAACTACTCCCTTGTATCTGCTCATGCATCCCCTGCATCTGTTTATAGTCTCGTGCCTTCTTTCAACTACCTAGAGCACTAAGACTATGCTATTGTTGGCTAGTCAAATAGCCAAGCCACCCGTGTATGGTTTCAACTGACTGCCATTCACTTTTCTTGGGAAAGGTTCTCCATTTAGCTTTACCAACTGCACCGCGCCTCCATATATGACCTCTTTTATAACATACGGTCCCAACGAATGCATTCTAAACTTTCCCGAGAATTTATCAAACTTACTATCATATAGTAACACCAAATCATTCACCTTGAAGGTGCACAAGTTAATATGTCGATTGTGCCAGGCCTTTTCATGCTGATTTTGTACCTGCTGATGGAATCTAGCCAAAAATTGTTCCTCTTTGAGTTCCTCCAACTAAGCGAGCCTCTCCTCCAGGGCTCCATGATCCATCATACCTGTGAGCGTTGCTATGCATACACTAGGCATGATATACTCCATTGGCATTATGGCTTCCACTCCATAGACCAAACGAAAAGGTGTTTATCCCGTTAGTTTCTTGCATGTCGTCCTATAAGCCCATAACATTGTAGGTTCATGCAGGTCCCAATCACTTCACTGTGCATTGCATACTTTGGTCAGTGCAGTCTTTAGGATTTTGTTAAATGCTTCTACTATCCCATCGGCATGTGGGTGATACGTTGTGATTTTCTGATGATACACCTAAAACTCTTCTGTTAGAGCGTTGATTGTTTCGTTCAAGAAATGTGTACCGCAATCACTCATCAAGATCTTCGGACATCCAAACTGTGTCAATACATGTTCAAATAGAAACTTCGTGGCCATGGTGGTCGTGCAATCCTTTACCGGCTGTGCTTCTGCCCAACAAGTTAGGTACTTTGCCGCAGTGATAATGTATCTTGCACCCATTTTTCCTTGAGGTTTGATAGGTAATACGAATTTGATCACCCATTTTTCAAAGGTCTGCAACATCATTTGTAGATTCAAAGGCATCTCATCCCTCCACGTTGGTTTACCTATTCTTTGACATACATCACAGGCCTTGCAATGTGTTTTTTAATCTTGATGAAGGGTCGGCCACCACAACCCTGCACGGAGAATATTTTGCACGGTCTCTCTCCCTGCATAGTGTCCTCTCGTAGCGCTCCCATGCATGTTCATGAGGATATGGCTTCGTTCAAATTTAGGTACATACCATCGCAGTATCTCATCATTTCCCATATTATATAGGTGCCCCGCAATGATAGAAAAATATGCCGCGCACCACCAGTTCCTTCTTCTACTGGACGGAGTACTCTTTTAGTGTAGTTCCCGTCTTGAGAAAGTGGATTATATCTTCAAAGTGTCCATCCGCTACGCACATAGCAAAGATCTATGCGTCAGGTAATCCTTCCTCCAAACTAGTAGGTTCCTCTCCTATCTCAATGCACGACAGGTGATCTAGTCCCATGTTTAGTCACCCAGGCTTCACAAAGACCTCAAAATCATATTCCTGGAACAATAAAAGCCACCTGCATATATGCCCCCCAACACAGGCTTATTGACCAAGTATTTCAACGCGAAATGATTTGTATACATCTTGAAGTGTCCCCCTAGCAAATAGTGCCTATATTTCTAGAGCACATACACCATAGCCAATCCCTCGCATTCAGTGGTGGAATAGTTCTTTTCTGCTTTAGACAATTTGTGACTCATGAACGCAATAGGGTAATCGAAGCCCTCTCCACCATCTTGTGTTAGTACCACTCCCAGCACTATACACGATGCGTCAACATGGACATGAAACTCCTTGTCCGATTTCAGGAAGACTAGGATCGGTGCAGAGGCCATCTTTTCTTTAGTACATCCAGGCTTTTCTTGCAGTCATCGTTCTAGCAGAATGTGACATATTTTTTCAACAGCTTCTCCATGAGTGCAGTGATCTAGGCATAGCTTTTGATGAACTTCCTGTAGTACCCCATATGTCCCAGGGTAGCATGCAACTGTTTCACACTTCGCGGCACTTCCAAATTCAGAATTGCCATAATCTTTGTGGGGTCTACCATCAGTCCATGTCTACAAACCACTTGTCCTATCATGTTCCCAAAAGGAACAAGGAACGTACACTTCTTGAGGTTCAGCATGATTTGGTGTCTTCGGCAAGTATCAAGAATTACGCATAAGCTCACTACATGGTGCTTAACCAACCCAAATACAATGCAATCATCAAGATAAACCTCTAGGAACTTGTGGATATATTCCTTGAATGTTACAAAAACTATGCACGAAAAGATGGTCGACGCAATCTTCAACCCAAATGGCATAACAGTGTATTGAAAACAACCCCACTTAGTCATGAAGGTTGTCTTGCTCCTATCTTCCGACACGATTTTGATCTGGTGGTACCCTCAGAACCCGTCAATGAAAGAATATGCTTCTTGCCCACCGACATTTTCCAATACTTCATCTGCAAACAAAGTTTGGAATGTGTAATGCACACATGCGTCATTCAATTTTCTAAGATCCACGCATATTCTTATCTCAACCTTCTGCTTCTTTCCCTACACCACCATAGGGCTTACCCAATCATATTCTTCCACTAGCTCAATGATTCCTGCTGCGAGAATTTTGTGTAGTTCTACGTGGCCCTTCTCCTTGTATTTCGGATTCAAGCAGTAAGGCCTCTACTTAACTAGCTTCGCTTCAGGCTTTAATGTGATCCTCATCATTCCTAAATCTCTAATGATTCTTTTTTAGTCTATGACCTTGGTCGGGAATAAGTCTTGGTACTCGTGGAGTAACTCAGCGACCTTATCCACCGACGCGTCATCCCAATAGTCGTCGAGCATTGCATACTTAGGTTTGGCCTCCGTATCAATGTTCACCTACTTTGTCTTTACCAGCGTGGTTATGTTAGGGTCCTCAAACAGTGGTCCTTGAACCTCACGATGACCTTCTATTTCTGGAATGTTAATTTTCCACGGATCCTCATCGTCTTCCTCAGCATTTACATTATAACACCCCAGTGTGTAGCTCAACTGAGTAGCTCATTCAGGCTGAATCGATTCTATCAGCTCTTGTGGTATCCTAAAGATAGCTACTTTTACCACTTGTAGTGCATCATCAACAGTGTCCCACCAACGATCCTCAAAAGTGAAGGTTAACAAGAACCCTTTGCACAGGATATCCCATTCACTCGTCCCATAGTAGAGCTTCATCTCTATATACCAGTTCATGGGTATAACATCTAGGGTATGACAGAACAGGTGCACCCACTTAGATTGGGGCTCTTCTCCATAGAACTTTTTCCACTTGGCTAGGTGCGCGCGTGGATCATCCCGTCTATCATACTTGTCTATTAGTTGCATTTGGGGCTTCCCAAAATGCATGCGCATCATTCTCCTATGTTTGCGCTAGTCCTCAAAGCTTCCTTAGTGTGTACCCCACCACCTCATGGGCATAGCCTGAAGTACCCACTTGAAAGCCTCAAAACGTTGTTGTTCCAGCACCTCCCTTTCAAATTTGTTCAAGAAAGCATCTATATCACTTAACCCATCATAAGTAGGCATATCCCTCACTTCTGTCAATATGCAACACAACGATCTTGTCATCATATTATAGTTTAGTGTGGTCACTTCATGAAACCAGTTCTGTCATCGCTCTATCTCCTCATCAAAATCCAATGTACAGGAGCTTTTGAACTCCCATGAGATCCATCCATCCGCAGTGGGATTTACCCAGTCTTTCTCTCACGCGGTTATCTTGTAGATGCAGTTCAAATCGTCGTCACTTTCATAGTCACGCACTGGCTCTTTGTAGCGTGATCCTTCTGTAGGGTCCAAAGGTATGACTATGTGCAGAGACTTTTTCTCAAAAATCATCTTGCGCTTCTTCAAATTAATCACCCTATTCATGTCAATGGCCCAATCGATTCCTAGGAGCGCAGGGTAGGTATTGTTGTCATCAACAATCTCTATCACTTCAAAGTCTGCTAGCGCGCTCACTCCTTCAATATCCTCGGTGATTCCCTGCAATCTCCCCATAGGTATTATCTTTTGCTAGTTCTCCATTCGCAGTTGGATAGGATACCATTACAGCGTAGGCCTTCCCATGCGCTCCCATGTCTGCTTCGGAAGAACGTTCACATCCGACCCTAGGTCCAAAATTACTTGGTCCATCTCATATTCTCTAATCTATGCATTCAACCTCATTTCTCTTCCCGTCCTCATCGCATGCTTTCCATTCTTCCAGACTACACGCAGTTCTCCTAGCACGGTACCAGTGCATCTATTAATGAGTTCCTGCAATCCATTTACATCCTTATTGTTGTGAAGTAGCTTCATGCATGTTTCTAGGAATGTTATAAGCATAGATGGGTCCATTTCCAACTCTGATCTATCTTTGCTTCCTAAAATGGAGGCATCAATGAAGCTCTTCTTAGCTTCCATGAAGGTTTCCTTAGCGCGCTCCAAATCAAACTCTGTTTCTTTCGTCGGAGACTTGCGAACCCAAGTATTATCTTATGGTTGTTTTCCTTTATCATCTCCTATCGCAATTCTACTTCAGAGAACAATGTTCACATTTGGATCTTCCTCGCACGGCTCAGACCTCATTATCTACAGGTTCTAAGGCAAGGGAGGTTGGATCGCTCCCTTGTCGCGTAGCCTAGCTATCAGGGTAGGACAATCCTCCATCTCATGATCAAACAAGGTACAATACAGACATGACGGATGCATTGGATTCATACAATCATGGGCATAATGTCTTGGCCCTCCGAAATTGTAACAAATCAACTATCCGCGACCTCTTCCAGGTCCTCCTCCACCTCGGCCTCGTCTACGCCCCTGAAATTCGGTTCACACCACTCCTGCGTTCTGGTCTAGGGGCCACATTTCGGCTTGAAATTTGTAGGTGGGAGTCCTATCCATCATTAGCTCATAGCCTCTACAGGTGTGCTCATCATGTCCAACCAATCTACAAAAGTTACAAAACAACTGTTGTGAATTTTGTGTGTACTTCTGTAACAAATTCCAGTTGTCCGTAGCATGCTTTCCTCCTATTTGACAAATTTTGCACCACAAAGTAGGCACCGCACTAGGTCCTACTTGTGACTCTAATATTAATGGCATTGGCCCTCCTCCTTTGAGGTAATTCATGAACACCGGGTAGTGGTCCTTGTCATGACCCTGACCCTTGTATTTTATGCACCATACTTCTTTTCACACTTCCGCGAGAGTTGTCCTGTCCTGTTTCAGACTCTACATCTCAAGGCATAATTTTTTCAACTGTGCGTGGATCTACTGAACTCCCAGTTTAGGATCCTGTATCAGGGTCTCATGCAGCCTCATCGCAATCTCCAAGGCCTTTGCCTAAGATGTTAACCTTTGTTGTGATGACGCGTTCCTCAAATGCAACGTCAACGATGCTACAAACTATTCACGGCATTGTCCATCCGTCAAAGTCATATTAGCTTCATGAATTATGCACTTCAGTCTCTGATCCAACTCCTAAGGAATCTCACCTAGTAGCATTGTGATCTGTTTTAATCCAATGATCAACTATGCCTCTAAATTTGGCCTGCTAAATTCTCTGTTAAGTGCAACTTGGATATCCGCAATCCTCGCATTCAGATTGTCATTAGAATGCTTAATATACTAGGCCAACGCACAATCCTATAGAGTGTTGACCAACGTTGCTTTCTTTATATTATCATCTGTAACTCCCTTTGCTTCCCATACAGCTCTTATCACGAACCAAAATTGGTCCGGATCGTCATTTCCTACTACCTTGAATAAAAGAAACTTTATCATGCTTTTCATATTGACTCGTGGTGGTGGCGGTGGTGGTACTTGCAAAGATGGGGGTGAAGGCGGTGAAGTTAGTGGTGGTGTGGGTAGGGGTGGTATGCATGGAATCCTCTGCCTTATCAAATTGATCGCACTTCTCAGTGAAACCTACGTGAGCTCTTCCTTGTTGATCCGGATTTAAACAGGAACACAACAAATTACAGAGATAACCATATACACAAAGATGCAGCGGAAATAATACTTCATTTCATTAATGGAAAATACTGAAATATGCTTACAACCAGAAATGGAAATAAACCAGCTAGGGCGATGGTAGCTTATCTCTGAGAAGAGATGTGATGGCTACATGCCTCTGAACTGTGTTACAATGAGGCTCGAAGGCCTATTTATTGTTGAGAAACAATGGAAAAAACCCTTAACATTCCAAAACCTAACCCTAGGAGATGAAACGCCAAACTGTGGGCCCTGTTTGGGGTAAATTGGTACATCAATTTCCCGGGGTCGTAACTTTGGCATATGATCTCCGTTTGACGCGTACAATAGCTCATTAGAAATATCTATCCGAGCACTATCATTGTTGGAACGGGCAACATCGGTCCATCCCACGGACCCATGTTTCCCCCAGATTCCCCAAAAAACGTCGTTTAGGGCCTCAAAACGGCTCCAGAAGTTCAGGACCCGAAAAACTGCTAAAAATAGTAAGTTGTGCTACAATTAAGGAAACTGACAATGCTGAGAAAGACAATGATGGGGGTCCAGGTGGACTTGGCAGGTGGCCACCAATCTCCACCTGGATCATTCCTCCCCCCTTAGGAAGCAATGGTCCCCATTGCATTGAGCTCCTCCATGAGATGAGGAAACTTCTGCTGAACTTGTTCCCTGGTGAGCCACTTGCCCTGCTGAAGGAGTTGGCCTGCTTTGACAACTCGATACAGTTGGATATTCTGTTGGTGAGTGTTCTTGATCTGTGTGTCCATGATTCGATCAGTTGCAGCTTGTTCCATGCAATCTGGATTTAATTCTGTGGGTTTGAGCTGTTCTGCAATGTCGGATGTGTCTAGCAATGGTGGAAAGTATGGCCGAAGGCGGTCCACATTGAACACTGGGTGCAGGCCAAGGAATGGGGGAATGCTGAGCTCAAATGCATTGTCTCCCATAGCCTTAGTAATGGTGTAAGGACCATATCGGAGTGGTCTCAATTTCCGATAGGCTCCAGTAAGGCGTTCCTTTTGCAAATGCAACCAGACTTTGTCGCCCACCTGAAACTTGTGTGGCACCCGATGTTGATCATGTCGCTGCTTGTACTTGGCATTTGATTTCTCAAGAATGTCATGGACCTGCTGGCGAATATGTTGGATGCGCTCAATGAAGCTGACAATGCTGAGAAAGACAATGATGGGAGTCCAGGTGGACTTGGCAGGTGGCCACCAATCTCCACCTGGATCACTTGTCCCCTCATGGAGGTGAAATCAAATAGTTATTATCTGGTCCCTTACTCCCTTCGTTTCTGTAGGTTTTTCCACTTTGCGTAGCTCTGAAAATTAAGGTAATTGCATAACCCTCTTTTCACACAATAACATTTTAATCCAAGTATTCAGAGATTTTATGTACTTACCTTGCGGTCCTTTAAGAAAGTGTCGTTCTACCTCACTATAGCTGACTGAAGTATCTACCACGAACTCAGTAATGAATCCTCCTATAATCTAATCGAGCCAGTGGTCAACAACGTGCGTGATCTTATTCTCTGATGCTTCCAATCTGTGCACCAACTCTGGGGTCCACACAATAGGATTGTCGAGTTTCCACCTTCCTTGGCTATCTGCTAGTTTCACGATCCACTCATACAGCTCAGTAGGGAAAGATGTGAAGAAAATTTCGTGGATCTCCGTGTATAGGTAGCAGTCTAACCACTCTTCCTTTGATAGTCTCGGATTCTTATTCTCCTATGCCACGAACTCGTGAATTCTCCTGTTCAACCAACCTTCAATTTCCTTCTTAGTTGGATTCCAATGATACAACATCAAACATCTCTATGCAAATTCTGGACCCAACAATGGAACCATTTGTTGGCTTGATGGGGCCTAAACCAGGTTCAGAGTTATTTAGCCAAACAAATCCCTGTACTACTAGCCGTTTCGACAACAATCAACGGAGCGTGAACTGAGGTCTCACTCGAAACAGTATGGGGGGGGGGGGGGTCCTGGAACTAAGTTTTCGCACCCTTGAGATGTCTGAGGGGTTGATTTAGTCCAACTGTGAATACCTTCATGCAGGTTTCTTCGCACACTTTCCTGACCTGCGAGGCCTTCACACCCTATTATATTCGCCTTCATGCAGCCCTAACCAGGGGCTGAGGAGATTTCGCGCTGCTAGAGCAGTGATCTGCACTATTTCCCCAAGTTACACTACGGATCTTACTTATATTCTTATCATTGTTAGTTATCTTCATGTAAAAAGATACTTGATCTTATATTCACTTATTCAACATATTCATATAAGTTCGCGCAGCAAATAAATAGTAAACTTGCAATTCATACCCACTATACTTCAATGCATAAAATACGAAATTATACATAGAAATAATGTAAAACTTCTCTTTAATAATGCTTCAATCAGTTACAGACTCAACCTATCCTGGGCACTCAACTGCAGGGGTCCGTGAACTCAGCTTCAGACTAGTAGGCCTCTACGCACTCAGCTACAGAGCCTTCTCCTACTCTACGACCCAAAGACCCAACTTTGAACTTTAGACTCAATGCTTCCTCATTAGATCTTCTATTTCTGATTCCTTAGATTATATCTCCTTACACTTAGAGCCTCACTCTATTTATACAATCCCATGGTCCATGGACCATGGGTAGAACTCTCAAGCCAACACTACATTACAAAAGTAAGGGCAGACAACCCTATGACTTAATTACAACTTCTCACTCTGCACCCACAAATCGCGGAGTCTTTACATCAAACTTAGTCAAAACTTGGGCTTTAAGCCCCAAAACTTGCCTTTAGGGGGATCCCACGCCCAACAGGAGTAGGACGAATATGGACCAATCCAAGTTGATCCATGGTTTGCTTGGTCATAACATTAATGGCTGCCCCTAGGTCCATAAGTACATTGGAGACAAGGACATCGCCTATCTGAATAGAGACAACAAGGTTTCCAGGGTCGGTATATTTTTCCATGTGCATACACCTCGTCATTAACTTCGATGCTCTATCAACAAATTGAATAGTTTGAGGTTCCATTCTTCTCCTTCTCAGCTTCTTGAGACAGAGTTCCATAATGATTTTTGTATAGATGGGGACCTCTTTAATAGCTTGGAGCAAAGGTACCCTTATGAAAAGGTTCCTAAGCTCAAAAGCCAGGCTAGACTCAGGAATGGGGTCTTTCTTCTCCACAACTAACCTCCCTAGATAGGGAGGTCAGTTGGAACAAGATGACAAGGCTTCATAATGTACAAGGATAGGCTAAATGGTGTCATATTTTTCAGAATGGTCAGGAGTTTCCTCCTCTCCTTTCTCATTGATAATTACCATAGGTTGATTTTGATTTTCTGAGGTTACTACCTTCCCTGATCTCAATTGGAGATCATTGACTCCAACTAGCATAGTCTTATATCTGGATGAAGAAAGACGGTTTATAGAATGGATCATTTGTACCACTTTATTATTGGGGTTGGGTAAAGGTTGAGTAGGTAGCTGAGAGGGTCGAAACAGTGGAGGTAAAGGTAATGGTGGCATAGGTTGACTCAGCTGAAGTAATGATGGTTGTGGCATTGGGTAAGGTGCATATGTAGGATGGTATGATTGCATAGGTGAAGGATAGGAATGATGTGAATGGTTTGGCCCTCTCCATCCTTGTTGCCAAGATTGGAAGGGTTGTCCATACTAATATTGGTTCCCATGCTGCAAATGTTGAGAGTGACCAGTATTAAGATAGGAATATGAGTGTGAATTATAACCAAAAAACTATGGAGGAGGCTCAGGAACCATACTTGCACTTACCTGAGGCCAATTTCTTTGTGTTCCCATAGCATGCAGTGATTTGGCTTCAAGTTGTCCTCCTTCAAGTATAGCTTTCAACCCAGGTATGGAGGGACATTTTTCTGTAGCATGGTTCTCTGCACAAATTGCACATTTATTAATTTATTTACTATCTAGAGGACATTCTCTTAAAGGATGCTTTCTTCTACATCTTGGACAGAAAATAGCCAATGACTCTTGCTCTTATACAAGTTTTTGTTGAAACTTTAAAGCATCTATTTTTTACTAACAGTATTCATTAATTCAATTTTCATATTGTCCATTTTTTTTCTCATCCAATAATCATAGCATTAGTGGATTCAGTTTTCTTGTTTCTATTTTTAATTCCTTTACCGGATCTATATTGGTTCCTTGATAATTTCCTGCACAAGTCACAGATTTGATCAAAGGATTTTTGAGCAATATCCCCTTGTCCTAACAGATTTAAATTATTCCTAGCATCATCAATAAGCCCACGTAAGAACAAGGTCCTAATGGTACTTGGATCAAATTTGTGCTTTGACCTTTGAAGGATATACAGGAATCTCTGTAAGTAGTCCTCTAGAGTCTCATCATCATTTTGCACAATAGTAAAGATTTCATCTTGAATATCTCTAGTTTTATAATATTCCTGATATTTTGACAAGAACACCCTCTTCATTTGCTCCCAAGAAGATATAGTGTTTCCTCCTAGTCCCATGAACCAGCGGAGTGTTGCGTCCTTGAGAGTTGCAGGAAACAACTTTAACTTCTGGGCATCCGATGAATAATCATAACTTCTACACAAAATATCAAACTCAAATAAGAAAGACTCTGGGTCTTCATGTACCTTACCATAAAAATGAGGAAGATCTGATGGTGAAATATTTTTCATTTGTACTTGTGTATTAGGATCCACAATTGGGAATCCAAAAGTGGATTGTTCCTCATTTACCTGATTTTCACCAGTTCCTTCTGCATGGTATTCCTGATCTACCATTGTTGTTTTTCCATGCAAACCGCTCTCAACAGGCTGATAAGGCTGACTATGGGTTCTAATAGCCTCCTTCTTACCCTTTGTGGGTTGCGTCACACCTGGACTACTGCTACCAGAGCCCAAATGGATTGTTCCTGCGTGATGAGTCTGAGTTTGTTTGGACTTTCTACCAGCAAAATAAAGCCCAATATTAGATTTGGTTTCAAATTTGTTAGTATTTCGTTGGCCCCTAGTAGGCTTCAGACCCCTACCTCTTTTAGGCATTCATTTCAAAATATGACAAAACGAAATTCAAATAAAAAGTTGCAATCTTCAAAAAATAACTCAGCACATGTTACAGGAATAAGTACCCTAGGGCTTTGGGTTGGAACCCAAATAGAGCAAGAGAAAACTATAGTAAGAAACACTCATACAACTCAGGCAACATGCTTATAGAAACAAACTATGTGATAGCGACCATACTCGGATGTCCTTTGTTTGGGTAGTTCCAGTGGGGTTCAGACCCTCTGCAACTCCTGATGATCTTCGAATCTGCAAGTCAACCAATTCGACCATACATAGCAGCGTATAGATAAAGCATTTTAATGAAATCAACTTTATATCGTATAAGAAAATGATGAGTTATACATCAAAATAACATTCATACATGAATTACAATAGTATTTGATGCATAAACAAAGTCAATCTCAAGAACAAGACAATGCTTCTTTTTATTGTAGAAAGCTATAACTAACACAGAGAGAATTCACCTCAGTCTTCTTCTTCCGGCTCCAATAGGAACCGTCCTCCAAATCCATCCAGTCCCAGTCTTCAACCACTTTCTTCCATAACCAATACCATGATATCTCAAGCAAGTGGGAGAATATCAACACTCAAGGAAACAAGGGTTTCTTGAAACTTGGGGAAGTGCTTGAAGCACAAGGATACTTCAGACTCAGTCAAGGATAATCTCAGTATAATAATTATATCTCCTCTCCCCCTTTAGGCCTTCCCATAGAAGTCTATCTATACTTCTCCCAATTATTTTTTTAGTTGGGAAACAGTTGGGCCATGGGCACTAGGAGGTAAACAATAGGTAAAACTGTGAACTCCGCCCATAATTAAGGAAATTTAATTTTTTTAAGTGTTTTAACACATATACACGAGTTGGGTATTTACTAACCTGCGTATACACGCTTTTATCTCAGGGAAAAGTAGCATACAAGGAATAAAACATTATTTTTAAAATATTTGGACTGTCTGGAAGGAGGGTTTGCCATAGGCCATAAACCAAGCATCACAAGTACCAATGGTGGTAAATGGAGCTATAACAGATGCCACCTAATATATGAGGTCAGAAGGGGTACATGATGGCTGAAATGTATTAAGTATATGGAAAGGAATCCTGTCGAGACTAAGAAGGACTTCACTAGAATTCAGCCTACCAAGCCATCAAAAAGAGATAAAAAAGAAACTGTTGTCTGAGGCGGGCATACCCATGCTCAGAGAAAGTAAAGCATGTCCACATATCAAGTACAAGTGGATCCACTATGTATACAAGTATATAAAGAACTGAAAGCACATAATGGATCATCTGATCATGATCGAAAAAGTACATGTCTGAATATCACATATAAGAAGATGATCAATGAAGCTAAAAGATGAAGCTGATCACTGATATCAAAAACTGATCCCAATGGTACCAAATGAACATGATGGAATAAAATGATACTACATCGCAACTCAGATGCCAGCATATAATATGTCGTTGTGAAGGACTACAACATATAAGGTGAATGGTGTCGACTAGCAGTAACAGGAGCAACTGACAAGTGAACCAAAACATGGTGATGCAACCCAAGGTCTTCACCGACCACCGTGGTACATTTATACACAATGGGAATAAATGATCTAAGGTCAAACACGTGAGAAATTGTTTGATTACCGATAATGATAATGAGAGTCAAGGTACCTAGTACAATCTAACAAGTGCGAATGAATGAGCTGGAGTCGAACACCTGGAAGAATCTATCAATCAAGAGACAATGATGGTTTCCCACTATTGATAGCGAAGGAATCTACCACTGATGACTGCAAACCCCAAGGTACTACCAAATGGACTCTAGATCTTTGTCCTAGAGCAATGAGCCGTAGTCGATACGAAAAGTTCCACTAGAAGGAAGGAATTAAGGGATCCCTCATAAATCTAGCACGATTGTAACCTATAGACCAATAATGTGGAAGGAATCGAACAAAAAAGATGTAGTAACCCGACCGAAGCACGTTTCTGGAATACACAAGATGTAGCTAGCACATGATAGAAACCCTCTGAACCAACCAATAATGAAAGTTGACACATAGGTGAGGAATCCACCAGCAGGGTCAAATGGAAACCAAGGCACTGCACAAATTCCAATGTGTGAGAATGAAAGTTGATGTCGAACACAAGGGAAACCACTTAGTCAAAGACCCATGATATTGATTGATGCTGAGCACAAGGTGACCTATCAATAATGAAAATAGGGCCAGGTTGCGGCTCTAGGCCTGCCCTTAAAGTAATATGTCGTCGTCAATAAGTACAAGACCCGCCAGCAAGAAGTCAATGGGGACCTTCTCAAACCGGCATGAGCAAAGTACCAATATAACTGATGTGATGAAAAACACGACACTAACAACCAGGGATGGCTGACTAAAA
This sequence comes from Pinus tabuliformis, assembly GCA_031772625.1. Taxonomy (NCBI): domain Eukaryota; kingdom Viridiplantae; phylum Streptophyta; class Pinopsida; order Pinales; family Pinaceae; genus Pinus; species Pinus tabuliformis. The sequence goes on along the minus strand of CM062820.1, from coordinate 626,642,486 downwards.
AATAAGTCAAGAGACACCGCAGAGAGTCCAACTCAGGCTTACTTCCCTTGAACAAAAGCATGACTCAATGATGACTATATGGTAGCATATGATAACTCTATATAAGTTCGTCATGCAAGAGGCACGAGTGGACTCTCCATATGATTCGAAGAGGTAACAATCAGAGGAGAACTGACTCAGTAACAAGGTTAAGGCGTACCTAAGTCAAACTATCATGCCCAAAGTGAAGGAGAGACTTTATTTTGAGTGCTTTGTTCAAGGGCGACATGACTAACTCGCGCTGCCAACAATATATGGAAATGTTGTCTCATTCCTGCTCTTTTTGAATATATAATTTTTTTTGTCTTTTTCTTTAAGCTGGAAAAAGAATAAAAGAATGCTATAGTACAGTGGAAAGAACGAGTGTTAGAGAAACAGATGATCTAGTTCCTGGGATGGGAACAATCCTATGCTCAATGCAGGGAGGCAAAACTGGTCAAGGACACTCAAAGGGATGTTCCTTCCATAGGTCAAAGGGTATGTCAAGTTGCAGAAGCTAAGTGATTGCATAGTTAATTTTGGAGAAGACATGGTCAAATAAGTGGCTTAAACACGAGTCCAAGTGAAGCTGGCTCAAGGCCAAAAGATGCATCAAAATGCAATGCAATAGTACAACTCAACAACAAGGAGCCTCTAGGGTATAAGGCCATAAATAAGCGTAGAAGCAAGGAGAATGTGTCTTCAATGCACAAGTCATGGCAAGACTAAAGAGGACTCCTGAGCCTACTCAATATAACAGCATGGGAAACCAATGTCAGTGAGGTGCTAACTACGATGCCCATGTAAATGATGGCCCTACCATCACATCATGATTTAAAAAATCGGTGAGTGAACATGGTTTTCTAACCAAGACACGATGGGGTCGACCCTATGGCTAATGTATTGCTGAACAGAGGCTAGTATGCAAGATGCAATGGAAAAAATGGTTTCCCTAACTTATATGCCAGTGAGTGAACGATACCTGCCATGATGGGTCAGCAGTCATGGGACTGAAATAATATCTCGAAGAAATGTCCAAAATATCCTGAAACAATAACCCATTCTCGACAATCCAAACCCACAAGTCAAAAAATTCATGAGACGAAAAATCAAGTTTTGAGAAAAAATTTGAAATTTCAAAGCTATATATTGACTTTTAGACTCACAAATTTTGCATTTCTATTTTTAAAAAAGTTATGGATCAAAAAAGGTGCAAACTTACCTCTAAAGAATTTGAGCGTTCAAATCGTGCCAAAATTACCAAGTAACCCTCCAATCATGCTCGCAATGTTTTGTGATTGTTTTTAGAAGTTTTAATTAAGATTTGACCCTGAGAATTCATGTCAAAATATCCAACTTTCCATACACGTGGTTTGGCTATGACCAACCTATGTATACGACGGCCCTACACGCGACTGTGTATAAAGGGAACCCACATGTACGCGATTTGAAATTCAAACACAAAATCTAACTGTTGAAACTCATTTTTTTTAGGATGACCATCACATGGAGAGAGATAGCATACCACAATTGACAATGAGGTAATGAATGACCAAAATGCACTAGATGCATTGAAAGGGTGCAGCTTGTTGAAATTATTGAAAATTCCAAACATGAAAGCCAACACATGACTACTCAAATTACTGATCCACTACTGGAGTGTAGAGGATGATGCCTTCATGATAGATCAGATGCCTCTCAGGATTGAGTTGGAAGACATCTAATTTATCACAGGTCTCTCCTGAAGAGGGGAGGTTGTGCATTCGACCGAGAGGACAAGGAGTAGTCTTTCAGTAGAAGACTATGTACACATATATTGTCTTGGGCATCCGGAAAAGATTAGAGGTTAGATTCCAATCAAACACGTGGATATTTTATCTTTTAGGATTTTGTTGTTTACCATTACGAGGGTAAATGGATTAGCTTCACTACATCAGGATTCACGGGTGTCCATGAGCCTGGCAGTGGAATGCCTAACCACGGTTTTCTACCAGTGCACACCTCTTCTAACCAACATGAAGAGCCAGCTAACCTCCATTCAGAAGGGTCAAACAAAGAACTTTGGATATGGGACTATTTTATGCTCCTTCTTCTTTGAGAAGGTACCTAGGCTACGTCCTAAGGTATCTGTCTCTATCAGTAGCCCGTGAGATCCACGGATAGGTAGATGGGCTGACTTGATGAAATGCCTTGGAGGTGGGGACTTTCCTAGGATGACTTTCAATGATGAGTTTTTCACCTGGTGGGACCAATAGATCATCGCAGTCGACGACTCCCCGTATGCTGGCATGGATTTCTAAGGAGATCGAGACTTGGTGTTGCCACCAAATGCAGCATGGGGGGACATAGGTAACAATTTTTAAGTTTTTGTCAATTTTTAAGATTTTATTTTTCTTTTTTAAATGTGAAATTAACTTAGAAATATTTTTGATGGGACAAAATACTAATAAAATGATCATGTTCTAGATGTGGGTCTAGTGAGACCAGATGGATTTCCGAGGGGCAGGCGTTGCGGAAGAGGTGCCAAAGAGGCAGCAACTGAGACAGAGAGGGTCCTATATGCAGTTCAAAGAAACTTGGTGAGATTGACTCACTAGGTACCGATGATAGCCATAGAGGATCTACCTGAGGATATGCAGCGCCGCGTGGTAGGAGTACCACGGGACTGGGTCTACATACTTCGGTGTGTGGCCAATGCAGTAGTTAACTTCTTAGCCACTCATCCTGAGTCGGGTCAATAGACAGACTAGACATGATTATGGGCATTTAGTCCCAATTTTGTATATTATTTTTTGAACACTTTATCTATACACAGGCAGTTTTATGATATATATACAAATCCAAATTTTTTATGTTTGTTTAATTTGATGAATGATTGATATGCCAATCTAATGCTTGATTAGCGATAGAGTCCGCAAATGAATTTTCAAATCATGGAATGTGCACATATGTAATATAAACAAATTATTGTTGCAACACCCTCACTCTCAAAAATTGGTGATATAAATAAGGATCCCGAACCCGATAACTGTTATTTAATTGTGAAACTACCAGCTGTGAGTCAAGATAGACTACCAATGAATCAATTCCATAAGAAATTACTTCGAATAGTAAATTAATAATGGCAGTATATTCGGCAGTGTTATTTGAAGCAGGACCAATACATACTCCCCTTGACACCATCAATTGGCCAGATGGATAATAAATCACCCAAGTTGCAGAAGCGAGATTCTGAGTGTGTTGACTAGCACCATTGGTGAATCCATAGTATATCAAGTCATCCCTTAACATCTACCAAAGCAGATCAAAAAAATGTCAATATCACAAACCGTCCGACAAAATATGTACAAAAGTACAATAGATACAAACAAGCAATTGTTCAGACGAAACCTAAGCAAAATACTTCTTAAGGTAGAGCCCATCTGGGGACTCCACCAACTTGTTCCTAGAGATGTTTATAGGTATATTTCTTGAGCCAATCAACATATTACCTTTGGCAGATAAATGTGTTGGAGCCAAAGGGTTTGAAACTATACAAACATCGCTAGTAAGCAGATTGGAGAACCTAGATTCGACTTCCTACAATGAGGGAAGAAAATATGAATGATGATGTAAATCTTCCCAAGGTCGATCTACACCCGTCATTGCTTCTAAAATTGCTTCGTCAAATGGTAACACTGTATCTAAGCAATCTAGAGTAGAAGAAGAGTCAAGGTTCCGAGCTGGAGCCATATCACCATCTAACTTCTCCGAAGAAGGAGTGGGATGGTTGTTTGTAGAGTTATCAATAGATTCATATCTAAGTTTTGTTGTAGACATAGGAAATGCTATTCCACCTACCTGCCCTCAATCTAATGTGGTCGTAGATGAAGGTAAGGTCCAAGGGTCCAAAAAATAATGATTTCGAAAGAACTCTTTCGGTGAAGGCTCCTTAGAGGATGAAATTGCATCGATTCTAGCTGTAAGAGGGGGGAGTTCAAATACACCAATCAAGGAAGAGTACATCCCAACTTCTAAATTCTCTATAGGTTGATGGAGATTATCCGTAGAATCCGAAGTTGCACAAAAGGCACCAGGAGAATAATCTAACTGATCAATTTTAACAATTCTCCCCTCATGAGGGAAACAGAGGATGCGGAATAGAGCTGAAACTATGGCATCCATCTCATAAATCCAATTCCTTCCTAAGAGGAGGTTGTATTCCAGGTTGGCATCAATGATTTATAATTCAATATTAACGACCTTTCCTCCAACACATATAGGAAAAGTTGGGATAATTCCGTATGGCCTTTGAGAATTACCATCAAATGTTGTTAAGAGAGTCGGTGAAGGAACAGTTGAAGGTGATCCAATGGCCTTCCAACATGACATAGACATTATGCATGTGGAAGCTGCCTCATCTATAACTGACTGAAAAATATTGGTTTTTCAGCAAGTAGACTTTATCTGGAAAGCCATATGGTGAGGAAGTCTCTTTTTGACATTCAGCATATCAAAAGCGAGCACTAAAGAATATTTTGGACCCACTACCCCGATTGCTGAAATAAAATCACTTCCCTGAGCAGGACACAACTGGAGTACCTCCAATGCAAACATAGCACAAGGACTTTGAGCCAAAACTTCTACAATCAAGTAGTTCTAGACTTCCCTAGCATTAGGGTTAATAGCCGAGCGCTTTGCATAACCTTTCGGTATCCGAGGTATAGACTCAGCAAAGGGTCGCTTAATGTGAAGTGGGTCAGTGCTTTTGGGAACAGATTTACCGTTAGATGTTTCCATTTCACCATAATCGTGTGCTCGTGTGGCAACTTCGACATGGGAGTTCATCATATAAACATTTGAGTAATTTTCCCCTTCCAAGTTGCCCCCTGTGGAGGTACTAGCGTTCGAGTTTGCGCCAGCAAGTAGCTGCTACCCTTGGGGAAAAGCGTTGGTCAGGACATCTTAGGAGCTAGAGGACCCTTGCTATACTTACAAGCATTGAGAATCTTGAATCTTGGGTCAAAGGTGAGTCAAATGATCTCCATTTCATAACTTACATGGAAATTTAACCTTATTTTTGGACTCTTTTCTACCCTCACCGGCACCGTTTCCGGGCTTATTCACATTACCCTTCCCTTCCTGGTTCTTCTTCTTACCTCCTCCCTTCTTCTTCCCATCGGATTGTTGATTTCCTTTGGGGTTAGAAGTATAGATGGCATTTATGGAGGTAGGTTGGGAAGGTGAAGGTGTAGATGGTGCTACCCGGTTAGAAGAAGCAGTTTGTAGAGACAACTGTTGCAATTGGTTCAAAAGGTTCACCGTATTTGCATCAATTGATCCAACTATACCATTAGCATGAGGGCTTGGCTTCAATTTGGCTAAATCAACCTTGGATCTAGGAGCATCAGGTAGGATTTTCTAAAGAGTCCCAGACTGAGAATATATCAGTTCTATTTGTTGGGCTCGAAAAATAGCCTACTCTTCCAAATAAACACCGGAAAGAGAAAAATCCTTGGAGATCTCAGGTTATAAATATTTGAGAAACCATTTGAGATGGAACTATGGTGGAATTTTGGCTTTGATAAGCCTCTTTCTCTGTCTCCATTCCTAGATATGATCCGAAATGTGAGTCGCCGTGTCTTGATGAAAATTGGCCAGAAGCTCAGTTCTGGCTTCATAGCGGACAGGCAACTGAAAATGGTTCAAGAAAATATTATCCAAATGAGAAAAAGAAGTCAAGGTGCCCCCTGGAAACTCTATATACCATTTGGCCTCATTCCCAATTAAGGTGTGCTAAAATAACCTCAACCTGATCGAATCATCGATGAGGGAGTTGGATGAGCACCATAAATGGAACGTGGTCACATGGTCTCCTGGGTCTTCAGCATTCTTCCCTTCAAATTTTGGAATATCCGAGGGAAGTTTAGTTGGGACCGGAGTCCAAGCTGTATTGTACCTAATTAGATCATTCGTCAATTTAGTCAAGTTTGGAAAATTAAATGTGGCCAGAAAAGGAAGTCGTGGAGGACCTTGGGAATTCCATCTAGACTGGGCGGGGTTCCCATAGGTCTGAAAAGAATGACCTGTATTTTGAAAGGAACTAGGTTTCCTGAAGTAACTCATAGAACCCATTGAACCAAAGGGTGATCCTTGTGGTCCAGCAAAATTCGTAGTTTGACCAACTCTAGATGAAAATCCTCCGTAATAGGTGAAGTTACCCCCTAACGAAGTACTGAAAGGAGCTGACAGCCCCCGATAAGGGTTCCAAGCATAGAAAAGGGTGAAAAACTTTGAAATTAATTAACCGAGGAATACGGCACATTCCCTTGTTGGCCGAAAAATTGATTCCCAACTCCTATCCCACTAACCACAGGGTTTTTCCAACTCTGAAAGGGGTTACTACCTTGACTTGTAAAAGGAAAAGGCATTGACCCTATTGTCAAATTGGAATGTGGTATATGACCACTTCCAAATGGGAAACCCTGAAATGAAGCCGATCCACTCATCATGGATGTGGAGGCAGTTGATGGTATATTCAAAGGAACCAAAGGAATACCTTGAGAGGGGATTCCAAAAGGGAAAAATACAAAACTGGATGCATTAGGATGAGAACTTCCACTCATCGACGGAATGGAAGTAGACCCAAATATAGATGTGCTAGGAGTGTTAGAAGGGATGGAAATAGTTCCTCCCCCTTGCACAGATATGGGATTCTGCATGCTCGCAACACTCATCGTGGATGCCATGCTTCCAGTAGTGGTCACCAAAGGGATAGATGTGTGTGGACCTAGGCTCGAAGACCTGTGAGTCGAAGTTCCAACATATAACAATACATCTAGATGATCAAGAGGGGGAGGAGAATTCAGAGCCACAACCGACTCTGAAATCTCTTCTACTTCAATATTATCTTCTAACTAGAAGAGTACTCGAGAAAGAACTGGTGTGTTCCTCTGTAACTCTGTAGTAGTACTTGTTATCACCCCAAGAAACTCTCCTAGGTTGTATATCAAAGATGCGCGGGAACATTACAAACTCAACAAAAATGTTGGAAATAGGTGGTTGAATGGAAAGAATGATGCATATTCAAGCCAGATGACCACTTCTACTATGTTTAACCTTAGACATGGGTGAACACCCCCATACTACAAGGCTTTAGACCACCAATTACTCACAGTTTAAGGAATAGGTGAACATGGAGAATACTGACCACACCAGCAAATGCACAAGACCATGTGATGGCCGGCTGCAACCAGTAGAAAGGTCTGTAAATCTATTTCCTAATGCACAGACAGGATGACAGCTCTCTGGCACCAAGAAAACAGAAACCTGCATACACCTTCAATAAACATACTAGATTCTAACACAGAGGTGGGATGACAGCCCCTCTAATGCTAAACATCAAGAGCACATGAAAAATGCATAACAGTCACAGCTTGGAACAAAGAAGAAGTGGAAAGTGAGAAATTAACAGCAAAATAAGCTTGCATTAACTGAAAATGAAGACCAGACGCTCCAGGTATCACAGTAGTTACAGTCTCCAGAAGTTAAACTTTACATCAAAACAATATCCATCAACCGTCATTACATCTTGATTCTAGGTATATATGGAGGTTGATTACAAAAATATCTGCTATCCTATGCGTGGAGGGGTCATAACGGACCACCAACCACATTAACTTTCTGATATGGGTCTCTGATACAGTCTGCTGCTTCCATAAATTAGTTTGACATTCTCTGTTGCTCAGGCGTCCTTCCTGCACAGGTGGAGTATAAAATGAAATGGGCTCCATTACTGATCAGTACATTTAACCGCTCGAGGCATGTCCTTCCTACTCTTCGACCATAATGATTTTGAATGGAGTTGCTGAAGAATAATTGCACCAGGTACAGGTAGGTGATCGCCTTCATTCTTCGGCAGTAGAGAACAATCAAAGGTGGCATAGACTTCATGATGAAGGCATGAGTATGACGATAATGGCTTTCGACCGTCGGATCACGCGGATGCATGGCTAAGGTCGGCTCACAGGGGGTATCGAGAGTAAGCGTGAATGGAGAAGTGTGGGCTGTCGGATCGTGTAATCGAATGGTGAAGATCAGTTTATGGAAGTTATCGAGAGGAATGTGAGCAGGGAGAACATGGACCGTTGGATCTCGGGCAGGGAGATCCAACGGTCATCGGGCGATGAAGTTGCGCGATGATTAGCGAACGGGGAGGGCGGTTTTATTGATGGGTGGTATTCCCCACACCGCCCCGGGAGGGTAGGGGGTATCCATAAGCGAGAGCGTGAGCACATTCAATGAGCGACGTGTGGCAGGTGGGACCGAAGGGAAACCACCTTCCCTGCGTGTTATTGTGCATGCAACTTTCGGTGGCGGGAGGTGAGATTGCCATCAGATCGCAAGATGGACGATAGGACAGTGGGAATCAATGCACACATTTATTGATTAATGTGACAGGGGAGGGTCTCACCGGTAGCGCTTTTTTCGTATGCATGCGGTTATATGACCATGATCTAATGGGTTTAACTTTGCGCCTGGGACCCAAGGGAAAAGGATTTATACGGGGTATATAAAGGATTATAGAGGAAAACAGAAATGATGGGGTTAAGGGAGAATAAGTAGAATGAAGGGGCAGCAACAAATGGAGAGGTTTTTGGAAGTAAAACAGAGATAGCAAGGTGAAAGGAAGTAAGTGGGGAAAAAGGGAAAGGCGAGGATAACCACTGTAGACCATCTCTGAGCTAGTAACCCAGGACCAAACTTATTCCTCCTCCTGGAAAATCAGCAACATGTAGCAGAGCTAACACTGGATCCTTCTGGGGATGAGATGCTCCCTGTGAGGTCTCAAGAACCTACAGACCATTACCTTTTTGATGAAAACAAATTAGCAAAAATTCCTAGTGTTCCATTGGGCATGAGTCTAATTGAACCTAAACTAAAACTGATAAAGCAAAATATTTACAATTTTAATGCCCAAAGACTTTAAATTCTATAAATTTTGAGAAAACACCCATTAACTAGGCCATCAAAAACTGCTTCTCCCCTCATACTTTTCAGTATGAAGGTGTCATTCCCTTGAATTTGAGAAATGATGAATGGCCCTGTCCAGAAAGCATCAAATTTCCCATGATTGCCTTTCTTTTCTTTTAGTACATCCCATTTCAAAACCAAGTCTCCAACCTGAAAATTATTTGTTTTTGTCTTCCTGTCAAAAGCATCCTTGATCTTTTTCTGATGTGCTACAGCCTCTTCAACCAGCTGTTCCATGATTTGATGTACCTCTGCTAAATTAGTGATCCTCTTTGCCATGTCTTCTTTTTCATTATGTTCTGTTTGAAGGAATTTTGCCATAAGGAGAGTTAGCTGAATTGGGAATACGACTTCAGTGCCATATACCAGCTTGAAGGGAGAATTTCCTGTGGATTTTTTAATGTTCACTCTGTCAGCCCATAGTGCATACTTGAGATTAGAATCCCAATTCTTCTTTTTGTCTTCTAACAGCTTCTTAATTATCCTTTTCAGGCTTTTATTTGAAGATTCTACTAGACCATTTCCTTGAGGATAATATGAGGTGGAATGAACCAGTTTAATACCCATTGAATCACACATTTCCACCAATTCCTTTGCCCTGAAGGCTACTGCATTGTCTGTGACTAACTTATGTGGACAACCAAATCTGGTAAAGATATTCTCTGTCAAAAATTTCATGACCACATTATGATCAGCCTTTCTAGTAGGGACTGCTTCAATCCACTTAGTGAAATAATCAGTGACTACTAATATCCATCTGTGTTGGCCACTGGAATGTGGATTGATCTCTAAAATAAAATCCAAGCCCCACTACTGAAAAGGTCCTTTTGCATGTATTGGTTTTAGGGGCAAGGACGTCAAATGCTGATTTCCTTCAAATCTTTGACACCTGTCACAAGATTTAACAAATGAAAATACATCAGAAAATAAGGAGGGCCAGTAATATCCATCTCTGAGAATTTTATGGGCTTTAGTCTTCCAATAATGGTGCCCTCCACACATGCTGGAATAAAACTGTTGCATGACTTCTATTGATTGTTCGTTGTCCAGACACCTCAAAAGAATTCTAGATGGATCCCTCCAGTAGAGCAGCTTTTCATGGATACAATATTGTGTTGCCCTAAGCTTTATAGTTCTGATTTGACTTTGAGTAAGGCCTGAAGGGATTTCTAGCTTCAGCAAGAAATTAATTATTGCAGAATACCAATCACAAGAAGCTATATTTTCGGCCACAGACTGCTTTCCCTACGTCAGTTGCTTCCTCTTCTTCATCTGTCTGACCAACTTTTTCAATTGTGCATAGGAATTCAATATCCAATGATCTGCAATTTTCTTCAGCCAATAACTTGGCAAGACCCTAACCTCTGACCAGCTTGGTGGGCTTCAGTTCTATATTAAATTCAATTAGCTTTGCAATCCATTTAGCCTTTCTTCCATCAGCATCAAGTTGTGTTAAGACATCTTTTATTGCAGCATAGGGTACATATGCAATTATCTTGGAATGCAGAATATACACTCTGAAAGCTAAGGATTTTATAAGAGCATATGCTTGTTTTTCAATAATGTCATACCTTAGTTCAACATCCCTCAAGTTCTTACTAAAAAATGTCGTTGGATGCTCTAAACCTTCTTCATCTGCTTGCAATAAAACTACTGTAATGGTGTCTTCAGAGGCGAATGCAAATATATGGAAATCCTTGCTATAATCTGGGTTGCTTAGCGTAGGAGCTTCCATAATGGCCTTTTTAATAGACTCAAACAATTTTCTTGCTGCATCAGTCCATATAACCTCTGACCCCTTCTTCAACATGGAGGTAATATGTTTCATCAGCTCTGCAAAATTTGGTATAAACCTCCTCACAAAATTAATCTTGCCCAGAAAGGACTGAATATCCTTCTTTGATATTGGGACAGACAAATTCTGTATTGCTTTTACTCTTTCTGGGTCAATTTGAATACCTAAAGCAGAAACAACATGTCCTAACAGCTTGCCTTCTTCTAAAGCAAATTGTGACTTTTTAGGATTGACTGAAATCCCAAACCTTCTGCACTTTAGAAACACTTTTTTCAAATGCTGCAAATGATTTTGATTGCTGCTGGAGTATACTGTTATGTCATCAAGGTAGATAAGGACAAATTTATCCTTCTCTCCCACAAATGCTATATCCATATCTCTTTGAAAGGTTTCTCCAGCATTCATCAACCCAAAAGGCATCTTGGCATACATGAAAGTGCCCCAAGGAGTGGTGAATGAAGTCTTCTCTCGGTCATCTGGGTGCACAGCAATCTGATTAAAACCTGAAAATCCATCCAGGAAAGACATTACTTTGGCTCCTGAGACCTTCTCCAACAAATGCTTCGTCTTCAGTAGGGGATAATTGTCTTTCTTTGAGCACTTATTCAAGTTTCTGAAATCAACACACAGTCTGATTTCTCCACTTTTCTTCCTCGCCACTACTAGATTGGCTATCCTTTTGGAATATCTGAGAGGGACTATGATTTTGGCAGCCAGCAACTTTTTAATTTCTTTTTCAATCAGAGGAAGAAGCATCAGATTTATTGGTCTCAGCTTCTGTTTGAAAGGAATGGTGTCTTTCTCTAAAGGGATTTTATGCTGAATAATCTTTTTATCATAAGTTTTCAGGTCACTATACTCCCAGGCAAAAACATCAGCAAATTGCTTCATTAATTTGCAGTATTCAGAACTTTGGTCAACAGACAGATGAGTGGACAAATTTACGTATCTAGGCTGACCTGGACTCCCTATGTCATGCTTACAGACTACAGATTGATCTTCTTTTTGGGTAGCCTTGTAAGGCACATCATTCTGGTCGAACAGTCTTTTAAGAGGAATTAAACCCTTAGGAATATGATTGCTGGGAAGCTGGACAATGCTAATTTTACCAATTTTGTTCCTAAGTTGTGATTGGGGGTTTTCTTGCAAGGCTTCATTTTCTTGGTCAATTTGTATTTCGGAAAACTCATCAATGACTTGCAAAAACCTATTTATCTCATCATCATCATCAAAAACTTTCCAATGCTGGACATTATCAGGCAAGGATGGTCGATACTTCATTTGGACTTCATAAACTAGTCTGGGAGGCATGGGAGGGACAAACATGCTAGCAGACACAGAAAGGGAATCAGCAAGCTAATTTTTGGCTCTAGGGATATATGAAATACAGAAATTTTCAAAGGAATCTTTGAGTCTCCATACCTCATCTCTGTACACTTTCAGCCTTGGGTTCTTTGCCTGAAATGTTTTATTTACTTACTTAATGATCAAATCAGGATCTCCAAATTCCTTCAGATTCTTGATTCCTCTGTCTTTTGCAGCATTAAGGCCCAACAGCAGAGCCTCATATTATGCTATATTTTTTGTGACTTGAAAAGCCAGCTTGAAAGATAGATGTGTGATTTTTTGTTCTGGAGATATCAGCACCAGCCCTGCTCCTACAATCTCCTTGGAGCATTCTCCATCAAAGAACATCTCCCAAACCTGACTTCCTTGCTTTTCCTCAGCCTAATTTGTTGGTTTCCTGAGCTGCATTGAGGCCTTCTGAGATTCTTCTATTTGAAGAATACATGCTCCAAAATTAGTGTCCATAGCATATATGGGATGATTAGTAGGGTTTTTCTCATCACTGATGATGTATGCCAACTGTGCTTCTTTGTACAATTTCCTGCTTTCTCCTCCAAAAACTGGTACAGTGGCATAAGATAGATCATTGTGTAATGTCCCACCTAGTCTCTTAATCCATCCTCTGGACAACAGCATGCCAAACTTGGGAGGGACATCTGCTACCACAATATCCATCATCATACTCTTCATGGGCAGCTGAGTTAAGGTAATGGCCAGGTCTTTGATTAATCTTAGGCATTTCACTTTCCTTGAATCAAAAGAGAATAAATCATGATAGGGTCTGGTGATATCAAGGCATAACTCTTCCATGACAGCTTTAGGCATTAAATTGTGGCTGGCCCCTGTGTCTAGCAGGCAATTGTGGAGGATTTTGTCATGAATGGTCAAGGAGACATAAAAAGATGGAGAATTATTATCAGCAGGTTCAATCATGGGGATAAGCACAACAGCAAGCTTATCATCTTGCAAATTGACAGAGTCAGTGGAGGTTTGCGTGGTTTCCAACTCAAGAGCTTCAAGGATAGGCTTTCTAAATACTTCACTCTTCACCGACTCTATTAGAGGCACAGATATTTTCAACTTCTGGACTTCTGACTCAAAGCTGAAAGAGGAAGGCAACTTGTCAGAACCTCTTACCTCTTGAACTTGAGCTTTAAGGATGACCGGGTCAGCTGCTGGTCTTTTCTACCTGATATTCTGTGATTATGTTTGGACAGCAGCTCTTTGGGCAGGATTCTCTTTGACATTTTTTGCATTGGACCTCAAATTATATCTTCGTTGCTCCTCATTTTGCAGAACAACTTCTTTGTTCCATTCCTGACTGTCTTGTTCTTGCAACAATGATTCTTCATAAGTAGCCAAAGTCAAAAATGCAGCGCTACCTTTATCTTCCATGCAGTGAATTTCATCCTCATCTTCAAACTGTTCCTCCTCCATGACTACATTTTGGAAGGGAGATTTAACTTTCTGTTCTTCATTTGATTCTTTACCCCTCTGAATTATTTGTAACTGTTCATTTGCTCTTCTGAATGGATTGGGATTTCTTGGAGCAAATGTGTTATGTTTCCTTGTCTTTCCTAAATTCTATTCAACCTTCAGCTTAGATATTTCAGCAGCCAATGACTCTATCATCTTAGTCATTTTATCTAATTTAGGTTCTGAAGATGAAGTAGAGGAAGTAGAAGCCTAACCTCTCTGCCTCCTTCTGTCAACTTGACTTTTTAGCTTCTCTGCAGCCATAATGTTGGATTCCACCTCTAGTGCTACATCCTGCATATCAGCTAAAGTGACACATCTCCTTTCTTTCAAAAATAGGCAGAAATTAGAGTCAAAAGCATTGGCATAGGTGAGTTTGGAAGAGGTACGGGTAGGCTTTACCTTAGCTGATATCTTCATATACATACAGTTGAATCTTTTATTAAAATCAGGCAATGATTCACCATTTTCCCTCTTCAGGTTACCAAACTCAGTATGATAATATAAAAAATCTTTTTTATCTCCCCAGTGCTTCAAAAATGCTTCATCTAAGGCTTCAATATCAACAATAGATCTAGGAGCTAGTTCTCTGAACCACTTTCTGGCCTCTCCATCAAGGCTCTAGACAAAAAATCTCATCCACACATCGTTTTCACTTATATCTAAGTTATCATCATAGATATAAAAAGCTTCAAGGTGTTATTCTGTTGTTACTCCCTCTGTGCCAGTGAACTTAGGCATATATTTTTTATATTCTCCCACAGGCATAGGATTCAAAGGAACAGGCAATACCAAGGGTCCATATCTAGCAACAACAATTCTTTCTATCTTCGTGGGTGCTTGTTGGCCTGCCATGATTGGGATATGTGGAAGGACACTGGAAGATTGAGGGGTTTGAAACAATGAAATGGATGATAGGGACAAAGGGATGCTATGAACTGTATGGGAAGCTTTCTTTGGACTAAGTTTCAAAGGGGTACTAGATGGAAAAGGGGCTATATTAATCTCTGAAGGAATTTCCTTGTTAACAATGTTGGGATCTAAATCTTCAAACTGTATATCTTCAGTTATAACTTTATATTTCAGAGATGCATGAGATTTCTTAGGCTTACCTGATCCTGATGCCCCTTTCTGTGATGCTTTCTTCGATTTGACAGTCCTCTCAGGGTCAGGCACTGGTTCAGCTAGTGATTTCTGAGGATTTCTTCGAGTATGCCTCACAAACTGAGGCAGAACTTTAATGTGGAGTCGCCAAATGTTGGTCTTCCTCCAGTGGAGTCGCCAGATAGATGATTACAACTAGACATGTGCCCAGACTTTGTTTATCATCAAAATCTGGAACTGTGTCGTTCTCACAGGGAAGCTGAGCTTCAATCTCCTCTCCCCAGCAATGTCGCTAATTGATGTTATCACCCCAAGAAACTATCCTATATTGTATATCAAAGATGCTTGGGAACATTACAAACTCAACAAAAATGTTGGAAATAGGTGGATGAATGGAAAGAATGATGCATATTCAATCCAGCTAACCACTTCTATTATGTTTAACCCCAGACATGGATGAACACCCCCAGACTACAAGGCTTTAGACCATCAATTACTCACAGTTTAAGGAATAGGTGAACATGGATAATACTGACCACACCAGCAAATGCACAAGACCATGTGATGGCTGGCTGCAACCAGTAGAAAGGTCTGTAAATCTATTTCCTAATGCACAGACAATATGATAGCTCTCTGGCACGAAGAAAATAGAAACCTGCATACACCTTCAATAATACATACTAGATTCTAATACAGAGGTGGGATGACAGTCCCTCTAATGCTAAACATCAAGAGCACATGAAAAATGCATAACAGGCACAGCCTGGAACAAAGAAGAAGTGGAAAGTGAGAAATTAAAAGCAAAAGAAGCTTGCATTAGCTGAAAATGAAGACCAGACGCTGCAAGTATCACAGTAGTTACAGTCTCCAAAAGTTGAACTTTACATCAAAACAATATCCATCAACCCTCATTACATCTTGATTCTGGGTATATATGGAGGTTGATTACAAAAATATTTGCTATCCTATGCGTGGAGGGGTCATAATGGACCACCAACCACATTAACTGTCTGATATGGGTCTCTGATACAATCTGCTGCTTCCATAAATTAGTTTGACATTCTCTGTTGCTCAGCCATCCTTCCTACATAGGTGGAGTATAAAATGAAACGGGCTCCATTACTTATTAGTATGTTTAACCACTTGAGGTATGTCCTTCCTGCTCTTTGACCATAATGCTTTTGAATGGAGTTGCTAAAGAATAATTGTGCCAGGTACAGGTAGGTGATCGCCTTCGTTCTTCGGCAGCAGAGAATAGTCAAGGGTGGCGTAGACTTCATGGAGGAGGCATGAGTATGACAAGAACATCTTTCGACCATCGGATCATGTGGATGCATGGCTAAGATCGGCTCATAGGGGGTATCGGGAGAAAGCGTGAATAGAGAAGTGTGGGCCATCGGATCGTGTAATCGAACGGTGGAGATCAGTTTATGAAATCTATCGAGAGGAATGTGAGTGGGGAGAACATGGGTCGTTGGATCTCGGGCAGGGAGATCCAACGGTCATCGGGCGATGAAGTTGCGCGATGATTAGCGAGCGGGGAGGGCAGTTTTATTGACGAGCGGTATTCCCCGCACCGCCCCGAGAGGGTAGGTGGTATCCATAAGCGGGAGCGCGAGCACATTCAATGAGCGATGCATGGTAGGTGGGACCGGAGGGAAACCACCTTCCCCGCGTACTATCGTGTGTGTAGCTTTCAGCAACGGGAGGCACGACATCCGTCGGATTGCAAGATGGACGATTGGACAGCGGGAATCAATGCACACGTTTATTGATTGATGTGACAGGGGAGGTTCTCACCGGTAGCACTTTTTTCATATGTGTACAGTTATATGACCACGATCTCATGGGTTTAACTTTGCGCCCGGGACCCGAGGGAAAAGGATTTATATGGGGTTTATAAAAGATTATAGAGGAAAACAGAAATGACGGGGTTAAGGGAGAATAAGGAGAATGAAGGGGCAATGAGGAATGGAGAGGTTTAGGAAGTAAAACAGAGATAGCAAGGTGAAAGGAAGTAAGCAGGGAAAAAGGGAAAGGTGAGGATAACCACTGTAGACCATCTATGAGCCAGCAACCCAGGACCAAACTTATTCCTCCTCCTGTAAAATCAGCAACATGTAGCAAAGCTAACAATACCAGGTCTATCTTTTCAACTAATGCCCCCAAGCGGGGGATAAATCTCTGATGCACCTGCTACCACTGGTTGAAAACCACTGACAGAATCACTCCTATGCCTTCTAGGAGAAGGCTCTAGACTCGTAGGTGAAAGCCCACAAAGTCTTCGAGACCGTCGAGATGGTCAGTCAACTACTTTGAATTATTTTTATAAAATCTACTTAAATACTCAAGAAAATTAAAAGCTAGGCCGACTAAGAGCACAAAACACTCACTAAAATGTCCCTAAAGATATCAACAATCAAGCAACTTCCAAGTATTTCCGCTCCAGGTGATTAGGACCAGACACTAAAATACAAGAAAGTTAATAATAAGGGCCTTCCGAAATAGACTGGGATAATTACGCCCCAGGCCTACTAGCAAAGGTATCAGAGGTAGTTACGTTGACCTCTAAACAAAAGCCTTTTTTGGTGCAAGCCCCCAAGCTTTGCAAGTGTGCCCTCTAGAAGTATTTTTGAATGTGATGCAACGTCAACCTTAGGCGCCACGGGAGTCCCCTCCGCAGCCACCTTTTTGGATCCCTAGGATAGGAAACTATGGACACCAACTCGTATCAGAATCCAGGTGAAACAGTCGTGAGGTAGGATCTGACAAGTAAGAGAGGGGGTATCTCTCATCCTTATCTTCACGAACCCTCGTGCTTAACTCCTAGTCACGGAGCTTTCCCGGTCTCCCTAACGCTATTAGATCTTTCTCTTTAATCAAACTTCTATGTTTTACAATTTAGAGTGGCCTTGGAGAGTTTAATCTCTTCTCGCCTAATCCAAGGCCCTAAATAAACCTAAAATTTTTGGTGTATTCTGATGACAATACAAAAAGTTATAGCTTATTTTATTAAGTACTTGATTTTAAATGGCTTTCTTTTAAGTCAAAGGGATAAATGGAAATGAAACCAATGGTGTTTGTATGACGCAAAAGAACTTAATGAAAAACTAACTTATATGAATGCAATCATTTGTTCTTCGATGAAAAGAAATTTCTACTTGGGTTCTATGAAACTTCTATAAAGCAAAAAAAATTTCTTTTCTTTTCTTAAAGCACACTTCACACTCACAAAAAATAAAAGACTATTGATGCTTTAATAATGCAAAACTACCCTAATGCAAGGTGTACATGAAGATGCAAGATCCTAGATTACTCTAAAAATAAATGAAAGCAATTGTGTATAACTTATTAATAATATGACTTAAGTGTCTAAGAAGAATACAAAATATTCTCCAAACAAGAAGGACAAATCAAAAAGATCACAATTCACTTTCAAAAAATCAAAAGAAACCAAAATCAAACATGGAAAAAGAAGACAAAATCAATGTTTTTTAAGAACTTTTCTTTTTCAAGAAGAAATGAAAACAACCTTTCAAAAGAACTCAAAATGCCACAAAAGACTCAAAGATCGAAAGAAGAGCACAAGGAAACTTTGCAAGTCACAAATTCGATAACGAATGAAAACTTGAACAAAAAGGGCTTCAACTTGCACTAAACGACCCAAACAGCAGCAAAGAGCTTTGACAAACTGACCAAGAAATCAGGAAAGAACACTTTCAAATTCGTCAAAAAGAAACTTTCAAAAAGCAAGAAAAGGTGTAAGGCCACAAAATGATGGAAAGCAAAGCAAGTAAACCAATAATCAAGCCTAACACTAAGATTGAAAACAATCTGTTGTTCTGGAGGACCAGAACAATCAAGAACCTTTGCAAGAAGCCTTGTGTGTCAAAACACAAATCATAAAACTCATTCAAATGAAAATCTTGGCCAAAACTTTTCAAATTGAAAGAGAATTCAAAACAGTAAGCTCATTGAATAACAAAATTCTAAAGATAGAAATTGACCACTCAGAGACCAAACAGACCAAGAAACAAATCTTTCTGGGCAAAGAGATTTGAAAAAAGCATGCAAAAAAGGGTATATGTGACTATGTTCAAGCAGAGAGGTGTGTACAAGTGCTTCTGATAAAGGAAACTCGTGTATACGCAGGTTCACTTCACAGAAACGAGTGTGTGTACGCTACTATAAACAAACTAAAGTGCATATACTGAGTTTTGCAAGAAAAATAAAAAACAAAGCCAAATCAAAAATATCAGACTTAAGGTCTAAGTTTCTACTGGACCAAACAATACTGTCACAACAAGCAAACCAAGAACTGAGCCCTGATTGACACTGAACAACCCAAACTAGGAATAAAAAGATTGTTATCCCCAGTGGAGTCGCCAATTATGTTACGGGAATAAGTACCCTAGGGCTTTGGGTTGGAACCCCAATAGAGCAAGAGAAAACTATAGTAAGAAACACTCATACAACTTAGGCAACATGCTTATATAAACAAACTATGCGATAGCGACCATACCCGGATGTCCTTCATTTGGGTAGTTCCAGTAGGGTTCAAACCCTCTACAACTCCTGATGATCTTCGAATCTGCAAATCAACCAATTCGACCATACATAGCAGCATATAGATAAAGCGTTTTAACGAAATCAACTTTATATCATATAAGCAAATGATTAGTTATACATCAAAATAATATTCATACATGAATTACAATATTATCTGATGCATAAACAAAGTCAATCTCAGGAACAAGACAGTGCTTATTTTTATTGTAGAAAGTTATAACTAATACGGAGAGAATTCACCTCAGTCTTCTTCTTCCAGCTCGAAGAGGAACCACCCTCCAGATCCATCTAGTCCCAGTCTTCAATAGCCTCCTTCCATAACCAATACCATGATATCTCAAGCAAGTGGGAGAATATCAACACTCAAGGAAACAAGGGTTTCCTGAAACTTGGGGAAGTGCTTGAAGCACAGGGATACTTCAGACTCAATCAGGGATAATCTCAGTATAATAATTCTATCTCCTCTCCCCCTTTAGGCCTTCCCATAGAAGTCTATTTATACTTCTCCCAATTAGTTTTTTAGTTGGGAAATAGTTGGGCCACAGGCACTAGGAGGTAAACAACAGGTAAAACCCGTGAACTCTGCCCATAATTAAGGAAATTTAATTTTTTTAAGTGTTTTAACACATATACGCGGGTTGGGTATTGACTAACCCATGTGTGCATGCTTTTATCTCATGGAAAAGTAGCGTACAGGGAATAAAACATTGTTTTTAAAATATCTGGACCAAGTCTGGAAGGAGGGGTTGGCCTAGGTCATAAACCAAGAATCACAAGTACCAAGGGTGGTAAATGGAGCTATAATAGCACCTATAAATTCCTTCAAACAATAGAAGCACACTACAGGAAAAAAATAATAGCAGACTTACCCCTATTGAAAAAACAAAAAATTCTTACCAATTCAAATCGCCTCCCCAGCAACAGCACCAAAATGTTAGGTGCAGAATTGCACTTAAGAAAAATCCTCAACACTTAATTGTCAACCCGGGGGTTTCGTAAACTTAGAGGCGAAGCACATGAAACGCCACAAGTGGTATGAACTTTTACTATTCTTAATCCTACGTCTTAAAGGAATTGTTTGTAGAATCAGACAGAAAACAATCTTTAAAGGCAATTGACACCAAAGCAACTCTAGTGTTGGAATATAAAAGAACAATTTGCAAGTAAATCAAGTAAAGGAGCTTTCACACCACTGAAGCAATCTTAAATGCTATAACGAAATGTTATTTTTATCTTCATATAGATGGCTAACAGTTTGACAAGTGGGCCCCTACAGAGATCTTTTTTCCTCTTGATCTTCCTTCTACACAAACAACTTATTCTTGTACTATTGCAATGTGCTTGCACTAGTGTAGGTACAGTGCCTCTGTGTAAAAGTATATTTTACCTCCCTTACTGAAGATTTATGTCTTTGTGGAGGTGCTCTAAGCCTCAGGGCTTAGAGCACTCTATTTCTGTGACAAGAGACCAGCTCTTGCACCGAAGCAGAGCTTCCTTCACCAAGTTTCTAATTTACTTTAGAAAAGATTGAAAGACGCGCTGAAAAAGAATTGCAATTGCAAATGAAATTCTGAGATAAATTATCTTTGGAAAAGAAATTCTTTAATTAATTAAATCTTGCAAATGAAGTAAACTTCATGACATGAAAGCAACTCGAAGTAATGAAAGCAGTAGTCTAAGTGATCTACATGTATCATCTAACTTCGGCAATCCACTTAAAGTGTTTTTTTTCCTTTTTCATAAAGAATAAAATGCAAGAATAACATGTCTATGATAAATTCATGCAATTGTTCTCAAATCCTTCAGAAATATACTTTTAATGTTGAAGACAATTACTGGAATTAGCAGCCCAATTTATTACAAGAATAACTGAAATGATAATCAGGAAAAGAAATGCAATGTTTGTTGTAAAATAAATGACTGAACTGGCGTGCAGGAAACCACCTGCACTGGTATAGGAAAAGGACTTCCTGCATGATCCAAGTGGAAGCAAATCGAGACAAGAACTGTGAGTAAATAAATGCGAGAAATAAATTATAGAAAGGAAATAACTCAATTAACTCCCAAGCCATAGATCCATTTCACATTTAACTCTGAAATATATTTAAATGAGAACTTCAGAAATAAATATAAAACTGTCCACACCATGCAACTGCAAAGGGAAATATCCACACATTATTTCCAAATAATTAAAGCACAAGGGTAAATGAGTTGGGTTGGCTGGGCCCTAGCCAACCAGCTCGTTTCCCTTTTAAGAAATGAACAGATTCAGCACTCAAGTACACATCAAAGATAAATTAAACATAGTGCATGAATAACATGGTGGATTCCTTGTATTACTTGATTAGCAAATGTACATAGTAGTGCGAGTCCAACCCAGAGCTGAGGGCGATACCAGATTACATAGAAAATGAAATTACAGTCTAAGGATTGCTAGCTAGTTCTACCTACAATCTATATTTTATACATCCTTTTGGCCTTAGCCGTATTCCACTAATTACAGTCATTTTCTTATTTAGGCCTTTTGGCTGAACAGACTAACAACCGAACATTACAAAATTGGCTAACAGTTATAATGGAATGTGTACTTCACTGGCCGTAGACCATCCTTGGAAAACATCCCTGATTGTGTGCCACCGATATCCATCCTCAGTTAATCAGCAACTGAACTCGGAGTCATGGATCAAAACGTCTGTATGGAAAGATTCGGCTCACGGAAATCTCGGTCCAATCATCGTGGCAATGCAAGAATCTGTGTGCACTGATCATACTAACTCATAATTAGTACGAAGTTCCTCATTTACTTCTAGTAAGTTATCATAAGTTACAAGAGGTACTTAATAGGCATGAAATCTATGTAAAAATGATTAATAAAGAACTTTAATAAATATTAATGTAAAATACGAAGCATATGTAGGAATAGGTAGTTATCTTGGACTAGTGTAGGAAAGAGAGGTTTAAGTTGAGATAAAATAGAGGTTAATGTTTATAGAAATTGGGTAAAAATAGGGCAATTTGGGACACCAACAACGATCTTCCTCGAAAGATCATTAGCTCAAAACATCATAGAAATAATAAGAAGTATTTCTGAAAACATGTAGATACAAAGAAGGAACATGAATTTATATTAATCCAAAAATAAAGTACAAGTATACCTTCTCTCAGGTATCCTCTCCAAAAACTGATAGATCCTCCCTGCTACAATAGGGAAAATGTGGACTCCAACAGCATAACCCTCATAAGATTTGTCTTTCTCAACAAAAATCTAAATATGAAGCATAAACTGAGTATACTTAAGACTCTAGATTTTTGTTTCTCACCCTAACCCTCTCAAGTGGTCTAGTATAAATAGGATGAAAATATCTCCTAAGAGGATGAACGTGGACACTTAGGATGACAAGAAGTTATGGAAGCTTCTTCCTGATAAGCCCTGGCCAACTCGAATAAGTAATGTTTCCAACTGATCCCCTAGGAACCATGAAATGCTAGAAGGAGTTCCTAATCACAAGAACAGAATAGAAGGGAAAATACTACAGTCACTCCCATAAGGTGGTCCTACAAGTGACTGAAAGGGTATAGTCACTCTCACAAGGTCATCATCCATGTGACTGGGTTTCATGACTGGAAAAAGAAGGTCTTAGGCCCAATTAAAAGGTCAATCAGCATAATGTCTCAGAGGCAGTAACCCTACGAAGAAAAACAGGTTGATAATAAATTCCCCCTAATGTATGAGGTCAAAAGAGAAGCTGATGGTCGAAATACATTATGACAAAACTCAGAGGGGAAAGTAGGATTGAGGAGACAAGGTCAAGAATTTGGATTGGAAGACACTGAAGCTAAAGTCCCATCTGTGATGATAACATCCCCATGGCATGCATACCCATGCTCAGTCACAAGAATATACTGAACATGGCCACCAAAACATACACTACATATCCATGACATGAAATGATAAAACATGGCCATGAAAAACATACATCGTGGATCCATGTGACTCGACATATAAAGAATAGCCACCAGAAAATACAATGTGGATCTATGTTACAGTATACATTAGTAGGACTATGGACACATGGTAGAGAGATAAGTGTCCAAGGATAGCCCTCAAAGTACATGAATAATACATAACTCCAACACAACTTGGGAAAGATGTCATATAAGAGTGATGTGTCCCTAACCCAGGGTCTTTGACATAACCCTGATGGTACGAATCTACGGCATGCGAATAGATATATTGAGATTGAGCATGGTAGAAACCGCTTTATTACCATCCAATGAGGTAAACTAGTAACAGACGCAAGGGAATCCACCAATGAGGAAAATGGACCCCAAGGTACCTAGTACAGTCCACCAAGTGTGAATAAATGAGTTGACATCGAACACCAGTGAACTCGACCAATCAGGATCCAATGATGTAAACCCATTTTCGATCACGAGGAAGCCTCCCACCAAGGTCTGTAAGATCCAAGGTACTACTAGTTCCTAGATCAAGCTTTTGGATAATGAGCTGGAGTTGACATGAGAAGATTTGTTGAAGGAGGGCTTTGATGTATCCCCCATTAATCGACAAGGAATAGACTGGGATAATGTGATGTATGATGAAGTCATGAAATGATGAAGTACAACTAAAACAAGGATGGTTGACTCAAAAAGGTCAACAATCTACTGCAAATGGCTGACACAGGTTGAGACTTCCCTAGAACACATAGTTGCATGACACAAGAGTGACTTTACAGCATGACTAATGATCACCATGTGATATCATGCAACAACTTAGGAGGCATCAATGCATGCTCCATCTGACTGGAAGAGTAACCAGTTAGAGGAATAGACAGATTCATATGTATGGTATCACTCCTAGGCAAGCTAAAACCAAACTGTGAGACAATGAAACAAATAGGTGTTATGTTCAAGGGTGACACAAAGGATGCTACCATTTTATGAATAATGCAAATAAATTCTCCCTCCCTTCTCTTTTTATAATTTCCTTTTTCATAAAGTTGTCCCCCAAACCAAAAAAAGATATAAAAGTATATAAGGGAGAACCTCTTAGTCATAGCAAACTAGGGTATTCATTTTTCATAACTAGTCTATCATGGTCTAGAAAAGGGTTAAAATTATATTGATTAGACAACCCTTCAGGTACTTTTATGAGCATGAAGGAGACAAGTTCACTCAGAAATATTTTCTAAATTATGGAATATGAAAAGAGCTTAAGGGAAACTCCTCCTAGAGGAACAAGTGGTATAGAGGATAGCAACTGGTTTCGATAATGATGGAACTTTTCATGACATAATGAGGACAAGAGGCTAGCTAATAAGACTACTCATCGAAGTGGTTCCTCCAATAAAGGGTAAAACACCAAGTGAAAGCAGATGATGACAATGGAAGAGAAAAACCAAGGCTCAAACTACAAAAATAGGTTGATAAATAGTGAAAGTCACAAGGGATAAAGTGTGGAATCCTCCTGGAGTATGGCCAGAAAAGAGACGAAGAAGAGTACATAAGTTTCAGATCCTAAGTCATGGCAGGTCAAAAAGTGGGATTCCAAAAAGAGGATAAAATGACTGCATGGACACCAAAACAACAAGGAGGTGTTATACTAGGGTATCCATGACCCGAAAAGCTCTATTGCCAAGCAACAACATGCATAAAAAAGAGTGGTTAATTCCATAACTTGATAGGGTCAGACCTAAGGCACAATGATGGCACTGACGGTGAAGAATGCATCGGTTATGTTGATATACGACCTATCCCTATATTCCTGTAAGAGGAAACATACCTCAGGCCTAATGAATGTTGCAATAAAAATTCCATTGTGTCCTGTAAAAACCATATAGAAATACTAGACCCATGGTTAAATCACGTAATGAAAGAAATAAACATGGATGAGGTAAAAATAGGACCTTATATTTTTTGGTTTTTTATATTATATTTTTTTTGGATATTTTCCATAAATAAGGTATGAAAAATACTCACATCACATACCAAACCAAAAAAGAGGTAAAGTATCACACTCCTGTGTAAAATATGTACAAGTTCCCATAGGTCATGTCAAAGTGTGCCCACAGTTGGGCACAGGCCAAGGATTTCCATACATGAACTCATGTTGGGTAAGGGGACCATTTGACTCCCCAATGTGGGGCCATGCCAAAGGAAGTCAAATTTCCCAATCCATAAAGGTTGACCATGCCAGGGACATTCTAACATATTCGCGCTCTTGAAATTAACCCGAGGACATAATGGAGGATCAAGACATAAAGGGGGTACAAGATGCTCATCGAAAGGTGGAAATGAAGTGAGAAATTCATTGGCAAGTTTTCTAGTAGAATCCCAATACTTAAATGGGTCCATGGGTGGAATTATCAAGGAAAACCGAGGAGGTACCCCTTGAGTCAATTCAAGGTTTATGCTTCCAAGATTTGCTTGTTCCAAATCGAGGAGACTAGAGGCAAAAAGAGGCATAACCTCCCTAATACTATCAATGGGTAGATCTATGACCTCCAAGTTGACTAGCCGGGGAGGTTTGTCATTGAGGGAGTCATGTGGAATAGGCAGAGGGATGGCCCATGTGGGTAAAGGAACCTGGTCATATTCTATATTTGGATGGAGTTTCTTACCAACATCATGAGGTACTAACAGGATTGTTGGAGGGGAAATATCTTCCACAACAGGTGGTAAAGGGTGCTCGCTAACTTGATCAACTTCCAACAAATCATGAGATGCCACCAAAGGATCAGGAGGTCTATGGGGTCCATGGGTTTCATAAGAGATGATATGCATAGGAGTTTTAGAATAGGAGGAAGGAATTTTAGGCAGTGGTAATTGAGGAAATATCCTGATAAGAGATTAGATTTTAAACAATCCTGCGCCAACACTTTGATACTCATTAGGTTTATCTCCTATAAGTGGTACTAAGTTCCCCATAGTGGTAAGTTGGGTTGATGGCACACAATAGTCAAGTTTATCGATAGTAACAATCTTGCACTCATAAGAAAAGCAAATAAAACATAATACATACGAGACAATGGTGGTCATGGAATAGAACTAACTACGGCCAAGGAGCAGGTTGTAATCCAAGGTGGTGTTGACAACTTCAACATCGACATATACAATTTTCCCCCCTAACTCAATGGAAAAATTGGGAAGAACTCCCTTAGGCACAAAGTTGTATCCATCAAATTCTTAAAGAGTAGTGTTCGACATAGCGAGCGCTAGAGAGCTAAGACCCTTCCATCAGGATGATAACATGACACAAATGGAAGAGCCTTCATCCACCAAAGTGCGATAATATTCCTATGGAAGACATGCATGATAATCTGAAAATAAATTTGGTGGGAAAGTCGAGGAGAAGCCTTGTCAGCATTAAATGCAATGATGATTGAGTCATATGTATCTACCCCAACAATCGCATACAACAAGGCTTTGCACTGCTGAGGACATGTTTGTAAAACCTCCAAGGAAAACATGGCACAAGGAGCCTGGATAATATATTCAACAATAGTGTAATGTTGAGTGGCCTGGTCAGAGGGATTGTGTGTTTCCTTATGAAAAACACCCTTGGGGGGGCGATAGACTGGTTCTAAAGGCTTATCTAACATGAGAGGTCCAGTGGAAGGAGGTGGAGCAGGTCAGTCCTTAGGAGAATAAATCAACTCAGGACCATCATAGGACTTAGCTCATGTGGTCACATTCACATCTTATTTACACATAAAGAAGGATGAAAAATGGCCCCTCGTTGCCCCCTTGCGGAGGTGGAGTAGGTTGGGAAACCATTTGTTGCTGAGATTATGCACGAAATGGATGAGTTAAAATAGCAAGTTGTTTGAGAGACTGTGGTGGTGCAAGGAGCCTATAAACTTCATCCATTTGAGGGAATTCGTGAGGAAGATGTTCACCTTAACAAATTTTGCAAGGTAATTTAATAATTCGATGGCACTCATTGATGCCCCCTCCCTGATTCTGGGGATCTGGTTGAGATTCCTAAGTAATTTTATTATTTTTTGTATTATTCTTATTATTCTTTTTACCACCAGAATGTTTCTTGTTCTTAAGTGTTGTTGAATTCACCATTAGAATATCAGTGGATTTCTTAGAAGAGGGCATTTTAGTAGAGCCAGACATACTTGTTATGGATTGAGATGTAATGATCAAGTGCCCAAGTTGGGCAGCAAGTTGGCTCGCAGAATTGGAAACATACCAAACCACACCATTAGCATGTGCGCCTGGAATAGGTTTTGGTGGTTCAATGGAAGGCCTAGTAGCATTAGGAATAACTTCATATATCGTGCCTGACTGCGAATAAATCAAATCAAATTGTTGGGTAGCTAGAATAGCTTTCTCCTCTGTAACGGCTCAAAACATAGACACATCCTTGGAAATCTAAGGTCTTAGAGATCGAATGAACTATTTGCATAAAATTTCATCAGGAAGTTTGGTCCTAATTAACCTCTTATGATGATGCCACTCATGAATATGGTCAAAAATCAGGGTGGCATGATCATCTTTAAAGTTTTACAGGAGGTACGAATCGATATCATACCTTGTGGCCAGTTGGAAGTGTGTCAATAATGTCTGAGCTAAAGAAGAAAAGTCATCATAGGATGTTGCATCCAATTCAATGTACCATTTTGTGGCATCTGCAGTTAATGTATGTTGGAACAATCAAATCATCCATGAGAGATTTGGATGAAAATCACATATGGTACGTATTGATATGAGTGGATGGATTCTCTCTAAGATTTCCTTCAAATTTGGGTATATCAGAAGGCATTTTTGCAATCATAGGTGGCCATCAAGGATCATTTATAATGGGGTTGTTAATCAACTTAGCCAAATCTGGTAGATCAAGAGAAGATAAACACAAATTTTGAAGTTGGCTAAATAGATCATAGGCAGGAGAATCCACTGACCAACCTTGTTGTCCCCCCCATATAGGGATTATGATGCATGGATTGCTGGTGAAGTTATGGGTTCGCCTCGGCATATGACTGTCGAGGGCCAAAGTAACTATTGAAATAATTCTTCCCCCCCAGGGTATGTTCCCCCAAAGAGAAAAGCACCACTAAGAGAATACCTTCTCAGAGGGTTGTATCCAAGAGGATAATATGGACCAACCTGTGCAATAGGACTGACATAAGGAGAATAGCATGAATGGGTGACAACACTAGCAACAATGTTTTCTCGAGGTAAACTAGCCCCTCCAGGAAAAGTATTGGTAGGTGGCATCCCTCCAAATAGTGAACTATACCAAGCTTGTGACATGCTAGAATCAATGTTTCCCCCAGGTTGACTAGGAACAACTAATGATCCCCCCCACACATTTCCAGAAGTAACTACACCTGACTGAGGAACAGGAATCGTTGGTTGAGAAAAGCTAGGTGAAAAGACTCTTGATCCTATTGGTTGACTAGGAGGAATAACCATGGTCAGCATAGAAGACGGAGTAGGCATGGAAACATTCAGGAAATTTATAGGAACTATAGAGGAAATTAGTGGGATGCCCTAAGAAGATGTGAGAGGTGTAGACGGAGTAGTAGGTATGGCCCTGCTAAGAGACGGAAATGATGACATGGAAGCTGACACTACCAATGCAGAGGATAAATATGTCTCAGACTTTACCATAGGATGGAAAAATGACAATAGTAAAAAGGTATAAGTAGGTGTGGAACCATCAAGGTTCAACTGCAACAAATCAGGTCATAGTGGATCGGTCAAAGGTGGATTAGCAAGAGCAGTAGAATTATCTGCCAAGGTTTCGATAGAAATGAGGTCACTACTAGAAGGACCATGTATAGAATCGAAAACTATGTGTTGATTTAAGTCTTGAGCACCAACAGGAACTCTTCCTGCAGGAGTGACAGGTCTACCTCGTTCAGGAGGAAAACTATGAAGACGACGTGACTTATGGTGAATAAATTCATCTAGGGTGAAAATTTATAAATTAACACAATTATGTTAGTGAAAACACCCTAAATCCAAAACTATTGACTCAGACCAAACATCACACACTAGAAACATCCTAAAAGATAGTCACGCAAAAACAAAAATACAAAGAAGATGATGGTGGAACAATTATACTAGCGACCTGCTTCCCAGTCCTTTTAGTTGTGAACTCGGTCCAAGTGCCCTCACTAGCCATGGAACACCCCCCGAGAGCACTGAGAGAATCTTACCAATATATGTCCCAGGTGTAGAGAACATGACCCTAACCCTACACCTGTGTATTAGCCCTAAAAGATAGGTCACTATGGTTACCACCAACAATAACACATCCTAGGGGGACAGTCACAGGTCAAATCCACATGTAAGGGAAGGAAACTTATCCCCAGATAGCCAAGACTGAAACCCCCTTGATAGTTTCTTCCCAAGTGGCCCCCAAGTGCTACAGCAAAATCCTAATAACATCGTTTGTATGCATGCAAATTTTGCTATATTGCGCCACTTGAAACTAATCAAAATGGGTCATATCAGTTCACCCAGTCCAAGTGTGACCTCGTGTTTAACCCTCTAGTTAGAAGGGCTTCCCAGAAGGCAGTTTTGATCTCCCTACTGTAGGTTACTATTTTTTTTTTTAGCCTTGGAGCATTTAACTCACACACATATTTCCAAGACCCTAGCCTAAGCTAGTGTTGGTGTATTACCAGCAAAAGAAAAAGACAAGCCTAGTTATTTTTATTATCACGTTAATTTTAAGTGGGGATGCAGTGTGAAAATTAGATGGTGTGAATGACTCTTGTTAGTCACCCTAATGTAGCTATATGCAAATTTTCATTTTCACTTTGATGAATGCTAACTACATGAGGGTAAGAGTTTTTTACAACACACCAATTCCTACTATGATGCACTTCTAACTAAATTCTTAAATGAAAAGACCCAAATTTATAAATATGTTGACCCAAGAATCAAACCAAAAAAGGAAGAAATAACCAAAAAGAGGCCAAATAAAAGTCCCCAAACTAGAATTTCAAGCACTTTAAAAGCATCAAATCTGGGAAAACAAAGCCAAAGAAGCTAATGCACTCAACCAATCAAAAATAAAGCTAAAAGTGAAAAATGAAAGCAATGTCAACAAGCTAGAGATGTAGCACAATGTCTTGACAAAGGCGAATGTTCTACAAAGGTCAAAACCATACCCTAGAGGCAGGAAAGTCCTAAACAAGATCATATGATAGTGATAAAAAGCAATAGAAACACATTCACGTGAACTTTTCTAGATGAAAATTGCTAAACCAATCACAAAAACACCAATTGTGACAAAAAAAAAACAAGAGAAGAAATAGATCACTCGAAAATAAGTGACAAAGTCACACAAAGGACAAATAGATTTGAAGATGAAATATGAAAAAAGGTCTAAACATTCATTGAAAGAAGCCAAATAGATATGAACATGATATCTAGAGGAAAACTCCAAGCCTCAACCCAAAGCACCCAAAAAATATTCAAGAATACCTTGAAATACAAGTTTGTCGCTATTATTTTAATGAGTTTAACGACAAGGATAACTCGTTCCTTTTCATGTTTAGAGAGTTTGAAAAGAGATGAAAAGAAAACTCCAAAAGTTTTTTTCGTAAAAATAATCCCTCAGGTCCGAAAAAGGATAAAATAATACAAGAGGGATGTTGTTTCCAATACTTTAATGAGCTGGAATGGATAAGCACTCGACAATATTTTCTTATTTAGAGAGTCTAAAAAGAGTTTAAAGATGACTCAAGTTTAAAGACCAACCTGTAACTTCCGCTTGAATCCTCGCTTGATCTCCCTCTCCTTTGGCCGATCTCGTAACTCCTCCTCATACTTAACACGCTTCGAGAATACCTGCACAGCTACAAAAACAAAGACCTGTCAAAGCATAATGATCCATCATAGCATAAACATCATAGAATTAGAAATATGATAAACAAATGAATGCATTTACGGTTAACACAATCAGTTGGGAAAAATCTCGAAGAAATTTATTGATATCAAGGAGAATTACAGCCCATAAAAATCTCGATCCAACGCCATCCTCCTAGCTTCAAGCCTTCTTCACCTCATGAATCAGCAAGAACACACCGACAATATCACAATGCTATCACCTCAAACTGAAACTAGCAGCACTTCCTTACAAATCAGAATAATTCAGCCTTCTAATCTCTTGGATGGGAGATCCTTTTATAGATGATTGCAAGAGGGTGAGTCGTCAATGGGAATGATGAATGACATTCCATTTGTTGAAAATTAGTTCCAAAAGAGAGGGGAATTGGAGATGGTTTCCTAGTTCCCTTGGTCATCCTTGGGCGAATTTAGAGAGGCAACTGGCACAAGAGAAGTTTCTAGAAGATTCCATGAGCAACCAACTCCCAAGTTGTCCCGGAATTTTGTCCAACCTCGCCCATCGCACTTACTAAAGGGCCAAACTGTGATTCATGTCACTTAGACAGTGTAGCAGGTGAGATGCATCTCACCCTAACATAAGAATTTTAGATATGGTTTAGTTTAGGCACTTTCTGGATGATTTCTGAGATGGAACTTTTGGGGAATGAGTCATTCAGATGACTAAGCTTCTTTAAGGTATAAAACAACTTTTTTAGGGTTTGATGAGCCCTAATATCATTGACATATGATTTTAGGGTTGATGCGCCCAAATATGTCTATAATAGTTGCCCCCTAAAGCATGAGGTCATAAATGTTCATGTCGGGTGAAATGCTTTATCATGAGGATCAGAAGTTTCGAACTGGAAGGTGACCTGCATAAATTACAATATAATACATCATGATAATATGATTTTTCATGAACTAGATGAGGGAGGCATTCCCATGCTCAGCTTTATAGATTTTCATTACATGTACATAGATCAGACAGTCGTCTACATATATATACTTGTGATTCTACAGATATAGAGTTGTGATCCATGATTAGGATGACAATTTGTGTAAAGCCTTTGTACATTTGATTTGGTACTCCTGAATATATCGCAGCCCGGATGGATGAAACTAGATTCGGGGTCTTCAAACTCATTCAATCTTCGCTCGATGTACAAGTCAAACCATGTGAAGATATATTCTGAGGTCAAACATTGAGAGGCATCGCCTGATTACCAGCTAATGATGTAAGCTATTAACAGAGGCGAGAGGGATCACTGATAATGATGATGATTCTCAAGGTACTATAGTACATTTCATGTGGTGTGAATAGATGATTCGATGTCGAACACCATGCAAAATCTTTCGGTTCAAGGCCATTGATGTCAATCTGTCGCCGGAAGAGAGAAACTTGCCATTGATGTATGCAAGCTTCAAAGCACTTGAAGGGTGTTTCTAAGTCAACTTCTTGGATAATGAAATGATGTCAACAAGAAGCGACTTGTCGTAGGAGGGCCTTGATGTATCCCACATCTACGGCATGAAATGAAGTAAATGATTTTGGAGATGAAAACGAACTAATGACACAAGGTTCAGGAATGGCGGTCATGAAAATGAAGGTTTGTGGTACTGCAACAGATGAGACTTTAACCGAATGACTTCTTAACTGGATGACTTCTCTTGAACATATCGGTGACACTGAGATGAATTGGTAGCATTAACCCAAAGAGATGGATGGTGTGATAGACCAATGGTATGATGACCAGCAAACGGAATAACCCAACCCAACTCAATCACGGAGATGAAGTGAAAGTGTCATGTTCAAGAGCGACTCGCTACCATAAGTTTTCAAGATTTTTCCCCTTTTTCCCCAATCATTGCTGACTAGTACCTCTTTATTTTTTATCAAGCTTGAGGAGGATAACATATGCTTGTTCTATAATTCACCTTTAGGTAAACCCATCGCTATTTGATGTTTTAACGAGTCTAGCAACGGTGAAACTCGGTCTCGTCTAGATGGACAAGTTTGTCACTATTATTTTAACGAGTTTAACGACAAGGATAACTCGGTCCTTTTCATGTTTAGAGAGTTTGAAAAGGGATGAAAAGAAAACTCTATAAGTTCTTTTTCATAAAGTAATCCCTCAGGTCTGAAAAAGGATAAAATAATACAAGAGGGATGTCGTTTCCAATACTTTAACGAGCTGGAATGGATAAGCGCTCAACAATCTTTTCTTATTCAGAGAGTCTGAAAAGAGTTTAAAGACGACTCCATTTTGAGGAACAAGTGGTGTCTAGGGTAGCAACTAGTTTCGATGATGTTGGAACTTCTCAAAACATGTTGATTTATGTGAAGAGGCTGGGTAATAAGACGCTCATTGCAAATGTTCCTCAAAAAAGGGTAAAACAACCAAGTGAAAGCGTATGATTGGCCAAGGAGATGGTGGTGATGGAATGAAACGACCAAGGCTTATCTGATAAAAGAGGCTGATAAAATGGCAATCACAAGGGTTACAAATGGAAATGGGTTCATTTTTTACACAAGCTTGAACCATAGGGAACTATGCTTGGATTCAGTTTCATGTTTAAACAAGCTTGAAACGAACAAACTATGCTTGGATTCAGTTTTATTTTTATACAAGCTTAAAAAGAAGAACTATGATTGAATTCAGTTTACATGCCCCCAACATGATGAAAGGGAGAGTCTCTGATAACCAGATGGAAGTCGCTACGGTGAAGCAGGACAGTTATCCAACACCTTTTTGGCTTCGTCCAGATAGGGACAAAGGTGAATGGGGTGATTCCCTTCACATAGCCTACAGGGAAACTTAACTTTACCACTAGGTGCATGCTCCCCAAGCTTCATTGTATTCACCTAAGTAGACTACTCATGGTTATCGAGTGGATGGAATGAAGGTTCTTTTACGAGATCAAGTGAAAGACTCAACTGGGATTTTACGAGATCTAATCCGAGACTCAACTTGGAACTTGGGACCTTGTTTCATTTTTAAATGAGCTCGACACAAGACAAGGAACTCTGCTCAAATTCCTTGTTTCATTTTTTAACAAGGTTGACACAAGACTAGGAAATCTCCTCGAACCCCTGTTTCATTTTTTAACGAGGTTGACACAAGACAAAGAACTATCCTCGGACCCTTGTTTCATTTTTTAACGAGGTTGACACAAGACAACGAACTATCCTCATGGACCTGTTTCATTTTTTAATGAGGTTGAAAAAGTAAAAGAACTATCCTCATGGGACCCTTATCACAACTCATAAGTGGTCATGAAGGAGAGATCTGGTTCCAATGCCCCCAGTACATGACGTACGACATCACTGAATTGATCGTCAGTTGATGTAGGTATGGAACAGGTTGCCACATAATTAACCCGTGGCGGGGATGATACCATTAGTATGAAAGGACCATTTAGGGAAGATGGTTGACTAGGAGCTATATTTGGACCAGAAAATGAAAGCTAGTCAACGGTGACAATTTTGCCTTCATGCGAGAAACAAATCACTCGAAGAGTGATGAAACAATAGCTCCCATGCCATAAACATAGTCATGCCCAAGAAGTAAATTGTAATCTAAAGGTCCTGGGACTACCATCACATTGAGATAAATGGTTTTTCCTCCCAAAGTAATAGGTAACTGAGGAAGGATCCCTAACGGTCGACTGGTTCCTCTGTTAAAGCCCAACAGATTTTGTGTAACAGGTACAAGCGGTGGCGAACCAAGTGCTTGCCAAGTAGTTGAGGAAAGGATACTCACTGATGCACCTTCATCTATAATAGTGCCAGATACAATCATTTTACAAACTTGTACTATGATCTGGAAAGGCACATAAGAAGGAAGGTAGAATCCTGCCAGTCGATTCCAATCAAAGGAAGTGACTAGACTACTTGGAGGGGGTACTATAGAAACAGGAGAATGAACCCCTTGATTTATTGGAGGATTTTCCTCCTATCTTGATGGAACAGGTGCATTGCCCCCAATCTCATTTGAATCTGAAGAAACAAAAAGAACCTAAGTGGTATGGTGTTCACTCTCTTCGAAAAAGGTACGGTTTACCGAAGGTGAAATCGAGTCAACTGTTACCTCGACCTGTTGATTTTGGTCGAGTATAGACTTATAGAATTCACTTTCAGATAAAGTGGGTCTGACCGACAGTTGATTTTGGTCAGTTGGTTCATCAACTAGTGAAGGATTTAGGGAGATTTTCCTATAACCAGATGGAAATCGCTGCAGTGAAGTAGGACAATTATCCAATACTTTCTTGGCTTCATCGAGATAGGGACAAAGGTGAATGGGTTGATTCCTTTCACATGACCTACATGGAAACTTGACTTTTCCCTTCTTTCCATGAACTTTACTATCACTAGTTGATGGTGTGTCACCAACATGATCTCTAGAGGTTTATGACACAAGATGATGTGAACAGGGAGACCATTATTCTAAGATTTGAATAGGGTTATGATGTATTGTATTGTAATTTATGCAAATTTAAGCCAAAACCATTTTCAGAAGCGGTCCCTGTTATAGACATATTTGGGCACTACAACCCCAAACTCATATGTCCATAAACTAAGGGATCCTTAAGTCCCTAAAAGTGTTGTTTCATACCCTAAAGGATCATGGTCAGATGATTACATCATTTCCCAGAAGTTCCACCTGAAAAACCACTCAGAACTGGCCAAAACTGGACCATACAGACTACTCCATGGGCAAGGTGCGATGCATACTAACTACCTAACTAGCTAGGTGTGATGCATACTGAGATGGCCTTCTGTGGGGTACGATGAGCGAGATTAGACAAATGGCAGAGACAGTTTGCAAGGTGGATGATCATGGAATCTTCCAGAAACTTCTCCTGTGACACTTGCCTCTCTGAATTTTCCTAGGGATGAGTAAGAGATCTTGAAATCTCCAAGTGTAACCAAGAACTATCAGTGGAATGACACTAATAAAAAACCCTGAGCTTACTCACATGCTTGCAAGACATCTATAAATGGATCCCTCATCTAAGAGATCTTGAGGTTGGAATTTTGTATTTTGTAAGGAAGTGCTATTGGTTTGTTGGTGAGAAGAGACATTTCATTTTTGGGTGATTTGCTTGTTCATGAGGTGAAGAGGGCTTCTACAACTGGGAGGATTTGCTAGATTAGACAGCTGGGTTGTAATCCTCTCTTACATTACTATTAATAAAGTTCTTTGAGTTTTCCTCCATATAATTGTGTATTTGTGAATCTTATTGTTTATGAATGAAATTGTATGGTCAATGTGTTTCTGATTCCGCATTGTTTATGATGTTTTAGATAGAGATGCTTTGATAGTTTTTTGTTGCTTTGACTCCACAGGTACTCTTTGAAGCAGGACAAGTAGGAGAGGAGTGGAAAATTCTATCAAGGAAAGGAGAAGTCAAGCTAGGATCAAAGCAGAAGATCCAGGTTGGTCTTCTCTTCTTCACTTCCATCTATCACACTTAAAGGAACTCTTGAAAAGCTTTCATTGTTTGTTTCTAAGATAGCTACCCATCTTAGTGGGACTAGCAGTTCAAATCGACACTAGTTTTCCCTGAAACAAAATGGCGAATCCCTAGGGAATGAATAGTTTGTTTTGTTTGTTTATTGTTTGCTTCATAAACTACAAACGAAGTGTGAAGTTAGCCAACTAGCCTTCAAAATGCATTTTCTATGCAATTGCGAAGTAGATAAACATTGCTTTAGTCAATCTCCAGGTTGGTTTATGAACTGAACATCTGAATTACAAAGCATTCTAGGTGCCCTTGTGGTAGCTCAGAACCTCATCAAATCCTACCCTTATGCTTTGTTTTTATTGTCCATCATTACTCAGCCTAAATCACTAAACTTAGCTGCAAATTTTGAGCAAAAACCAAGCTCAGTTTCGCTCCCTAGCCCATTGCACTATCTGTAACTATGCAACCTAGATGCATTGCACCTCCGATGTGTTGCAGGTGAGATGCATCGCACCTCCGGTGTGTTGCAGGTGAGATGCATCCCTATTTACCTGTGTTACAAGTGCAATGATTGAGTGATACTATTTTCCTTCTCTGAAATTTGGTTTTGTCTCCTTGTTTTCAGCTTTATTCAGTAGTTTTTCTATTCATGATGTGTACCTTCTTGTTGAAACCATCTTCCTTCACATTATTCCAGCCTCCATCAGTGAGGAATTTTAAAAGTTTTTTTGTATTTGTTAATCATTTACAGTCTTCCTTTGTCGAAAGTAGCCTAATCGAACTGTCGTTTTTGATACGAGTGTCTTAATTGTCATTCTAAATCAAAAGAAGAGTGTCGTAAAGTCTTCCTCTTCTAGATAGTTGATTGTACTTTTGTCATTGTACTTGATTTTGAATTATTAGTACTTGAAGTGTCGAAAACAGTTTTCAATTCGAAATCAAAAAGTGTCGTCTTAGTCTTCCTTTCATTTTGAAAAGAAAAATTGTTAGTACTATCGCTTTGAAAGAGAATAGTTCAGATCTGTACTTAGCTTTGTTTTTGGGCATTCACACATTAATAAAGCGGAAATCAAATACATGCATGCGCATCTGCAATTTGACTGCATGCAAAATTTGATTTAGGAAAAGTGCATTTAGTGTGTGCTCTATGCTCTCTGCTGAAAGAAATCATTATCTTCTTTCATTTGTAGCTAGGATTTTCATTGCTAAAAGAACATAAATGATTCTTTATCATTTTAGATTGCATATTTAGGAATTTCACATCTACATCACGCGGTGAACCTTGAAAGACAAACTTCTAAGCAAGATCAACTCTAAAATAAACCTCAATGAACATAAAAACGCTTTGGAACCTAATGCAACACATCTAGAAGTCTAGGCTAGAGACGTGTTTCGGCTTCGTAAAACCTGGTAACTATCGTTTTCATTGAAGGTTGGGTGATTCCTCCTCTTTGACATGACAAGTGCCAGTACAGACTTGTGTTCCCTATACCGTCAAGTATATATTGGAAGACCACAATAGGTTGATATCCTTTATGTTGAGAATGCAACAAGATGATGGAGCTTAGTGGAAAGGAGTCGCCTTCACTAAGTGGGCCCGCAGGCAAATTATGGCGCAAAGTCTATTTTTAGACTATGTCTATTTTTAGACATATGGATCATGGTCTATGAGCTAAAAAATGTTGTTTATGGATGATTGGTCATGTTGGGAAAAATAGATGGACTTCTATTTTTGGATCACAACAGGAGTGATCAAAGTCTATTTTTAGACTGGCAGTCAAAAATAGAAAAGTCAAATATTATTGTCTCATAATAATATTTAGACTATAAACTTTATCTTATTCTCTTGGAGCACTTCAGTTTGAGCTACGGATGTGGCACATGCAGCTGTCAGAAGGAAATACGCTTTCTTTGTGGGTCAGTTGAGTTGTTGCATGCAGGACTTCAGTTAGAACTCAAGAAGTTGATTTTGGTGGAGTTGATTGTGGAGTTGATGGAGTTGTGTTCAGTTTGACTTGGTTAAACTAGTTGTAATTAGTCTAACTATAAATAGACTAATGATGAGTTGTTAAACTAATTATTAACTCATAAAGCAACTAAAGAATACATCAGTTAACTCAGTTGCATGTCAGTGCATATACAGTTCAACAGGGACAGGTGTTAGAGGTTGAGATTGCTATCAGTTGTGACTATAGTTGTGCATGAGGATTTGCACAAGCAATGTATTGAGTATGCCAATGAGTATTGCGTAGTATTTCCTAGTAGAATAGCCTATGCTCACATGATTTCCAATGTGAGTGATTCTCAGCAGGTATTGTGCAATAGAGGCAGGCAAAGTAGTGGAGAAGATTTGAACCTGTGACTTGTTCAGGTCTGAGCTGGTTTGTGTGTAACAGGTGGAGATAGTGTTGGATACTTGAGAGGAGTATTGTACTATGTTATGTTACATGTTCTCAATCATTAATATACAGATAGTGTGGGGTTTTCAGCTGTAAGCTTTCCTCGGGATACATACTATGTTAATGTGTGCATGCGATTGATGTTTCATTGTTTTTGATGTTGCTAAATTGATGATCAGCATAGAGGAGCTTATGTATTGTGCATGTATTCCGCACTAGTGCATGATCAGGATAATCTCTATTGAATATGTGTTTATTATTCAAAATTTCTACACTTTATCCTTCGGAAGCCGTGTCTGCCATCCTATTGATCATAATGCACTGAACACATCATTCAGGAAGATTGACTGTCGTACATAAGTCCTTGGTAATTTCTCTATCATTTATCACAAAGGTGTATTTTGCAATTTTACGATCAGTTTGGTAAACCCTCTATCTAGACTTCAAGAGCAGTCATTTTCATTCCTTTTTTACTCCTTAAAAGAAAAGGTCCATCTGAGTACTTGTCACTTCAGGCTCATTAAAAATAGAAAGCAACTAGAGTCACCTTTAGATTTTTCTCAACTCTTAAAAATTGAAAAAGCAAGTTGCGTCAAAGTGTCTTAAAATTTATTTTAATCGGAATAACATCCCTATTCCTTCGTTGATCTGAGGTTGAGATAATGGATTCTACCAATCAAGGAATCACCCTTGGAGGGAATCCTATTCCTTTCTCCTCTTGGAGAGATAATGGTTCTCGATATGTGGCTACATTATCCCTTCCAGGAATCACAATCGGCATTCCAG
Organism: Pinus tabuliformis; assembly: GCA_031772625.1. Lineage (NCBI taxonomy): Eukaryota > Viridiplantae > Streptophyta > Pinopsida > Pinales > Pinaceae > Pinus > Pinus tabuliformis. The sequence continues at coordinate 626,602,658 of CM062820.1, read as the reverse complement.
TCTGGCTTTTCTCGACCTTTGTCGTTCAAAACACTGTAATTCCTCAACAATATAATCAACAACCAGATGATACTAAAGTTACTCCTTCACCTTCTACTTTGTTTGTTTCTCCTTCCCCTTCTTCCTCTTCACTTGGTGAAACTAGTGACACTAAAAACCAAGTAGTTGAGAAGAAAAAGAAAGGGAAGGAGAAGAAGAAGAAGCCAGCTAAACAAGGAACGACCAGACATCATCTGGCGAAAATACACACACTAAAGTTTCCAAACCAAAAACTCCATGCGTAATTTGCAAGGAGAGACATTACCATCGAGATTTCCCTTGCATACCGCGGATCTTGAGGGAATGGTATCCCTGTTTGCACCATTCGGTGTCGTCAACCTCTGACAATCAGATTGACAACACACCATCAACTAGTGAAAACGAAGTCAATAGACAGAAAGGAAAAACCAGAGTTCCATGTAGATTATGTGAAGGTGATCATACTCTTCACCGTTGTCCTTTTCTAGATGAAGCCAAAAGCATTTTGGATAACTGTCCTGCTTCACCACAGCAACTTCCACCTGGATACAAGAAACTCTTTCCAAGTCCTTCGCTAGTTGAAAACCTGATTGACATAACTCAATTGTCAATCGAATCGCCTATCATTGAAAGTGAACCTTCTGAGTCCATACCGAATCAAAGTCAACTGGTCGAGATGGTATTCAACCCAGTCTTGCCTTCAGAAAATCCACCTTCAGATGATATAGTTTCCAAGGAGAATGAGAATGGCACCGTTCAAATTCTTTTTGTCGATACAAAGTCTAATGAACTTGGGGGCAATCCACCCATTCCTTCACAACAGGAAGAGAGCCCCCCAATTCATGAAACTTATCCAGACATTTATCCAGTACCTCCTCCAAGCAGTCTAGTCGTTTTCTTTGATTGGAATCAACTAGTGAAACCTCACCTTCCATCTAATGTACCATTCTGAATCATTGTACATGTTTACAAAATGATCGTGTCCGGCACTATCATAGATGAAGGGGATTCGATGAGTACCCTTTCCTCAACTATTTGGAAAGCGCTTGGTTTTCCATCACTTTTTCCTGAAAAACAAAATTTGTCAGGCTTCAACAAAGGAACCAGTCGACCATTAGGGATCCTTCCAAAGTTACCGATAAATTTGAGAAAGAAAATTGTTCATTTGAATGTGATGGTAGTCCAAGGTCCACTAGATTACAATCTACTCCTTGGACGTGATTACATATATATCAAGGAAGCCGTTGTTTCCACATTCTTTCTAGTGATGTGTTTTCCACATGAAGGCAGATTGGTGCAGATTGTTGACCAGCTTCCATTTCCTGGTTCAAACACAACTATAAATCAACCATCATCCCTAAATGGTCTCTTCTCATCAACAATGTCTCTTCAACCTTCATTCCATCCGCCTAATTACTGCGAGTATTTCAGTGAGTGTGATGAAGATTATGGGGCATGCAGCAGGCGAACCCAGAAGAAAAGAGAGATTTTCTTGAAAGGTCATAATACTTGGACTGAATAACATTCCCGTATAGGTTATGTAATCAGTCTGACACAATTATTTCCTTTGTATGATTATGAATGGAATCTCACAGCATTCACCTTTGTACATTATGTGATTGGAAGCTCACAGCAATCACCTTTGTCTATTTCGATGGAAAAAGCAAAGGAAGAGTTTTTGTCTCTCGACAAAAACAATCCTGCCTAACCGCAGGAACTTCCATTTGGTAACCTGGAAACTCTCCTTTTTATTGAAAGACCTAGGGGCATGCAAACTTTTGCATGCAAGTGAAAAGCGACCTTTGATTTTCTTAGTTTGTATGTTCTCAACCCTTTAACCTCGTAGCTCAGTCATTTCTAGCTTGCATAAAAAGGTCATGAGCACATGTTATAGTAGTGTTCAAGCTCATTAAAAAATAAATCTACCAAGAGACATAATCAAAAGACTGGCAAGAGCAATGTTCTTGCAAGGTTCAATCTTGTTAAAAAATCAACCTGCACTGAGCACATGTTGGGACAAGGTTCAAGCTCATTAAAAATAAACCCGCCTTCGGTAAATAACCTTTGTGATCACTTTGCTATCTGCCCTTTTTGAACCTTGGTTGTGTTCCTTCCATCACCTCCATTTCATTTGGCTGACCATACGCTTCCACTTGATTGTTTACCCTTTTGAGGAACATCTGCGACGAGTGATTGTGATTGCCACCCTCTTCACACTGCCATGTTTTAAGAAGTTCCAAACTTACCTGGAACCAACTGCTACCCATAAATACCACTTGTTCCTAAAAAACGAGCCTCTTTTAAACTCTTTTTAGACTCATTAAATATAAAAATATTGTCGAGCTATTGGCCTTCCTAGCTCGTTAAAGTAAGGGGAATGCCATCCCTCTCATATATTTTAATCTTTTTGGACTTGAGGGATTATTAAACAAAAATATCGAGTGCTTGTCTTTTTTGGCTCGTTAAAACTATCGAAAAGTCATCCCTTTCGTATTATTTTATACTTTTTCGGACTTAATGGATTATGCCATGAAAAAGGACTATTGGAGTCTCCTTTTCATCCATTTTCAAACTCTCTAAACATGAAAAGGACTGATTTATCTTTTTCATTAAACTCATTAAAGCAATAGCGACAAACTTGTCCACCTAGACAAGAATGAGTCTCACTGACGCTAGGCTCGCTAAACACAAAGCAACAGGTTTTCCTGAAGGGCAAATTATAGACCAAGCATATGTTATCCTCCTCAAGCTTGTCAAAAATAAAGAGGTACTAGTCAGCAATGACTGGGGAAAAATGGGAAGAAAACTTGAAGAACTCTATTGGTAGCAGGTCTCTCTTGAACATGACACTTTCACTCCATCATCGTGATTGAGTTGGGTTGGGTTTTTCCGTTCACCGTCACCATTGGTCCACCATGCCATCCATGGGGTTAACACTACTAGTCCATATCAGTGTCACCAATATGTTCAAGAGAAGTCATTCAGAGAATTCACCATCTAGTAAACACCTCATCCACTGCATTACATCCACTCTTCATTTTTCATGGCTGCCATTCCTGAACCTTATATCATCATATCGTTTTCACCTCCACAAAAATCATTTGCTTCGTTTCACGTCATAGATGTGGGATACATCAAGGCCCTCCTATGATAGGTCACTTCTTTTCAACATCAGCTCATTATCCAAGAATTTGACTTAGAAACAACCCTTTCAGTACTTTGAAGCTTGCATGCCTCAATGGTAAGTTTCTCACTTCTGACGACAGGTTTACATCAATGACCTTCGACCAAAAGACTTTGCGTGTTGTTCAACATCGACTCATATATTCACACCACGTGAATTGTACTATAGTACCTTGAGGGTCATCATCATTATCGGTGACTCCTCTCGCATCTGTTAATAGCTTACATCATTGGCTTGTAATCAGGCGATGTCTTTCCATGTTCGACTTCAGAACATCTTTTCACATGGATCGACTTGTACATCGAGCGAATATTGGATGAGTTTTGAAGACCCCAGATCTAGTTTCATCCATCTGGGTTGCGATATATTCAGGAAAATAAAGACATCAATTGTACACAGAAGTTGCACAGATATTCATCTAAGTCAGGGAAGATGACTCTTCATGCGAAGAATGACCAATTCTACAACATCAGATGATTGTCTGTCCTATGTACATGAAAATGAATTTATAAAGTTGAGCATGGGAATGCCCACCTCATCCAAATCATTAAAATAATTTGATGATGATGTATTGTATTGTATCTTATATAGGTCACCTTCCAGTATGAATACCTTGGATCCTCATGAATAAAGAATTTCACCCGACATCAGAAGATTTACGACCTCATGCTTTAGGGTGTAGCTGTTATAGACATATTTGGGCACTGCAACCCCAAACTCATATGGCCATAAACTAAGGGCTCCTTAAGTCCCTAAAAGTGTTGGTTCATACCCTAAAGGATCATGGTCAGCTGATTACATCATTTCACAGAAGTTCCACCCGAAAAACTTCTCAGAACTGGCCAAAACTAGACCATACAGACTACTCCATGGGCAAGGTGCGATGCATACTGACTGCCTAACTGGTTAGGTGTGATGCATACTGAAATGGCCTTCTGTGGGGTGCGATGAGCGAGAATAGACAAATGGCAGAGACAGTTTGCAAGGTGGATGATCATGGAATCTTCCAAAAACCTCTCATGTGACACTTGACTCTCTGAAATTGCCCAGGGATGAGTAATAGATCATGAAATCTCCAAGTGGAACCAATAATTATCAATGGAATGACACTAATCAAAAACCCAGAGCTGACTCACACGCTTGCAAGACATCTATAAATGGATCCCTCATTTGAGAGATCTTGAGGCTGGAATTTTGTATTTTGTAAGGAATTGTTGTTGGTTTGTTGGTGAGAATAGACATTGCATTGTTGGGTGATTTGCTTGTTCATGAGATGAAGAGGGCTTCTACAACTAGGAGGATGATGCTAGATCAGACAGCTGGGTTGTAATCCTCTCTTACATTACTATTAATAAAGTTCTTTGAGTTTTCCACCATATAATTGTGCATTTGTGAATCTTATTGTTTATGAATGCAATTGTATGGTCAATGTGTTTCTGATTCCTCATTGTTTATGATGTTTTAGATAGATATGCTTTGATAGTTTGTTATTGCTTTGACTCTACAGGTACTCTTTGAAGCAGGACAAGTGGGAGAGGAGTGGAAAATTCTATCAAGGAAAGGAGAAATCAAGCTAGGATCGAAGCGGAAGATCCAGGTTGGTCTTCTCTTCTTCTCTTCTATCTATCACACTTAAAGGAACTCTTGAAAATCTTTCATTGTTTGTTTCTAAGATAGTTACCCGTCTTAGTGGGACTAGCAGCTCGAATCGACACTAGTTTTCCCTGAAACACTCCCTGACCATCACACTGTCTTCCACTGTGACTGGATATGCATCTCATCTCTCGAGTGAGAAAAGTGTGATGCATCTAACTATCTGCATAGGCCAAGTGTGATGATTGACTGAACTCAATTTCCCATCTAGGAGTTGAGGGTTTTTTACTAGTTTTCAGACTTGTTTGGTTGTTTGCAAAATTTGAACAATACCTCATCACTGAAGTCAACTTACATCACTTAGATCAGCCTCGATTTACATTAGGATTGGTGAATGTTTTTGTGTGTTTGTTCTTCATTTACAATCCATTATCAAAAGTAGTGATAGTCAATTTGTCGTTTTCGATAGTAAAAGTGTCGTAAAGTCTTCCATTTTCGTCAAAAAGTGAAGTGTCTAAAATCCTCCTTCATAGCTTATCGATTAAAATGTTTTGATGCATTTTATTTGAATTGAGTTTGTTCAAAGTGTTGAAAAGATATTTCTTCAAGTTTGAAAGTGTCGTTTTGAGTCTTCCTTTCCCTCTTTGAAGAAAAAATTGTCGAAAATTGTCATTTTGAGTGAAACATTTTGAGTCATTGTTGTATTTAGTTTTCCTTTTTGAATCATTCACATTAAGGAGAGCTGAAAACAAATACATACATTTGCATTTGGCATTTTTGGTTTTTGTACAAAAATATGATTTAGGGAAATTGCATTAGTGAGTGTTCTTTGTTGTTTTCTTTAAAAGCGCTTCTATGCTCTATCTTTTGTAGTTAGGATTTTCATTGGTCAAATAAATGAAAAAATTGTTTATCATTGTAGATTTTATCTTTAGGAATTTCATATCACATTTCGCGGTGAACCATCAAAGGAAAACTTTTAAGAAATATCAACTTTAAAATGAACTTCAATGAACTTAACAATGCTTTGGAATCTAACGCAACACATTTATAGGTCTAGGCTAGAGACGTGTTCTGGCATCATTAAACCTAGTGGCTATTGTTTTCATTGAAGGTTGGGTGATTCCTCCTCTTTGATACGACAAGTGCTAGCATGGAATTGTGCTCCCCATACCATCACATATATATTGGGAGACCACAATAGGCTTAAATCCTTTATCCATAGGAAACTGAGTCTACCGCCTTATCAATCGCAATGCACTGAACACAACATTCAGGAAGATTGACTGTCGTACATAAGTCCTTAGTAATTTCTCTTTAATTTATCACCAAGGTGTATATTGTAGTTTTGTGATTGGTCTGGCAAACCTTTTTTTCTAGATTCTCCAGAGTAGTCACTTTCGTTCCTTTTCGACTCTCTAAAAGAAAAAGTCCATCTGAGCACTTGTCCTTTCAGGCTCATTAAAAATCGAAGGCGACTAGAGTCATATTTAGATTTTTCTCGACTCTTTAAAACTGATAAAGCAAAGTTGTGTCCAAATTTCATTAAAATAAATTGACCATGAGATAACATCACTTTCCCTTACTTTATTTTTAAGTTGATCAAGTAATCCGCAATCGTGGAAGAAAGTCAATCGAAACCCCGTCATTCGCGGAGATTAGCGAGTCAACCATCTTTGCCTCTGGAAGTGAAACCAATTTGAAAAAGGCGGTCTTGTTTAATTGAGTCTAGTTCATCTGGGTTATTTGGAACATTCGTTTCAACATCTTCAGAGACTCCAGTTACTCCAATTCTTTCTAGTACATCCACCTTTAAAGAGGAAGTTTTGCAGCTACCAGAGGACATTAGAACTGATCCTAGTGTAACGGTAAATACTTCTAAACCTAAAACAACTCCATCTAGAGTTGGTATGGAACCCATTCCAGTTCAAACTAATGTTACATTTGAACCAGGAGTTGTTCAAGAACCTCCATTTGAGACTGAAGTTCATTTACCTGAACATCTGGACTTTGAATTTTAGTATCCATAAGTTTCCATCCCTCCAGCATCTGTCACTGTAGAAACTACATCTTTTTCGACTCCAGAAATCTTTTACGGACCTGACAGTCAACCTCTTCCACCTAGTCTGATTGCTATAGAGGAGATAGTAGAGGATCCCCCATCTGACACCCCATTTAATTTTGGAATTGGGATTAATTTTTATCCTGCTACTCCTAAGTTTTCTTCTTTTAACCCTGCTTCATCATGAGTTCCTGTCGAATCCTTAGGAGAGCTTTTAGATAAGTTAACCATGTTTGAACAACCATCAACATCTAGGAATGTATCATTTGATGCAACAGTGGCAGAATCTTCTATTGCTACTCCTTCAATGTTTTCTGGTACACTTGAGTCACATTTATATGGTGCATCATCCATTTTAGTTGGTTACCAATCACTAGCTGGAACCCACTCAGGGGTTGCTTTGGCACCATGGTCTACTCCCATTTACTTGTCCGGAATCCCATCTAGTTTTTCTCACATGGAAACTTATCAATTTGATCCTGCATATCAGTATCAATTTGGGCAAGCCAGTTATCAAAGACCAATGTATCCTTTAAACACTAGACTATCGCCATATGGAGAGCAGTATGCTTACTCACTATTTCCTCCTTTTTCTATGGGACAATCATATGAGAGTTTCCCACAGTATTCATGTCAAACTGGAATTAGAGCTACTAGTTGGAAATCGGTACTGCCAAAACAACCAAGAGTTGTATATCCAACACAACCAATTCAACCTGTGTCCAATATTCCCACTACACCTATTATTATAACTATGCAGTAGCCACAAGCACAACATGTTGTATCTCAACCAATACAAATTGTTCCTTCTTCCTCGCAATCTCAGGTTTCAAGGAAAAAGGCTCAAGTTTCTCAGGTTTTTGTACAATAGTCACTTGTTTCTGGGGCTCAACAACAACCTCAGGTTAGTGTTCCTTTATCCAGAACGACTCAAGCGCACACAGGTACAGTTAATCCACAACTTGGTCAACCTTCCAATACTGGACAGCAACAAACAATCCAACAACTGTGGTTGTCGCAATATTAACAACCTCAATTCCAACAGTCCCAACCTTAGTTTGGACTTGGTTCCCAATCTCAAACTAGTATGGGACAATATCAAACATACCAAGGATCTGGGTAACAAGGCTTTGTAGGCTACAGACAACCATATTTCCAAACTGGTTATCAACAACCACTTTATATTGGTCCACCAAACCTGAATCAACAGTTGCCATTTGTAGCAACTTTAGAACTACCAGATTTGAACCAGCTTACTAATGATCCAATTTCATACGCCCCTTGGTGGCTGACGATTCCACATAAACTGCCATCTAACATTCCAAAGTCCATTGGAAATCCAGGAGAAGACCCATCGAATCACATAATGAATTTTCATTTGTGGTGTTCATCCAACACCATGGATGATGATTCGATTAGACTTCGTCTTTTCCAGAGAATGCTTACTGGTCCAGCTGCAAAATGGTATATTGAATTTCCTAGAGCTTCTTTTGATAAATTCACAATTCTAGCCACTACCTTTCTAACCCACTTTTAGTTACCTATCAAGTACGAAACTAGAACATAACTTCTTACCAACTTTAAACAGACTAGCTCTACTCACATTTCTAATCATATTCATGAGTGGCAGCATCGTCGTCAAATGGTAAAGATGTATGTTCCTGACCAACTATTAGCTGAGTGGTTTATAAAGTCATTATTGCCATCTATCACTGAGGATGTGGCGAAAGTAGGAGTTGTTACAGAAGAGCAAGTCATTACTCGTGCCCAATATTTGGATCTGATTTATACACAATCAGGCACACTCTATGACAAAATTCTTGATGCACCTAGACCAACCTTCACCGTTCCACCACCTCCAAAATCGAGTAGGGACTCTCATGCCGGCGACGGCATGATCGGTTCCTCGAGCACACAAATAGCGAGAGGACCATTTGGTCAAGCTCTTGTTATTTCCAGTCAAAATGAAAATCCATCTGAGAACACTCTTACCTTTGAGATTAATGTCATGTCATCTGACAAAGGCAAAAATCCAAAGCAACCGGGAGGCAAGAAAAAGGGGAAGAATAATAAGAAGAAACAGGAGAATTCCACTCCTGAAAAATCATCTAAAACCCACACTGCGGCTAGGAAACCTCGTTATCCATGTTTAATATGAAATGACGAGAATTTCACAAGATTGTCCACATCGATCTGAGGTTTAAAAACTTTTAAAGGCTTCAAATACCTCAGCGGTACTGACATATCCGTTTCCAAACCCAAAAACACATTTGGTTGCCACTGATAATGCTTCCACATCCCAAGTGCTTATGTTGTCCATCGCAAAAACACAGAATGATGTTTTGGTATCGACAAGGAATAAAGAATACAGGAATCCATCGTCATCAAACAACTAAGCTACTGATCAACCTAGCACTTCGACCACGACTTCACCAGAATTTGTTCCACCCATTATTCCTAAATTAAAAATTAAGCCACTGAAGGGAGTTGTACATAAATCGACATTTAATCCTTGTGCTTGAGCAGCCCAAAATTATAATATAGTGGAGGATCTAGCTCAATCGCCTTCCGCTATGTTGACACTTGACGTATTGCAAAATTGTCCCTCCTAAAAGCAGGCTTTGTTATCAGTGATACGTGGGATCAATCCTATGGATTCCAATCTTGTGGTCTTTAATCATACAGGATATACACCACATTTACTAGCACAACTTGCTTTCCTTATACAGGTAAAATCAATTAAAATGTCCATTGAACCATTATTGATGAGGGGGCATCTACCTGTATTATGTCAATTAGTTGCTAGAAAAATCTTGGTTCACCACCCTTGTCACTATCACCAACAACACTAAAAGCTTCGATGGAATAACGTACACTCCATACGAGATTTTAAGTAGCTTGCAAGTAGAACTAGGGGGAAAAACAGTAGATATTGAAGTCGAGGTCATTGATGGACTCCTTGATTACCATATTTTACTGGAAGGGCTTGGGTTTATGCTATGGCTATGGTTGTGTCCACATACTTTTGAATGATTGCATTTCCCTTCAAAGGTGGAATCACAGTCATTGACCAACTAGCCTTTTTTTCTAATAGTTCACAAGCCACTGGAAGCATTCCGTTGATACATGGAAATTCACAATCGCTTCAAAATGTTGGAGTAGGTCTCCTAAAAGATCCTTTCTTTATGGGTACTTTTTCCCTCCCGTTTCCATCTTATTTCACGAAAGTGGCCATAGTGGAAACCTGCAACATGATCTCTTCTACATCATCTGAGTTTAAGAAGAGTTCCAACTATTTTGAGAGTGATGATCATCGTGAGGCATTGCTGCCAAGCCCCATCAAATCTTTGTAGCAATCAATCTATTGGGCTTGTGCAGCCAACCCGAATCCACACTCAACAAGTGTTTGGGTAGATAGGTCTTTAGAATATGGCACCTCTTCTGATCCTTGGTCTCGTATACATTCTACAGATGAAGGAATCATCCAATCAATGATGATAGGAGAAACGTCATGGGAATATTATCATCATTGTTCCCACCATCGAGATTACAATGAAGATTATTCAAAAGAAATCAATCACCCTTCAATTGTTGATTTTTAATTGAATTCTATAAATACAGTCGATTCTGAGTGAAATATGTCTAACATTGAAAAAACTATCTCCATAAACATTTCGACCAAGCCCAATGTTGTAGAAAATATTCACGTTGGCAAATCTTGTTTTCCATCAGAACTAGAAAATTATTGTGCTCTTTTTCATGAATTCAGAGATGTCTTTGCATGGTCTTATGAAGAAATGCCAGGCATTGACTCAAGAATCGTTGAACATGAGATCAAGATGTATCCTGAAGTCAAACCAGTACGTCAACGACTTCAACCTGTTCATCCAAAGAAAGTTGCTGCCATTAAAATAGAGGTTGAAAAAATTTTGCATGCTGGCTTCATCTACCCTGTACCTCTCACTAATCGGGTATCGAATATTGTTCCTGTGATGAAAAAACAAGGGACAATTAGAGTGTGCATTTATTATAGGGATGTAAATCAAGCATGTCTGAAGGACAACTGTCCTACACCATTTATCGACCAGATTATTGACGAATGTGTCAAATTCTAAATCTTTTCATTCATGGATGATTTTTCCGGATAAAATCAAATCAATATCCGCCCACAGGACCAATCAAAAACTGCATTTATATGTCTATGGGGCACATTCGCATATCGCAAATTACCTTTTGGTTTAAAGAATGCGAGGGTGACATTTCAGAGGGAAATGAATTATGCCTTCCATGACATCAAAAACATAGTTCAACCATATCTTGACAATCTGCCTGCTCATTCGCAAAAACAAATTGATCATCTACAACATTTGAGAGCCATATTTTTGTGTTGTCAACACTACAAGATAAGACTCAATCCACACAAATGTGTGTTTTGTGTCAGCTCTGGTTGGCTGCTTGGCTTTGTAGTTTCTAAGGATGGAATTCGACTCGACCTAATATAGGTTCAGGAAATTCTTGACATGCCTCCACCTTCAAATTTGCTACAGATCCAGAGACTTCAATAAAAGGAAAACCTTTTGAGGAGGTTCATTCCAAATTATGCTAAGCTCACTAAAGGTTATACACATATTTTGAAGAAAGGGGTACCCTTCCATTGGGATCAGGTTGCGCAAGCTTCCTTTGATGCTCTCAAATATTCTCTGATAAAAGCATCATTAATGTATACCCCCAACTATCAAAAAGATTTTTACTTGTATCTCGCCACTGCAGATACAACCATCAGTATGGTTTTAGTACAATAAGATGATGGAATTGAACATCCTATATATTATTTAAGTCACAATCTTAATGATATAGAAAGCAAGTACTCCTATGTTGAAAATTTGGCTTTAGCAGCTGTTCAAGCTGTACAGATATTTCGACATTATATTCTCCTTCGCAAAACTACCATTGTATCATATTGCAACCCTATGACATACCCTATCACATCAATTGCTGGGGGGAAATATTCCAAATGGATAGTCATCTTGCAGGAGTTTGATCTGGAATTCATCAAATCCAAGTCAAAGGAATCTCTCGTCTTTGTAGAGCTACTTTGTGACCTTCCCTCGTCCTCCAATGATTTAACATCAGAAGCATCAATCTTGGATGAGTCTCTATTTCTAATATCTTCAAGTGATCCGTGGTATGGGGATATAGTGGTCTATCTCCAGACCCAAGCTTTTAGGCCTAACACCTCTTGCTCTGAACAGCGATGTATTCGATACCAAGCCAAAGATTATCTGATCGTTGGTGATACACTTTATCGTCGTGGTGTCGATACGATTTTACAAAGGTGCCTTATGCATGAGGAGGCCGAAAAAGCTTTGAATGAATGTCATTCAGGTGCTTGTGGGGGGCATTTATCTGGTTATGCAACTGCACAAAAAATCTTACGAGTTGGTTACTTCTGGCCAACCATATTCAAAGATTCCATACCTGCAGTCATAAAGTGCCATGCTTGTTAGATTTTCAATCGTAAAACTAGATTACCACCTACACCACTACATCCAATCGCTGTTGTTGGCCCATTCATGAAATGGGGCATTGATTTCATGACATGTAACCCCACCTTAGCCAGGGCATGGGTATATTATATTCATTATCGACTACTTTACCAAATGGTTCGAGGTGATTCCTACATTGAACAACAGCAGTGAAACGTCTGCTCTCTTTTTTTTCAATCATGTAGTTTCTAGATTCAGTCTGCCACAGGCTATAGTCACAGTTCATGGGTTGCATTTTTGCAATCACATGATGATCGAGTTAACTACCAAATTAGGACTATCCCATGATAGTTCTACTCCATATTATCCACAGGCTAATGGACAAGTTGAGGAAATCAACAAAATCCTTAAGCTCATGCTGCAAAGAATGATTGGAGTCCATAAGTGGAATTGGCATTTAATCATGTACTCAACCCTGTGGGCATACTAGACCTTAGTGAGAAATGCGACCAGATTTATGCCCTTTTAGTTGGTATATGGTATAGAAGCAGTCTTACCAATTCAGTGTGAAATCTCATCCCTCAAGCTCGTGTTCGACCTGCTACCTGAAACTTCTGAAGAAGAAGCTTGTTTCTTGGAATTAATCCATCTAGATGAAACCCATCGTGATGCCACATTGGCTAACGAAGCACATAAGAAACGCATCAAGGCACAATATGACAAAAATGTTAAGCCTCGTGTCTTCTCAGAAGGTGACCTGGTCTTTCTTTATGATCATGATTCTGACAAATTAGGAGCAGGGAAATTTGAACCATTATGGATGGGCCCTTATATCGTTAAACGTGTGTTGAGAAAAGGAACCTACGAGTTAGTCAATTATGATGGGACTCCACTATCACAGGCCTGAAATGGGTTGTATCTCAAACGTTACTATGCTTGATTAAGTGTAGTAAAACTCACTGTACATATGCTTTCATTGCATTTTTGTGTGTTTTCTTTTAGAGTTGTCATTTTTTTTAAGTAATCCACTTCACATTTTTTGTAGATGTCAAACTTTTTGGAACCATTTTTTGGGTATGCTGATGGGGCTAGTCGTAGCACGCAAAACCTATCTTTTGCAACCTAGGCCATCTTCGCTCCAAGCGGCAAGTTAGTGAGTTTCAGAGGGATATGTATTGGTCGATCGACAAACAACATCGCTGAGTATAGCGCGTTGATTGAACTCTTCTCTGATGCCATTTCACATGGCATATGCCGAATCATTGTCAGTGTAGATTCACAACTTGTCATTCTACAACATACTGGCATTTATTCTGTCCAGAACCCAGCTATTCATCGCATGTTCCTAAGAGTTATGATTTTGGAAAGATATTTTGATTTCATTCAATATCAACACATTTCCAGAAATTTAAACACATTGACTGATTCATTAGCAAACTATGTGTTAAATAGACATTTGTAGCATATGTAAAAAAATCATTTCACATCAACATTTGCATAGGGTTTCATCACTTAGCCAAAATAAAACTCCAAAAGTCAAAACAGATAGTTGTTTATAAGTTTTCACAAAATGTTTTGTTTCCAAGACAAAATTGGTCATGTCAGGCGGAAAGAGTCGATTGTGCGAACACAACCAACCTCCCTAGGAGCCTAAGACTCTCTAGTGACAAACAAGACAAACAAGAGCAATCCTTCTCTAAACATGCATCTACTATATAAGAAATCAAGTGTTTAGATCCTACCTGTAGTCCAACGCTGTTGTAGCAGTCCAGCTTCACTGATCCAGATGAGCTCCTCCTTCACTTTGAAACCTGCATCCACTAACAATCAAACGATTAAATAGCACTTGATAATCTCATAGAATAAAACATATTTAACACATAGACCAAGGAGTACATGAAACAACTCATAAATAACAAGTTATTGAGAAGAATGGACTCATTTGCATTAATAGGAAACAAAAGGAACAATTACAACAACCTGAGCCTTGGTGTTGTGCAAGTCCCTCCCAGGGTCCGTCAAGAGTTCTCCTTTACTTTGACAAAGCTCACCCACTTCCAAATAGAACAAGCAAAGATGGCAATCTCTCCTCACAAGCTTCTAAATGGGAGTCCTAATTCCAGCAGCATCTACCCTTAGAAATGTTTAGCTTCCAACCTCCCCTCCTTCTGGCCCAATGCCTGTATTTATAGTGCTCAAGAGGAAGTTATTCAGGTCCACCATCAATGGGATAATCCCCTCTTTGGATGGGATAGCTCCCTTATTGATGGGATAAGTTCCTCTTTGATAGGGGTACATGAACCATCTGGAGGCGCTCAATACACGTCAAATAACCTTCTAGAATGCTCTAGAAATGACCACAAGTAACTTTTTAAAGATGAAACTTGCGCATTTTGACCTTTACAGGGGGACGCACCTGCCCCTTTACATACAGAGCGTACAAGGACGCAGCTTTTGTGAAAATTGGATGCGTACCCGCAGGTAAGGTTGAGAGAACCTGCGTACCCAGAGATAAATACATTTATAAAGACTTTCTCTCTTTTTGGAGTTTGACATGGAGAGCAGAGGCATAAGACTTGCCCAGGAGGATAGCATGACTGTTGATAGAGCCATACTAACTGTAAATAGTCATGGTGACATTTTTTAGTGTAACAGGTCATCTGACCCAGAAACTCAAAATGAATGCAGAAAAACATCCTAGACTAGTGATGCTGGTGATAACAGGTCATCATCTGTGCTATCATGTGCAAGAGCCTAGTCCAATGACTCGTTACACCAGTAGTATGGTGCTATAGCCTCATAGGTAACTCGTCAGTCCGGACATTTGGAATGCCAAGAGTTAATCCCTCTATCTAATCTTGCAGCTATGCAAGGGTCTTTGCTATGTCCAGGTCCCTAAGGATTGCTCTCCCTACAGCTTCCCCCGCTGGAACATCTCCCTCCCATGGGCGTGCCACTGGTTGAACTGGTCTGATATCTGAAAACACACATGAGTTTATTTAGCCTTGGTAACAATCAAAAAACACAAAAACAATATAAAACTACAAAAGATGTGGTCAAATCATTTTACCTATAGCACTCCACTGCTCACCGACTGGTAATGCCAAAATCCATCCCTACATATGGATACTCCGCAAACACCATATCCTGCCGGTCGAACCACTCAAAAAAGGCATATGAGAATGAGACCTGTGACTAGCCAACATGCCTAGCCATAAGGTCCACCCATCTCTACATCTGTGGTTCTCTCGATCCAGGCACTCCTAGTGAAATGTTTTGAGGTTGCATAAGTGGGATTCTTTCCAAAGCAAAGGCAGTCAAAATGGATCCATAACAAAAATTCTTGGTTCTTCCAATCTTTAGTTTGGACAGTTGATCTTTCATGATAGGAAGTACTACCTCGCACCAGTTGAACACCTTTGATTCCAAGCATTCCAAGGCATGCTGCATGTAGGATCTGTTCACTAAGTGTAAGGCCGCATTGCCAGCCAATCTAGCAAGGGTAAAAAGAATGGTGCTCAAAGGTTGATCAGTAACATCCCGGATATTAATCTTACCATCTCCGTTGGGTTGGGATTCGTCCCTGTAGAACTGACGAATGTAATATTTCACTGATTCCCCACCCCCCCCCACCCCGCGAGCAAATCTTGATAGTGAAAGAGGGGCGCCATGTCTCGACAAACCCGTTAGAAAATAAATATCGTTGATCATGAAAGGAATGGATTTACCCCTGATTTGGAATACCTGGTCAATAGGATCCCAAGCATGAAGAAGATATTGCAGCAAAGTTATTTGTTGTCTCATGCTAGATAAGCGGAAGAACTTTAGTAAACCACAGTTCCTTAATGCATCCATTGTGCCCTGGTCATGTAAAGCAATCATATCCTCCTCTTCATGTTCTCGTTCTCCCTAGGTAATGACCATATTGATCCAACAAATATCTGAAATACAAACATTAGATGAATTAGGATCCTTTTTGGGCAAAAAATAGTTCAAAATTTGAGGAAAAATCACTATACACACTTTCCCTTCTGTGCCCATCGCACTTAGCCCTTGAGCAAGGTGAGATTCATATTAGGCTGCCTATTGGCAGCCTAGTATGCATTGCACTTTTCGATAAGGGTAAAGTACGATGATTGGAGAACATAATTTTAAAACCCCTTAGGCCTAGAAAGATGAGTAAACTTACCCATAACTGAGAAAAGATGGAATAGAATTGAAGAGCATAAGGATAGCTCCTACCTAGTCTTGACGGTGTGAGAAATGATCCACAGAATCTCTTGCAATCGACTGGTGAAATTTGGGGGAAAAAACCGCTTCAGAGCTCCAAAATCCAATATTTGAAATGAAATCGTGAAAATGAAATGTTAAAACTACTTTTTATGTTTACTTTTCCATGTAATTCAAGTAAATGTTAGTTTTAGTTCATTTTTCATCCATAAACATGTATTTTTAATCAATTTGATGTAGTTTTGAGTAGGTTGAACAACTGTCGACAGAATCTAATGTGTTAATGGTAAATTGAGAATCTTTGATCACCAAGCAAACTTTTTGTCTTATTTTCAAGCTTTGATTCAAAAATGAAAAGAAAACTATAGAGTCCTCTTTAAACCCTTTTCAGACTCTCTAAACATGAAAAGATTGTCGAGCGCTTGTCTTTTCCGGCTCGTTAAAGTATTGGAAACGTTATCCCTCTTGTATTATTTTATCCTTTTTTAGACCTGAGGGATTATTTTACGAAAAAGAAATATTGGAGTTTTATTTTCATCCATTTTCAAACTCTCTAAACATGAAAAGGACCGACTTATCCTTGTCGTTAAACTCGTTAAAATAATAGCAACAAACTTGTCCATCTAGACAAGACCGAGTTTCATTGTCGCTAGACTCATTAAAACATCAAATAGCGACGGGTTTGCCTGAAGGGCGAATTATAGAACAAGCATATGTTATCCTCCTCAAGCTTGATAAAAAATAAAGAGGTACTGGTCAACAATTATTGGGAAAAAGGGAAAAAGGGAAAAATATTGAAGAATTTATGGTAGCAAGTCACTCTTTAACATGACACTTTCACTTCATCTCCATGATTGAGTTGGGTTGGGTTATTCCGTTCACCGGTCATCGTACCATTGGTCTTTCATACCATCCATATTTTGGGGTTAACGCTACCAATTCATCTCATTGTCGCCAACATGTTCAAGAGAAGTCATCCAGTTGAGAAGCCATCCAGTTAAGAAGTCATCTAGTTAATGTTTCATATACTGCAATACCTCCAACCTTCATTTTTCATGACCGCCATTCCTGAACCTTGTGTCGTCGGTTCATTTTCACCTCCATAAATCATTTTCTTTGTTTCGTGTCATAGATGTGGGTTACATCAAGGCCCTCCTACAATGAGTCACTTCTTGTCGACATTAGCTCATTTTCCAAGAAGTTGACTTAGAAACACCCTTCCAGTGATTTGAAGCTTGTCTACATCAATGGCAAGTTTCTCTCTTTCGGCGACAGGTTGACATCAATGACCTTCGACCAAAATATTCTGCGTGGTGTTCGACATCGGATCATGTATTCACACCACGTGAAATGTATTGTAGTACCTTGAGGATCATTATCATTATCGGTGATCGCTCTTGTGTTTGTTAACAGCTCACATCATTGGCTGGTAATCAGGAAATGTCTTTCCATGTTCAACCTCAGAACATCTCTTCACATGGTTTGACTTGTACATTGAGTGAAGATTGAACAAGTTTGAAGATCCCGAATATAGTTTCATCCATCCAGGCTGCGATATATTCAAGGATACAAAAAAAGAAAATGTACAAAGGCTCTGCACAGATGGTCATCCTAATCATGGATTATGACTCTATATCTGTAGAATCACAAGTCTGTATCTGCAGACGACTATCTGATCTATGTACATAAAATGAAAATTTATAAAGCTAAGCATGGGAATGCCTCCCTCAGCTAGTTCATGAAAATTCATATTATTATGATGTATTTTATTTTAATTGATGTAGGTCACCTTCCAATTCGAAACTTCTAATCGTCATGATAAAGCATTTCACCCGACATGAACATTTACGACCTCACGCTTTAGGGGGCAACTGTTATAGACATATTTGGGTACATCAACCTAAAACTCATATGTCGATGATATTAGAGCTCATAAACCCCTAAAAGAGTTGTTTTATACCCTAAATAAGCTTAGTCATCTAAATGCCTCATTCCCCAAAAGTTCCATCTCTAAAATCATGCAGAAAGTACCTAAATTGAACCATATCTAAAAGTCTTGTGTTAGGGTGAGATGCATCTCACCTACTACACTGTCTAAGTGAGATGCATCACAGTTTGGCCCTTTAGTAAGTGTGATGGGCAAGGTTGGACAAAATTCCAGGACAATTTGTTAGTTGGTTGCTCATGGAATCTTCTAGAAACTTCTCCTGTGCCACTTGCCTCTCTGAATTCGCCCAAGGATGACCAAAGGAACAAGGAAACCATTTCCAAGACTAAATAAACTCATGTGTGTGTGCAGATATCAAACACTAATCTTGTCATAGAGTGTGCCTGATTGCAAGTAGTCGACCAGCTTTTACCGTTCCACCCCCTCCAAAATCGAGTAGGGACTCTCATCCCAGCGATGGCGTGATTGGTTCCTCAAGAACACAAACAGTGAGAGAACCATCTGGTCAAGCTCTTTCTATTTCCAGTCAAAATGAAAATCCATCTGAGAACACTCTTACTTATGATATTAATGTCGTGTCATCTGACAAAGGCAAAAATCCAAAGCAACCGGGAGGCAAGAAGAAGGGGAAGAACAATAAGAAGAAACAGGAGAATTCCACTCCTAAAAAATCATCTGAAATGCCTACTGCAGTAAGGAAACCTTGTTATCCATGTTTAATATGCAATGACGAGAATTTTATGAGAGATTTTCCACATCGATCTGAGGTTTCTAAACTTTTAAAGGCTTCGAATACCTCCGTGGTGCTGACAGATCGATTTCCGAACCCAAAAACACATTTGGTTGCCAGTGATAATGCTTCCACATCCCGAGTGCTTATGATATCCATCGCGAATAAGCAAAATGATGTTTTGGTATCGACAAGGAATAAAGATTACGGGAATCCATCGTCATCGAACAACCAGGCTATTGATCAACCTAGTACTTTGACCACGACTTCACCAGAAGTTGTTCCACCCATTATCCTTGAATTAACAATTAAACTGCCAAAGGGAATTGTACATAAATCGACATTTAATCCTTGTGCTCGAGCAGCCAAAAATTATAATATAGTGCAGGATCCGGCTCAATTGCCTTCCGCTATGTTAGCACTTGAGGTATTGCAAAATTGTCCCTCCCAAAAGCAGGCTTTGTTATCAGCAATAGGTGGGATTGATCCTACGGATTCCAATCTTGTGGTCTTTAATCATACAGGATATACACCGCAGTTACCAGCACAACTCGCTTTCCTTATACAAGTAAAAGCCCTCAATAAAAATGTTCATCGAACCATTATTGATGAGGGGGCATCTACCTGTATCATGTCAATGAGTTGCTGGAAAACTCTTGGTTCACCACCCTTGTCACAATCACCAACAACACTAAAAGCTTTCGATATAATAACGTACACTCCATACGGGATTTTAAGTAGCTTGCAAGTAGAACTAGGGGGAAAAATAGTAGATATTGAAGTTGAGGTTGTTGATGGACTCCTTGATTACAATATTTTATTGGGAAGGCCTTGGGTTTATGCTATGGTTGAGGTTGTGTCCAAATACTTTCAAACGATTGCATTTCCCTTCAAAGTTGGAATCACAGTCATCAACCAACTAGCCTTTTTTGCTAATAGTTCACAAGCTACTAGAATCATTCCATTAATACATGGACATTCACAATCACTTCAAAGTGTTGGAGTAGGTATCCTAAAAGATCCTTCCTTGATGGGTACCTTTACCCTCCCATCTCCATCTGGTTTCGCGGAAGTGGCCATAGTGGAAACCTGCAACATGATCTCTTCTACATCATCTATGTTTAAGAAGAGTTCCAACTATTTTGAGAGTGATGATCATCACGAGGCATTGCTGCCAAGCCCCATCGAATATTTATAGCAATCCGTCTACTGGACTTATGCGGAAAACCCAAATCTGCACTCAACGAGTATTTGGGTAGATAGGTCTTTAGAATATGGCACCTCTTCTGATCCTTGGTCTCATATACATTCTACAGATGAAGGAATCATCCAATCAATGATGATAGGAGAGACGTCATGGGAATATTATCATCATCATTCCCACCTTCGAGATGACAATGAAGATTATTCAAAAGAACTCAATCACCCTTCAATTGTTGATTTTTTATTGAATTATGTAAATACAGTCGATTCTGAGTGAAATCTGTCTAACATTGAAGAAACTATCTCCATAAATATTTCGACCAAACCCAATGTTGTAGAAAATATTCACGTCAACAAATCTTGTTCTCCATCAAAACTAGAAAATTATTGTGCTCTTTTTCGCGAATTCAGAGATGTCTTTGCATGGTCTTATGAAGAAATGCTAGGCATTGACTCAAGCATCATTGAACATGAGATAAAGATGTATCCTGATGTCAAACCAATACGACAACGGCTTCGAACTGTTCATCCAAAGAAATCCGCTGCCATTAAAGCAAAGGTTTTAAAACTTTTGCGTGCTGGCTTCATTTACCCTATACCTCTCACTGATTTGGTATCGAATATTGTTCCAGTGATGAAAAAACAAGGCACAATTAGAGTGTGCATTGATTATAGGGATTTAAATCAAGCATGTCTGAAGGACAACTATCCTACACCCTTTATCGACCAGATTATTGATGAATGTGCCGGACGTGAAATCTTTTCATTCATGGATGGATTTTCTGGCTACAATCAAATCAATATCCGCCCACAGGACCAATCAAAAACTGCATTTATATGTTTGTGGGGCACTTTTGCATATCATACATTACCTTTCAGTTTGAAGAACGCAGGGGAAACATTTCAAAGGGCAATGAATTATGCCTTCCATGACATCAAACACATAGTTCAACCATATCTTGACGATCTGCCTGCTCATTCACGAAAACGGACTGATCAGCGGCAGCACTTGAGAGCCATATTTTTGTGTTGACGACACTACAAGATAAGACTCAATCCGCACAAATGTGTGTTTTGTGTCGGCTCTGTTTGACTGCTTGGCTTTGTAGTTTCTAAGGATGGAATTTGACTCAATCCAATAAAGGTTCAGGCAATTCTTGACATGCCTCCACCTTCAAATTTGCTACATATCCAGAGACTTCAAGGGAATGCAAAATTTCTGAGGAGGTTCATTCCAAATTATGTTGAGCTCGCTAAAGGTTATACACGTCTTTTGAAGAAAGCGGTACCCTTCCATTGGGATCAAGTTGCACAAGCTTCCTTTGATGCTCTCAAAGATTTGCTGATAAAAGCATCATTAATATATGCCCCCAACTATCAAAAGTATTTTTACCTGTATCTCGCCACTGCAGATACAACCATCGGTATGGTTTTAGTACAAGAAGATGAGGGAATTGAACATCCTATATATTATTTAAGTCGCAATCTTAATGATACAAAAAGCAAGTACTCCTACATTGAAACATTGGCTTTAGCAATTGTTCAAGTTGTACAGAGATTTCGACATTATATTCTCCTTCGCAAAACTACCATTGTATCAGATTGCAACCCTATGACATACATCCTGTCACGTCAATTGCTAGGGGGAAAATATTACAAATGGATAGCCATCTTGTAGGAGTTTGATCTGGAATTCGTCAAATCCAAGTCAAAAAAATCTCTCATCTTTGCAGAGCTACTTTGCGACCTTCCCTCGTTCTCCAATGATTTAACATCAGAAGCATCAATCTTGGATGAGTCTCTGTTTCTGATGTCATCAAGTGATCCGTGGTATGGGATATACAGGTCTATCTCCAGACCCAAGCTTTTAGGCCTAACACCTTTCACTCTGAACAGTGATGTATTCGATACCAAGCTAAAGATTATCTGATTGTTGGTGATACACTTTATCATCGTGGTGTCGTTATGATTTTACGAAGGTGCCTTACACATGAGGAGGCTGAAAAGGCTTTCAATAAATGCCATTCAGGTGCTTGTGGAGGGCATTTATTTGGTTACTTCTGGCCAACCATATTCAAAGATTGCATACTTGCAGTTAGAAAGTGTCATGCTTGTCAGATTTTCGATCATAAAACTAGATTACCACCTGCACCACTGCATCCAGTCGTTGTTGTTGGCCCGTTAACGAAATGGGGCATTGATTTCATGACATGTAACCCCACCTCAGCTGGGGGGCATGGGTATATTATAGTCATTGTCGACTACTTTACCAAATGGGCCAAGGTGATGCCTACATTGAACAACAGCAGCGAAACAACTGCTCTCTTTTTTTTCAATCATGTAGTTTCTAGATTCGGTGTGCCAAAGGCTATAGTCACAGATCATGGGTATTATTTTCGCAATCACATGATGATCGAGTTAACTACCAAACTAGGACTATCCCATGATAGTTCAACTCCATATTATCCGCAGGCTAACGGATAAGTTGAGGAAACCAACAAAGTCCTTAAGTGCATGCTGCAAAGAATGATTGAGTCCATAAGTGGAAATGGCATTTAATCTTGTACTCAGCCCTGTGGGCATATCGAACCTCAGTGAGAAATGCGACCGGATTTATGCCACCCTTTCAGTTTCTGTATGGTCTGGAAGCAGTCTTACCAATTCAATGTGAAATCTCATCCCTCAAGCTCGTGATCGACCTGCTACCCGAAATTTCTAAAGAAGAATCTCATTTCTTGGAATTAATCCATCTAGATGAAACCTGTCGTGATGCCGCATTGGCTAATGAAGCACATAAGAAACACATCAAGGCACAATATGAAAAAAATGTTAAGCCTCGTGTCTTCTCAGAAGGTGACCTGGTCTTGCTTTATGATCAGGATTTTGACAAATTAGGACCAGAGAAGTTTGAACCATTATGGATAGACCCTTATATGATTTAACATGTGTTGACAAAAGGAGCCTACGAGTTAGTCGCTTATGATGGGATTCTACTGTCACAGCCCTGAAACAGGTTGTATCTCAAACATTACTATGCTTGATTAAGTGTAGTAAAACTCACTGTACATATGCTTTCATTGCATTTTTTGTGTGTTTTCTTTTAGAGTTGTCATTTTGGTTAAGTAATCCACTTCACATTTGTTGCAGATGTCAAAATTTTTGGAACCATTTGTTGGGTATGCCAACGGGGCTAGTCGTAGCAAATAGAACCTATCTTCTGCAACCTAGGCCATCTTCGCTCCAAGCGGCGAGTTAGTGAGTTTCAGAGGGATATGTATTGGTCGATCGACAAACAACATCACTGAGTATAGCGCATTGATTGAACTCCTCTCTAATGCCATTTCACATGGCATACGCCGAATCATTGTCAGGCTAGATTCACAACTTGTCATTCTACAACTTACTGGTGTTTATTCCGTCTGGAACCCAGCTATTCATCACATGTTCCTAGGAGTTAGGATTTTGTAAAGACATTTTGATTTCATTCAATATCAACACATTTCTAGAAATTTAAACACATTGACTGATTCATTAGCAAACTATGTTTTAAATAGACATTTGCAACATATTTAAAGAAAGCATTTCACATCAACATTTGCATAGGATTTCATCGCTTAGCCAAAATAAAACTCCAAAAGTCAAAATAGATAGTTGTTTATAAGTTTTCACAAAATGTTTTGTGTCCAAGAAAAAATTGGTCATCTGACCCAGAAACTCAAAATGAATGCAAAAAAACATCCTAGACTAGTGATGCTAGTGATAACAGGTCACCACCTCTGCTATCATGCGTAGGATCCTAGTCCAACGACTGGGTACACCAGTAGTATGGAATTGTAGCCTCATATGTAACTCATCAGTCTGGACATCTGGAATGACAAGAGTTTATCCCTCTATCTGATCCTACAACTATGCAAGGGTCTCCGCTATGTCCAAATCCCTAAGGACTACCCTCCCTGTAGCTTCCCCCACTGGAACATCTGCATCCCGTGGGTGTTGAACTGGCCCAATATCTGCACACACACATGAGTTTATTTAGTCTTGGTAATAATCAAAAAACACAAAAACAATAGAAAAATACAAAAAAAAAGATGTTGTCAAATCATTTTATCTATAGCACTCCACTGCTCACAGATTGGTAATGCCAAATCTAGATCACCTCGGAAGTCCATCCCTATATATGGATACTCCACGAATGCCATCTCCTGGTTGTCGAACCACTCGAAAAAGGAAAATAAGAATGAGACCTGTGACTAGCCAGCATGCCACGCCATAAGGTCCACCCATCTCTGCATCCGTGGTTCTCTCAGTCTAGGCACTCCTAGTGAAATGTTCTGAGGTTGCATAAGTGGAATTCTTTCCAAATAAAAGGCATTCAAAATGGATCCATAACCAAAATTCTTGGTTCTTCCAGTCTTTACTTTGGACAGTTGATATTTCATGATAGGAAGTACCGCCTCGCACCAGTTGAACACCTTCGGTTCCAGGCATTCCAAGGCATACTGCATGTAGGATCTGTTTGCTAAGTATAAGGCCGCACTGCCAGCCAATCTAGCAAGGGTAAAAAGAATGGTCCTCAAAGGTCGATCAGTAACATCCTGGATATTAATCTTACCATCTCTGTTGGGTTGGGATCCGTCCCTGCAGAACTGACAAATGTAATCTTTCACCGATTCGCCCCCCCGAGCAAATCCTGATAGTGAAAGAGGGACACCACGTCTTGACAAACCTGTTAGAAAATAAATATCCTCGATCATGAAAGGAATAGATTTACCCTTGATCTGGAATACCTGGTTAATAGGATCCCAAGCATGAAGAATATATTGCAGCAAATTTATCTATTGTCTCATGCTAGATAAGCGGAAGAACTTTAGTAAACCACGGTTCCTTAATGCATCCAATTTGCCCTGGTCATGTAAAGCAATCATATCCTCCTCTTCATGTTCTCGTTCTTGCCATGAAACAACTATCTTGATCCAACAAATATCTAAAATACAAACATTAAATGAATTAGGATCTTTTTTGGGCAAAAAACAATCCAAAATTTGATGAAAAAACACTGTACAAAATTTCCCTTATGCGCCCATCTCACTTAGCCCTTGAACAAGGTGAGATGCATCTTAGGTTGCCTGTTAGCAGCCCAGTATGCATAGCACTTTTCGATAGGGGTAAAGTGCGATGATTGGAGAATGAATTTTTAAAACCCTTGAGGCTCAGAAAGATGAGGAAACTTGCCCAGAATTGAAAAAAGATGGAATAGAATTGAAGAGCATAAGGATAGCTCCTACCTGGTCCTGACGGTGCGCAAAATTATCCACAGAATCTCTCGCAATCGACTGGTGAAATTTGGGGGAAAAAACCACTTTAGAGCTCCAAAATCCAATATTTGAAATGAAATGGTGAAAATGAAATGTTAAAACTACTTTTTATGTTTACTTTTCCATGTACTTCAAGTAAATGTTAGTTTTAGTTCATTTTTCATCCATAAATATGTATTTTTAATCAATTTGATGGAGTTTTGAGCAGGTTGAACAACTGTCGACAGAATCTAATGTGCTAATGGTAAATTGAGCATCTTTGATCACCAAGCAAACTTTTTGTCTTCTTTTCAAGCTTTGATTCAAAAATGAAAAGAAAACTATAGAGTCCTCTTTAAACCCTTTTCAGACTCTCTAAACATGAAAATATTGTTGAGCGCTTGTCTTTTCTGGCTCGTTAAAGTATTGGAAACGTCATCCCTCATGTATTGTTTTATCCTTTTTCAGACCTGAGGGATTATTTTACGAAAAAGAACTATTGGAGTTTCTTTTCATCCCTTTTCAAACTCTCTAAACATGAAAAGGACCAAGTTATCCTTGTCATTAAACTCGTTAAAATAATAGCGAAAAACTTGTCCATCTAAACAAGACTGAGTTTCGTTGTTGCTAGACTCGTTAAAACATCAAATAGCGAAGGGTTTTCCCGAAGGGCGAATTATAGAAGCATATGTTATCCTCCTCAAGCTTGATAAAAAATAAAGAGGTATTGGTCAGCAATGACTGGGGAAAAAGGGAAAAATCTTGAAGAATTTATGGTAGCAAGTCGCTCTTGAACATGACACTTTCACTTCATCTCCATGATTGAGTTGGGTTGGGTTATTCCATTCACCGGTCATCATACCATTATTCTTTCATACCATCCATATTTTGGGGTTAATGCTACCAATTCATCTCAGTGTCGTTGACATGTTCAAGAGAAGCCATCTAATTAAGAAGTCATCCAGTTAATGTCTCATACACTGCAATACCTCCAACCTTCATTTTTCATGACCGCCATTCCTGAACATTGTGTCATCAGCTCATTTTCACCTCCAAAAATCATTTTCTTAATTTCGTGTCGTAGATGTGGGATACATCAAGGCCCTCCTATGACGAGTCACTTCTTATCGACATCAGCTCATTTTCCAAGAAGTTGACTTAGAAGCACCCTTCTAGTGCTTTGAAGCTTGTTTACATCAATGGCAAGTTTCTCTCTTCCGACGACAGGTTGACATCAATGGCCTTCGACCGAAAGATTTTGCATGGTGCTTAGCATCGGATCATGTATTCACACCACGTGAAATGTACTGTAGTACCTTGAGGATCATTATAGTTATCAGTGATCCCTCTCGCATCTGTTAACAGCTCACATCATTGGCTGGTAATCAGGCGATGTCTTTCCATGTTCGACCTTAGAACATCTCTTCACATGGTTTGACTTGTACATCGAGGGAAGATTGAACGAGTTTGAAGACCCCGAATCTAGTTTCATCCATCCGGGCTGCGATATATTCAAGGATACAAAAACAGCAAATGTACCAAGGCTCTGCATAGATGGTCATCCTAATCATGGATTATGACTTTATATCTGTATAATCACAAGTCTGTATCTGCAGATGACTATCTGATATATGTACATAAAATGAAAATTTATAAAGCTAAGCATGGGAATGCCTCCCTCAACTAGTTCATGAAAAATCATATTATTATGATGCACTGTATTGTAATTGATGTAGGTCACCTTCTAGTTCGAAACTTCTGATCCTCATGATAAAGCATTTCACTCGACATGAACATTTACAGCCTCATGCTTTAGGGGGAAATTGTTATAGACATATTTGGGCACATCAACCCCAAACTCATATGTCGATGATATTAGGGCTCATCAAACCCTAAAAGAGTTGTTTTATACCCTAAAGAATCTTAGTCATCTAAATGCCTCATTCCCCAAAAGTTCCCTCTCAGAAATCATCCAGAAAGTTACTAAACTAAACCATATCTGAAATCCCTGTGTTAGGGTGAGATGCCTCTCACCTACTACACTGTCTAAGTGAGATGCATCGTAGTTTGGCCCTTTAGTAAGTGCGATGGGTGAGGTTGGACAAAATTCTGAGATAGTTTGTTAGTTGGTTGCTCATGGAATCTTCTAGAAACTTCTCCTGTGCCACTTGCCTCTCTGAATTCGCCCAAGGATGACCAAAGGAACTAGGAAACCATTTCCAATTCCCCTCCCTTGTGGAACTAATTTCAACAAATGGAATGACATTCATCATCCCCATTAATGATTCACCCTCTTGCAATCATCTATAAAAGGATCTCCCATGCAAGAGATCAAAAGGTTGAATTATTCTGAGTTGTAAGAAAGTGTTGCTAGTTTTAGTATTGAGGTAAGAGCATTGTGTCATTGTTGGTGTGTTCTTCTTGATTCATGAGCTGAAGAAGGCTTGAAGCTGGGAGGATGGCGCTGGATTAGACTTCTTATGGGTTGTAATTCTCCTTGATATCAATAAAGTTCTTCAAGATTTTTCCCAATTGATTGTGTCAACTGTAAATGCATTCATTTGTTTATCATATTTCTGATTCTATGATATTTATGCTGTGATGGATCATTATGCTTTGACAGGTCTTTGTTTCTGTAGCTGTGCAGGTACTCTCCAAGTGTGTTAAGTACGGGGAGGAGTTACAGGATCGGCCAAAGGAGAGGGAGATCAAATGAGGATTCAAGCAAAAGTTACAGGTTGGTCTTTCATAATCTCTTCCTTATCTATCACTCATAGGAAAGATATTGAATTGCTTTAACTATTGTTTCTAGGTTAGCTACCAAACCTAGAGGGTTAATCGTTCGACAAGACACTAATTTTCCCAGAAACAAAGGGTGCCAGGCCGAATGAGAAAACGGGAGAGGGTGTGAGAGGGAGCCAGGCTAAACGATCGAATGAGCGAGGGCGTGCAAGGGCATCCACCTGAATGAGTTGAGGGCGTTCGGTTGAATGAGCTGCAGGTGAACGACGTGCTAAATAGTGCGACGGTGAACGAGGTGCGATGGTCAGAAGTATGCTTGGGCACTCCGAACGATGGCTCAGGTGGACTAAACGGTGTAGGCTGACTTGCACGAGTTGACAGATATTGTACCAAGGAAACTTGGGGTTTCCTACAAAGACTGTAAAACTGAATATTTTGTGAAGTATTGATATTATCAGGCAGACTCGTATTTCAGGGAGTTTCCTCTCTCTGTTTATTATATGTTGTGCATATATGTTGAAAGATAATAATTATGAATGATGTATGAATGTTTCCGCTATGCTAATGAAAGTGTACTTAGAAAAGTTGAAAAATAAACTAAGTATAGAAAGTAGGCGTAGTCCACGATCGCAAGTATTGTTAAAAAGAAAGTGGTCGGTGGTGCCGCACCTCCTATAGTGTGGTTGGAAGAGTACCACCAGTGTAGGGGTGTGACAAGTGGTATCAGAGCCCTGATTCAGAGAATCGGATTTGTAGAAAACTTGATCCCATTTCACTTCATAACAGGTGGTATCAGAGCTCTGTATTCCGCGGGCTTTGGTGATTTAGAATTGCATATTGAAGTGCTACACTTCGTGACATGTTTAGCAGGGTCAAGGCTTCGTGCTAGGGCCAAGCTAAATGACGAGACATGGTAGGTTTGGAAGAATGCCAAGGGAAGCTCTTGCTGACCTTATATAGGTTGAAGTGAATGAAAGAGGAGAACCCATGGATTCAAGGTGAACTTGAAGTCTTGGAAAGGAATGTTGAAGACGAACTTCTTCAACTTGGTTGGGCAATGGAGCAAGTTGCAGCTGTAGATTGCGATGACAAAGAAGAAGAAGTCGTGATGCTTGAGGATGTTGCAGATATGACAATGATGGAGGATGAGCTTGAAATTGTTCAAGTTAGACTAGGGTCATGCAGTTTGCAAACATTGGTGGGTGGGGATACTCACATAGAGTTGCCTCATGATGAAGTAAGTACTACTAATACTTGTGTTTCATTGGAGATTTTGGTAGATGGACCGTATGCAGGGAAGGAAAAAAATAGTTTGCCGATGCGATGGAGGATCTTACCACAGATGTGTACGATGAAGCCTTCTATGTAGAGGCATGGACCATTGATTGTTGCAAAACTTGTTGGGTTTGTTTATGACCTTATCGTAGAAGGTGCAAAAGCTCGTGACAAGGGAGGAACATGATGATCATTTTGGAGGAATGGGTCATGCTTTAGCCATATGGAGAAATTGGCTAAGTGCCCAGCATGACTCATGGACAGATTGGAGAAGGGCACACACTTGAGTTTGATGATACTTGGGTGGACTTCTCATGGCCGAGACCAAGAGGAAGTCTTGGTGGAACCTTCAGTGGGGGAGCCATGGTGGAAGAGACTCATGTGACTTGATGATGATATGGGTTGGGTGACCGAGTTCACTAGACCAGATTGCAGACTTGGATGAGGATGACCGATTGTTGTGATGGGTCTACTTAGTTGGACAACATGGGAAACTTGAGTCATGGACATCGAGTTGGAGACATGGAGCATGGCAGTCTTATGCAGGATCACTCGTAGACGTGTCATGTATGGGCATCCAATGAGGAGTGCCAAGACAGATATGTTGTGCAGGTGGATTTGTTGATGTGACATGGGGACTTTTACTTATGAGCCGATGGAGATGTTGTGCACTCTCATACAAGAAGGCCATGGACTTGGTTGGACTTGTGAGCAGACTATGGAGCATTCGTACTACATGGAGAGTCGAGGCATATTGCAAGGACCTTTGGGCCAAGACATGTATACTTTCTCGGATGTTGGTTGGAGGTGACTCATGGAGCTCATGATGACATGAGGTTGTGACTTTTAGGGACTTCATATTATGGTGGACTTAGAGGATCTGATGCATTGAGGAGCTGAGGTCAAGGACTTTGATGTAGTATGGGATGCATACTTTGAGTACATTTATGGGTGTTCTTGAGAGAGTGACTTGAGGGATGGAACATTATAGATATGATGGAGGTTGCTTCATGGACCTGGATGTGGCACATCGAGAGTCGAGGTTGATGATAGGATCTCTTCATTTTGAGGAGATGGATTTTACACACATGGATGATGATGTTGGGATAGATGAGACTGATTTCATGCAGCACATTGACACCAAAAATCATGGGCAACATGTTGCAGACGAGATGGAGTTTACTTCATGGACTTGGGCATGGCTTACATTTTTATGGAGATGGAGATGGATTCTTAATCAAGTTGATGTTGTGATAGGAGGCTGAGAGAAATGACCAATGATGGCATGAGGAGGTTCATTCTCATGGTTTAGATGCGACAGTTGGATTAGCTACCCAACTAGTTTTATTTGTGGGTGCTAGCAATGTACTGAGGTATGCTTGAGTTGTGTTTGAGTATCATGGCAGCAGTTCACACGATAACAATACATGATGGGGTCAACACGATATGTTGCGGCCAACATGTAACTTGAGTTGGAGGGGCCAACCTTCCACAGTGGGAGCAGCATGTGGGGATTGTGACGGATGTGGTTGATGATCATGGATTGAGGAGACTTTCTAATTCATGGAGACATGAGCCTTTATGGTTTGTGTGATGGCAGAGCAGAGGGAGGCAGCATGGGCATCTTTGTATGTTGGAGCTAGTGACACTTTGTGATGTCGTATGATGGTGTTATCGAGGACGACAACCATTTAGAGTGGGGGATCCTGTCAAACCCATGAGTCAGGTGTGCCGAGCGGGCGCGGTTAACTGACGGGTCCGTGGGAGTTGGCACGAGCGCACGACGAGTGAGCAACGAGCTGGGTGGTTGAATGGTGAGTTGAGGGCGCATGTGAACGGTGCGATGAGCTAACCGAATGAAGGAAATATGTGACGCGAAAGTCATCTTGTGAAAATGACTAAGTGTTGGGCGATGGAAATTTTATATGTGGGGGCGGTCTCGCACATGGGCGCCCACACCATGGGCTGACACGAAGTTGGGGCGAGTTGGACGAAACTGTGGGTCGGCTTGGTGAGTCGACACCCCAACCAATGGGCCAACTGCCATATAAATCAAGCATTGGAATGGTGGAAAAATTCATTCAAGTGAAGTTTCCAAGTGTTCATGTGAGCTGGAGGGCAAGCTAACTTGGAGAGGACTGAAATTTGGCAAGGTGCAGACGAACTCTTCGGCCGAAGCACTAATGGGGAAAACATAGAAAACAGAGCTGCAAGTCATGCGAAGGAGTTCGGGCGAGGGCATCCGAGGGCGGTGGGCTGAATGACCAAACAGACAAGGGCGTCCGAGGGCGTTTGTCTAAATGACAATTCGAGTGAGGGCATGCAAGGGCGTCGGGCTAAATGACCAAATGGGCGAAGTTGTTTGAGGAAGTTCAGGCGAAGTCGTGTGAAGTTGTTCGATTTAGGGCATGCGAGGGTGTCAGGACGAACGAGCAAACAGGCAAGGGTGTGCAAGGGCCCTGAGTTGAACAAGTGAATGGGCAAGGGTGGGCAAGGGTGCTAGGCCAAACGATCGAACGGGTGAGGACGTGCAAGTGCGTGGGGCTAAACGACTGAAAAATTGAGGTTGGTCTCAATGTCTGAACAGGCAAGGGCATTTGAGGGCGTGCACCTGAACGAGTTGAGGGCATTTGGCTGAACAAGTTGTAGATGAATGACGTGCTGAACAATGTGATGGTGAACGAGGTGCGATGGGCAGAAGTATCCTTGGGCACTCCGAATGGTGGTTCAGGTGGACCAAACGGTGCAGGCCAACTTGCACAAGTTGATAGATATTTGACCAAGAAAACTTGGGGTTTCCTACAAAGATTGTAATGGGCAAACTCATATTTCAAGGAGTTGCCCCTCCCGGTTTATTATTTGTTGTGCATATATTTTAAAAGATAATAATGATGAATGATGTATGAATGTTTCCACTGTGCTAATGAAAGTGTACTTAGGAAAGTTGAAAATAAAACTAAGTATAGAAAGTAGGCGTAGTCCATGATCGCAAGTATTGTTAAAAAGAAAGTGGTCGGTGGTGCCACACCTCCTATAGTGTGGTTGGAAGAGTACCACCAATGTGGGGGTGTGACAGTGTTGGTTGCATGGGGCTACCAGAGGATAGCCATTTTCCTCCATTGAAGGAAGGATTGTTGGAGGCCGCGCATTTAACCTCCCTATGGGCCATGAATGACCCCACACGGGTCACTAAAAAAAAAATATTCTAGGCTCTGATGGAATCCAGCCTTCGCATGGCCATCAACCAGTGCCCAAGGTTGTTCCCAACCTTGTATGAACAGTTTTCATTGTATGCCACATTCAAATCTAACTTCCACCGTGTCTACATTCACGCGTGAAAGGACCCGCAACAGATATGATTTACCATACTTGGTTACAGATCATGACATATAAGAGGTAATCATGCACTGGCCAGCAGAGTGGTGCACCCCGTCAAATTTGGATGCCAGAACCAGTAAGAGCATGGGTAGCTTGGTTGAAAAGAAAAGGAAGGATGTAGCAAAGCATGCTGTGCAAAATTTGGTCATGCAGCAGAAGAAGGAAGTTGTAGAGAAGGCTCAGATGGAAAATGAGCGCATTGCTAAGGAGTAGGCTGAGCAGGATCAACGTGAATCATAGAGAAGTGGTAAATCCCCTTTGCCTGTGACCGAGGAGAAGGAAAATTCTGAACAATGTGGCGGAGGAGATGAGGGGAAGAGCACCCCCTTTCGGTTGAAAAAGCATGGACAAGAGTAGCGGGAAGGTCCTCAAAAAGAAAAAATAAAATAAGGCGTATAGTGATCCCATGGTCTTAGTGGAGGGAAATATCGACTAGATTGGTGAAAAAATCTAGGACACTACCACTGAAGTGTTGCAGCAATTCGAGCAATAGTACATGCAAACATTGGGGAGAGTCCAGAAGGATCTGCACAAGCTGTAGATTCAGGAAAATAGGGTACAAGTGGTCGCAGGTCAAGCAAGTGTCACACAAGTGAGCCTGGCACCAAGGATGAGTCAAGCTACAAAATTGGTCAGGACATTGGACCTTCACACAGTTGCTTTACCAGAAGGGTCCCTACATGCAAAATCAACCGATGACCGAATCATCTTAAGTACCCTTAAGGACATCGTGCTAAAAATTACAGCACTCCACAATGTATTTCTTCATGCACTACAAGTAAGGGTAACAGAGGAATTGAGAGCTCGGGAGCAGCGCGCTCTCAATTTGATAAGCGAATACAAGGTGAACAATGAACAAATGTTTGAAAAGAAAAAACAGGCCTTGAAGGATAAAGATACAATACAAGCACAATGTTCCAGGCTAGAGGGTGCGGCAACAGAGGCATACAAAACAATGCCAGAGTTGCACATCCCTGAGGATGCACAGCCGGAAGTCAAGATCCAGAAATTAGTTGCATGGGTGCGCAAGGCGAAGGTGGAATTTGGGCGAGTTCAATTTGAACTCAATATGAATATCATGGAGTTGTAGCTCAAATTACAACCTACGACTCTGTCCAAGGTTAGGGAATAGTTCAGAGCCACCATCAAGGAAGGGATGGCCACTTTGGAGGCCGCAATTGCTGACTGCACAGACTTATTTGAATAGGAAATGGAGTTGGTAACAACTCTATAGGAAGACCCAAACCTGTAGATCTTGAATACAGAGATTCACAAGCTTAAGAAACAGTACAATGAGGTCAGGGTGATGGCGTGCTAAATTGCTATAGCGCAGCGCCTCGCCAAGTTGCAGGTTGGGAAGCATCTCCTTGCATAGGTAGAAGCAGCTCACTAGAAGGACGTCGTGCTTAAGGCCAGGTTGGGACCTTGGTTAGAAGAAGCTTACCAAGTATCAACCAACATTCAGGAGAAGCCGACGTGTTTACATTAAACACAACAAAAGATGAAGTTGGTCGTGGGAGGAAGAGCTACAAAGCAGCTCGTAGAAGAGGTCAAGTAGGCAGTTATGCAGAGTGTTGTCGAGGTTGCATTTGTGCAAGTGGATTTGGGGGATCTTCACAGCAAGATCACAGAGCTAGCCGAGTGAATCGAGGATGAGTCATGACCTTTTTGTTGGGGGCTGGTTGGATGGAGTCCCCTGGGTCAATTTTGGGGTTAAAACCACAAGTTTTGATGTAAATTTTGGTAAAAAGATGTAAATTCTCCGCAATTTGTGGATGCGAAGTGCATAGATATTTAGGAGTTAAAAGGGGTTTTAGCCCCTTTTCTATGTAAATTCAAGTCAGTTTTCATATCCACCCATGGTCCGCAGACCATGGGATTGTATGTAAAAAGCTATAAATAGGTGTGTCTTAGAGAGCCTAAGGGGGAGTATGATATCTATGTCTGAGAAAAGGAAAAGGGGAAGTAAGCAACAGGTAGATAGAAGGGAAAAGGCTCAGCAGCTGAGTGCGAGGAGCCCTAAAGTAGAGTTTGCAGTTGAGTGCGTGGACCCTTGTAGCTGAGTGGGCAGGGAAGTTTTGAGTTTGTAACCTCATATTGAAGATAAATAAAGAATATTGTTGTAGAAATTCATCTGTTTATACGTTTACTTCTGTTATTGATATATGTTTTGATGGAATAATGTCTTTATGAAATATTGATGTATTGATACACGTCTCTATTAGATAAGTCTTATTAAGTGAACACAATGCATGTTAAGTACTTACACGAAGATTATAATACATTATGTTATGTTTATTGAATACTAAAGTAGATCTGAGTGAATTCAGACCTAGGGTTGTTTTATGGTGCACGTAAGTGAATGATTCATCTGTTAAGGGGCCACAAAGACCTATCATAGACCTTCACAAAGGTCTAGAGGACATTTAAGGGAAGTTGCAATATTGAGTCCTAGGGGCTTATAGATCTGCACGAAGGCAAATCTTGGGAAATAAAAGACATCACACTAATCTCTGGATGGGAAAACTTGGTTCTAGCATCCCCCCATACTGGTTCGAGTGAGACTTCAACCTGCGCTATGCGGGTTGACGTTGAAAGGGCCAGTAGTGTAGGGTTTTGTTTGGCGCAGTTAACTTTGAACCTGGGTCAGGACCCACTAAGCCAACATGTGTGATTTCCTGGAGGCTCTCTCTAACTTGGGAAAGGTGTTAAATAAATTCATTGAAATGAACTTATCCCTTAGTCACGAGAAGTGTGAATTATCAGTGACTGTAGGGACTATTATAGGTCACTCAATCTCCTAGGAAGGACTGCAAGTAGACCCAAATGAGATAGTTATCATAAAGAGGGATGTCATCAATTTCTTAAGATTAGCCAGATACCATAGGATATTTGTAAAAGACTTTCGCAAGGTAGCCTCACCCTTGTTTGGGCTAGTGGCCAAAGACTCTGAATTTTTATGGTCAAAAAGCTGGCAAGAGGCCCCAGAAACCCTAAAGGACAAGTTGACTACTACACCTATTCTCCAAGACCCAAATTGGGCTATTCCTTTTCACATACATTTTGATGCCTCTCACAAAGCTATAGGAGTAGCATTGGACCAGATAGATGACAAGCTACCTTATTCCATTTACTTTATCAGCAAAATTTTTCCAAAGTCGAGTTAAACTACACAGTGGCTGAAAAAGAGCTCCTAGTTGTTTTCCATTCATTGAATAAATTTAGACATTACATTACTGGTTACCAGACATTTGTAAATACCGACCATGTTTCCATTAAATATTTGATGAAAAAACCTGATGTGAATGCTTGAATTATTAGATGGTTACTTCTGTTACAACAATTTTATCTAACTATTATTGATAAACCTGGCAGAGAAAATGTAGTTGCAGATTTTTTGTCCAGATTGACTTTGCCTACGGGTGAGGAAGGAATAGTTTATGACCAGCTACCCGATGAGCATTTATTAACCATTTCACTTCTCTCTATGCAGTTTTTGGACATATCCAACTACTTAGTATCTGCACAATTCCCTCCAAATTTGTCCTCCAAGTAGAAGAGTGGAATCATAAGGAAAAGTGCCCGATTCACTTGGATTGGGGGCAATCTCTTCAAGTTGGACCTAGATAAAATTCTGAGAAGATGTTTTAGGGAGGAGGAATTTTTTTACATCCTTATAGCCTGTCATGATGGGCCTTGTGGAGGTCACTTTGCAGCCAAAAGGATAACATTCAAGGTACTACAAGTTGGCTAATACTGGCCCACTCTCCACCAAGATAAAAGAAGGTATACCAGCCAGTATGATCAGTGCCATAGGATGGGGAAACCTACTACCAGGGATGAAATTCCTTTGCAACCTCAAGTGAATTTTGATCCATTTGGTAAGTGCGGCATGGATTTCATTGGGTCCATTGATCCTCCATCCAGACAGAAAAATTATATCATTGTGTGCACCAACTACTTAACAAAGTGGGTTGAAGCCAAAGTTGTCAAGGTAGCCACAAAAGAAAAAATGGTTGAATTCTTGAGGGAGAATGTGTTTTACAAGTTTGGATACCCTAGAGAGTTGGTCACTAATCGATGCAGTTAATTCACCTCACACATGATTGAGAATCTGTTAAGCCAACATAAGATCAAGCACAGAAAATCCACTCCTTACACCCTCAGGCTAATGGACAAGTAGAAGCCACCAATAGAGCATTGGAAAGCATTCTAACCAAAGTGGTTAGCAGCGGCAGGAAGGATTAGGCAGACAAACTAGTTGAGGCCACTTCGGCCTTCAATACAAATTGGAAGACCACCACTGGATTCACCCCTTCTAATTGGGTCTATGGGAAGAAGGCTTTGTTTTCCATTGAATTTGAGTACAACACCTTAAGGATGGTGTTACAGATCCATTTAGGCACATCAACCCCAACTTACAGATCGATACTATTAGGGCCTATCAACCCCTAATGCAGTTGTTACATGCCCTAAAGAAGTTAAACATTAGAATACCTCACTTCCCAAGAAGTTCAATCACTGAAAACATCCAAAAAATACCCTTAAGTAGATCAGCGCAGGTAGGCCTTCATTAGGGTGCACTGTAATGCAAACCATACACTGACAGGGTGCTATGCAGCACACTTGGTCCCTCTTTGGCATGCACTATCTGAATTTGAGCAAATTTCCGTGAGGGTTTGAAAGATTCTTTATTCATTGGATGCATCGAGAAGTTTCTCAAGCCTATCCACTCCTTTGAGTTTGCATTTGGATGAGGAAGGGAGTTAAGGAACATCAATCCCCTTATCCTTCTTCCATGGAACTGAATTCTAAATTTAGGAGGGCATTCATTATCACCATTCATGGCATAACTTCCTTCATTCACCTATAAAAATACCACTCATATAAGTGATTAGGGGGCTGGAAATTATTGAATGGGAGGGAGATGGTGTTGGTATGAGATTTGAGTTGATTGCAAGTATTGTAATGATGTCAAAGTGTCTTTCTTGTTGTGAGGAGAGGATGGGATTGAACTGGAGGAGTGATGTCAAATCAGGGAAATTGGGTTGTAACTCTTCCTTTCACTAATAAAGTGTTAAAAGCTTTTTCCATATGCTTGTATTGTCTTTTGATGCTTTCATATGCTTATCATGTACTTGATTCCATGCTATGTTTAATTTATAAATCATTATCATATGCTTTGATGGGTTCTTTTTTCTGTCCGTGTGCAGGTACTTCTCAAGCGGCTTAAGTACGGGAAGGAGCAACAGAATCGGTCAAGGGAGATAAGGAACAAACAGAAGCTACAAGTAGGTTCTCCGTTCTCTTATTTTATCTATTGTTTATAGGAAAGGTAGAGAATTCTTTGTACTGTTGTTTATAGATTAAGCTACTAGTCTAGAGGGTTAGGCATTTATCCAAGAACATTAAAATTTCCCAAAACAAATTGGCGACTCCACTGGGGAAAATTCATCCATCTTAGTAGCTTATCATCCTCTTAAGACATTTCTACATACTATACTTGTGGTCTTTGATTGAATTTCGGTCTTCTTTCATTGAAAATTGAGTCGAAATTGTGTCAAAATTGCCTTTAGAATGGCTTATTGTCACCAGCGCAGTCCAATGAAGGACACAATGCGCTGCAGTGCACTTCCTGCATAGATCCAGTGCAATTCAATGCACTGTCTCCAACCACCAACTGCGTTGATCCCTTGAGGGTGAGTTTCCTATCTAGGAACTGAAAGTTTTTGCTAATTTTCTCTTGTTTGAATGAGTTGTTGAATGTCAATGATGTTTTGTCTCTGAAAATAGTCTTTTCATCTCCTTAGCCAGCCCTAGTTTGATTGGATTGATTAATTTTTCTTTAATGTTTTCTTTGTCATTATCAATCTATAGTCAAAGTTAGTTTTCGGTCGATTGATCTTTGTTTGAAAGAAAGTGTCGTAAAGTCATCTTTTCCTTCAAAAACTAAATTGTCGTAAAGTCTTCATTCATAAAATATCGATTGATTTATATGTGCGTATGGTTTGTCTTTTCGTTGAAAGTGTCGTAATTCCTCATTTCTTTGAAATCGAAAGTATCATGAATTCTTCCTTTCCCTGAAAAGAAATTGTCGCAATATCGTCATTTTTATGAAAAGAGATATTTGATAAATTGTGCATATTTCCTTTTTGTTCATCATAACAATAAGGGATTTGAAAAGAAAAACATGCATTGTCAAACCATGAGGTATCCTTCCTCAGTTACCTATTACTTTGGGAGGAAAAATCGTTTTTCTGAACAGGATGGTAATCCCAGGTCCTTTAGATTACTATTTACTTCATGGGCACAACTATGTTTACGGCATGTGAGCTACTGTTTCAACACTCTTTCGAATGATTTGTTTCCCGGATGAAGGCAAAATTGTCATCGTTGACCAACTTTCATTCCCCGGTCCAAATATGACTCCTAGTCAACCATCTTCCCTAAATGGTCCTTTTGTACCAATGGTATTATCCCTGCCATGGGTTAATTATGTGGCAACCTGTTCCATACCTACATCAACTGACGATCAATTCAGTGATGTTGTACATCATGTACTTGGGGCATTGGAACCAGATCTCTCCTTCATGACCATTTATGAGTTGTGATCAACAAGTCCATGAGGATAGTTCCTGGTCTTGTTTCAACCTCGTTAAAAAATGAAACAAGGGTCTATGAGCATAGTTCCTTGTATTTTGTCAACCTTGTTAAAAAATGAAACAGGCCAATGAGGATAGTTCTTTTACTGTGTCAACCTCATTAAAAAAAAGAAACATCTCCTACGAGGATAGTTCCTTGTCTTGTGTCAACCTCGTTAAACAATGAAACAAGGAATATGAGGATAATTCTTTTATTGTGTCAACCTCATTAAAAAATGAAACAGCTCCTATGAGCAGAGTTCTTCATCTTGTGTCAAGCTCGTTAAAAATGAAACAGGGAATATGAGCAGAGTTCCTTGTCTTGTGTCAAGCTCATTAAAAAATGAAACAAGGTCCCAAGTTTAAAGTCGAGTCTTTGATTAGATCTCGTAAAATCCCAGTCGAATCTTTCACTTGATCTCGTAAATGAACCTTCATTCCATCCATCTGATAGCCATAAGTAGTCTACTTATGTGAATGTAATGAAGCTTAGGGGACATGCACCTAATGGTAAAGTTAAGTTTCCTCGTAGGTTGTGTGAAGGGAATCACCCCATTCCCCTTTGTCCCTATCTGGATGAAGCCAAAAAGGTGTTCGATAACCATCCTACTTCACTGTAGTGACTTCCATCTGGTTACAAGAGACTCTCCCTTATCATGCTGGGGGCATGTAAACCAATCTCAAGCATATTTTTTTGTTTTAAGCTTGTGTAAAAATGAAATTGAATTCAAGCATAGTTTTTCATTTCAAGCTTGTATAGACATGAAATCGAATCCAAGCATAGTTCCCTATGCTTCAAGCTTGTGTAAAAATGAACCCATTTCCATTTTAACCCTTGTGATTGTCATTCTATCAGCCTCTTTCGTCAAATGAACCTTGGTTTTTTTCATCCCATCACCACCATCCCTTGGTCCGATCATACGCTTTCACTTGGTTGTTTTACCCTTTTTGAGGAATAGTTGCAATGAGTGGTCTTATTAGCCAGCCTCTTCACATAAATCAA
Source organism: Pinus tabuliformis (assembly GCA_031772625.1). Classification (NCBI taxonomy): domain Eukaryota; kingdom Viridiplantae; phylum Streptophyta; class Pinopsida; order Pinales; family Pinaceae; genus Pinus; species Pinus tabuliformis. The sequence continues at coordinate 626,561,871 of CM062820.1, read as the reverse complement.
CATGTTTTGAGAAGTTCCAACCACACCAGAACCAGTTTCTATCTTAGACACCACTCGTTCCTCAAAATGGAGTCCTCTTTAAGCTCTTTTCAGACTCTCTAAATATGAAAAGATTGTCGAGAACTTATCTATTCCAACTCATTAAAGGGTTGGAAACAATATCTCTCTTGTATTATTTTATGCTTTTTCAGACTTGAGAGATTATTTTATGAAAAAGAACTTGTGGAGTTTCCTTTTTTTCCCTTTTTAAACTCCCTAAACATGAAAAGGACCGAGTTATCATTGTCGTTAAACTCATTAAAAACATCAAATAGCGACAAACTTGTCCATCTAGACAAGCCGAGTTTCACCTTCGCTAGACTCGTTAAAGCATAAAATAGTGATGGATTCACCCGAAGGGTGAAATTATACAATAATCATATGTTATCCTCCTCATGCTTGATAAAAAATAAAGAGGTACTGGGGAAAATGGAAAAAGCCGAGAAAACTTTATGGTAGCAAGTCACTCTTGAACATGACACTTTCACCTCATCACCATGACTATGTGGGTTGGGTCTTTCAACTTGATGGTTATTACATCGTTGGTTTATCATACCATCCATTACTTTGTTGTGGGTCAATGCTACCAATTCATCTTAGTGTTTCTGACATGTTCAAGAGAAGTCATTCAGTTCAAAACTTCATCCTTTGCAATATCATAAACCTTCATTTTCATGACCACCATTCCTGAACTTTGTGTCGTCAGTCAATTTTTCATCTCCAAAATCATTTACCTCATTTCGTGTCATTGATGTGGGATACATCAAGGCCCTCCTATGATGAGTCGCTTCTTGTAGACATCAGCACATCATCCAAGAAGTTGACTTAGAAAAACCCCTTTAGTACCTTGAAGCTTGCATACATCAATGGCAGGTTTCTCGCTTCCGGCGATAGGTTGACATCATTGGCCTTCAACTGAAAGACTTTGTATGGTGTTCAACATCAAATCATTTATTCATACCATACAAAATGTATTGTATTACCTTGAGGTTCATTATCATTATCGGTGATTGCTCTCGCATCTGTGAATGGCTTACATCATTAGGGTGTGTTGCAATGCAAACCATACACTGTCAGGGTGCTATGCAGTGCACTTGGTCCCTCTTTGGCCTGCTCTGGGCGAATTTGAGTGAATTTCCATGAGGGTTTGAAAGATTCCTTATTCATTGGATGCCTCTAGAAGATTCTCAAGGCTACCCACTCCTTTGAGTTCACATTTGGATGAGGAAGGGAGTTAAGGAACATCAATCCCCTTATCCCTTCTTCCATGGAACGGAATTCGAAATTTAGGAGGGCATTCATTATCACCATTCATGGCATAACTTCCTTCATTCACCTATAAAAAGACCACTCATCTAAGTGATCAAGAGCTAGAAATTATTGAATGGTAGGGAGATGTTGTTGGTATGAGATTTGAGTTGATTGAAAGTATTGTAATAATGTCAAAGTGTCTTGCTTGTTGTGAGGAGAGGATGGGATTGAACTGGAGGAGTGATGCTAAATCAAGAAAATTGGGTTGTAACTCTTCCTTTCACTAATAAAGTAATAATTGGGTGTAATTTGTTTTGGGAAATTTTAGTGTTCTTGGATAAACGCCTAACCCTTTAGACTAGTAGCTTAATCTAGAAACAACAGTACAAAGAATTCTCTACCTTTCCTATAAATAACAGATAAAAGAAGAGAATAGATAACCTACTTGTATCTTTCACTTGTTCCTTATCTCCCTTGACCAATTATGTTGCTCCTTCCTGTACTTAAGCCACTTGAGAAGTACCTGCACACGGACAGAAATAAGAACCCATCAAAGCATATGATAATTATCTATTGATTAAACATAGCATGGAATCAAGTACATGATAAGCATATGAAAGCATCAAAATAAAATACAAGCATATGGAAAAATATTTGAACACTTTATTAGTGAAAGGAAGAATTACAACCCAATTTCCCTGATTCAGCATCACTCCTCCAGTTCAATCCCACCCTCTCCTCACAACAAGAAAGACACTTTGACATCATTACAATACTTGCAATCAATTCAAATCTCATACCAACAGCATCTCCCTACCATTCAATAATTTCCAGCCCTTGATCACTTAGACGAGTGGTATTTTTATAATTGAATGAAGGAAGTTATGCCATGAATGGTGATAATGAATGCCCTCCTAAATTTAGAATTCAATTCCATGGAAGAAGGAATAAGGGGATTGATGTTCCTTAACTCCCTTCCTCATCCAAATGTGAACTCAAAGGAGTGGATAGCCTTGAGAAAATTCTAGAGGCATCCAATGAATAAGGAATCTTTCAAACCCTCACGAAAATTCGCTCAAATTCACCTAGCACAGGCCAAAGAGGGACTAAGTTCACTGCATAGCACCCTGAGAGTGTATGGTTTGCATTGCAGCGCACCCTAACGAAGGCCTACCTACACTGATCTTCTTAGAGGCAGTTTTTGGATGTTTTCAGTGATGGAAATTCTTGGGAAGTGAGGCATTCTAATGTTTAACTTCTTTAGGGCAGGTAACAACTGCATTAGGTGTTGATGGGCCCTAATAGTATTGATCTGTAAGTTGGGGTTGATGTGCCCAAATGGATTTGTAACAGTTGCCCCCTAAAGCATGAAGTCGTAAATATATATGTCGAGTGAAATTCTTTATCACGAGGAGAGGAGGTTTTGAAATGGAAGGTGACCTGCATCAATTACAATACATATATCATGATAATTTCATTTTCCTCATGAACTAGCTAAGGGAAGGCATACCTATGTTGAGTTTATAAACTTTCATTACATGTACAAATATAGTCGTCTACAGATATAGACCCATGAATGGATGACCATGAATGTAAGGCCACTGTACATTTGATTTAGTACTCCTAAAAATATCGCAACCCAGATGGATGAAACTAGATCTGGGGTCTTCAATATCGTTCAATATTTCCCTCAAGTACAAGTCTAACCATGTGAATAGATGTTCTGAAGTCGAACATGGGAAGACATCGTCTGATTACCAGCCAATGATGTAAGTCGTTAACAGACACGAGAGGAATCACCAATAATGATAATCACCCTCAAGGTACTACAATACATTTCACATGGTGTGAATAAATCATGTGATGTCGAACACCATACAAAGTATTTCGATCGAAGGTCAATGGTGTTAACGTATCATCGGAAGCAAGAAACTTGCCATTGTTGTATGCAAGCTTCAAGGTACTGAAGGGGTGTTTCTAAGTCAACTTCTTGGATAATGTGCTGATGTTGACAAGAAGCGACTCGTCGCAGGAGGGCCTTGATGCATCCCACATCAATGACACAAAACAAGGTAAATGATTTTGGAGATGAGAATCGACTTACAACACAAGGTTCAAGAATGGCGGTCATGAAAATGAAGGTTTACAGTATTCCAAAGGATGAAGTTTTGAACTGAATGACTTCTCTTGAACATGTCGGTGACACTAAGATGAATTGGTAGCATTGACCCACAACAAAGTAATGGATGGTATGATAGACCAACGGTGTGATAACCATCAAGCTGAAAGACCCAACCCACATAGTCATGGTGATGAGGTGAGAGTGTCATGTTCAAGAGCAACTTGCTACCATAAAGTGTTTTCAGCTTTTCCCACTTTCCCCAGTCATTTCTAACTAGTACCTCTTTATTTTTTATCAAGCTCAAGGAGGATAACATATGCTTGTTGTATAATTTCACCCTTCGGGCGAATCCATCGCTAATTGATGCTTTAACGAGTCTAGCGAAAGTGAAACTCAGTCTTGTCTAGATGGACAAGTTTGTCACTATTTAATGTTTTTAACGAGTTTAATGATAAAGATAAATCAATCCTTTTAATTTTTAGAGAGTTTGAAAAGGGATGGAAAGAAAAATCCACAAGTTATTTTTCATAAATAATCTCTCAAGTCTGAAAAAGCGTAAAATAATACAAGAGAGATATCATTTCCAATCCGATAACGAGCTGGAAAGGGCAAGCGCTCGGCAATATTTTCATGTTTAGAGAGTCTGAAAAGAGCTTAAAGAGGACTCCATTTTGAGGAACAAGTGGTGTCTAGTATAGCAACTGGTTCCAGTGATGTTAGAACTTCTCAAAACATGTTGATTTATGTGAAGGAGCTAGCTAATAAGACCACTCATTGCAACTGTTCCTCAAAAAATGGTAAAACAACCAAGTGAAAGCGTATGATCAGCCAAAGGGATGGTGGTGATGGGATGAAAACAACCAAGGCTCATTTGAAGAAAAGGTTGATAGAATGGAAATCACAAGGGTTAAAATAGAGATGGGTTCATTTTTACACAAGCTTGAACCATGGGAAACTATGCTTGGATTCAGTTTTATTTTTACACACGCTTGAAATGAACAACTATGCTTGGATTCAGTTTCATTTTTACACAAGATTGAAATGAAGAACTATGCTTGAGATTGGTTTACATGCTCCCAGCATGATGATAGGGAGAGTCTCCTGTAACCATATGGAAGTTGTTGCGGTGAAGCAAGACGGTTATCCAACACCTTTTTGGCTTCGTCCAAATAGGGACAAAGGTGAAGGGGTGATTCCCTTCACATAACCTACAGGGAAACTTAACTTTACCATTAGGTGCATGCTCCCCAAGCTTCATTACATTCACCTAAGTAGACTACTCATGCCTATCAAGTGGAAGGAATGAAGGTTCTTTTACGAGATCAAGTGAAAGACTCGACTGGGATTTTACGAGATCTAATTAAAGACTTGACTTGGAACTTTGCTCCAGGGGACCTTGTTTCATTTTTTAATGAGCTTGACACAAGACAAGGAACCATGCTCATACCCTTCGTTTCAATTTTTAACAAGGTTGACACCAGACCAGGAACTGTCCTCATAGTCCCTTGTTTCCTTTTCTAATGAGGTCGACACAAGACAAGGAACTCTCCTCATGGACCTGTTTCATTTTTTAACGAGGTTGACACAGTAAAAGAACCATACTCATAGGACCCTTATTTCATTTTTTAATGAGGTTGACACAAGACCAGGAACTGTTCTCATATCCTTGGTTTCATTTTTTAACGAGGTTGACACAAGACAAGGAACTATCCTCATTACTCCTTGGTTTCAATTTTTAACGAGGTTGACACAAGACCAGGAACTTTCCTCGTTGACCTGTTTCATTTTTTTAATGAGGTTGAGATGGTAAAAGAACTATCCTCATGTTCCTTGTCTCATTTTTTAATGAGTTTGACACAAGACCAAGAACTATCCTCGAAGACCCTTGTTTCATTTTTTAACGAGGTTGACACAAGACAAGGAACTATCCTCAGATTCCTTGTTTCATTTTTTAACGAGCTTGACACAAGACAAGGAACTATGCTCATACTCCTTGTTTCACTTTTTAATGAGGTTGACACAAGACCAGGAACTATCATCATATGCCTTGTTTCATTTTTTAACGAGGTTGACACAGTAAAAGAACTATCCTCATATTCCTTGGATAACAACTCATACAAGGTCATGAAGGAGAGATTTAGTTCCAATGCCCCCAGTACATGATGTACAACATCACTGAATTGATTGTCAGTTGATGTAGGTATGGAACGGGTTGCGACATAATTAACCCATGGCGGGGATGATACCATTGGTATAAATGGACCATTTAGGGAAGATGGTTGACTAGGAACCATATTTGGACTGGGAAATGAAAGCTGGTAAATGGTGACAATTCTGCCTTCATGCGGGAAACAAATCACTCGAAAGAGTGTTGAAACAATAGCACCCATTTCATAAACATAGTCACGCCCAAGAAGTAAATTGTAATCTAATGGGCCTGGGACTACCATCACGTTCAGATAAATGATTTTTCCTCCCAAAGTAATAGGTAACTAAGGGAGGATCCCTAATGGTCGACTGGTTCCTCTGTTAAAAGCCAACAGATTCTATGTAACAAGTACTATCACTCAGACTTTCCTTGAAGTTGTTGGGAAGAGGAAAGGGGTCCGAGGTAACCAAAAACCAACTTTTAGGTACAGAATCTAGCCAATCTGTACCCAGAGAGGGCTCTCTCTTTAAATTTTAGCTTTGTTTTGAAAGATATTAGGCTAATTATGAAATTTTAGGGATTTTGATTGTGTTTGGTGATGAAATTCAATAGCAAGGGGCAGACTGAATAGTTTAGTCCATTGGGCTAATGGAGTCAAAAAGGATGGCTCAACTAGATTTGGTTTCTCAACAAGGGATGGTTTCACAGGGCAAGATAGCTAAACAGGGAGCAAATATAGACTTAAAAATGGATGGAATGGACTCAAAAGGGATGAAGGGAAATTAAGAATCCTTCACCATATTTTTAAGAGAAGGAACTTGGATGATTAACAATAAAGAGAAATTAAGAGTTCTTTATTAAATAATCATAAATGAATAAACTAGGAAACAGGAGCAATTAAGAATTCACTGCTTATGCTACTTTAGAGGAAAACATTAAGAATAAAAATGATTGAAAACATATTGCACTTAAGCACTTTCTAAATTATTCTTCTTCGTTTACTATTCAGATATCTAAACACAGTTGATAATAGTAGACTAGAAAACATTAACACATGAGATATAGAATACTTATTGATTCGGTGTTTAACTCATGAATCCTGTCAAAATTCCTTTGCATTAATTCTTCATCCAGCAGGCCATACAAAATTTTTCCAATAGCACTTTATTCCAAAGTAATCAATTTTACAACAATGTCTAAGAATCCACACACAATACTCCAATTGAGGGAGTATTTATACAAAAAACTTACAACAAATATCTCATAACAAAGTGAGATATATTCTAGGATGACTATCAATAAGTTACAAGAAAAATAGAGACAGATGGTCTCATAGATAGAAGAAAAGGCAAAATGATGTTGTGTTGTTCCTATTCTTATGAATGTGCTGGAGGCAGGCCCTATGATTTGGCATGTTGTTGTCTTCTTTGTAATTCTGTGTTGGCTGCCCTATTTTCACTGATACTCTTTACCTGCTCTGATACTCTTTGACCTGTTTGATCTCTGTTTATCCTCTTTACCATTATTGACTGTAGTAAATAACCAAAATTTACCTTTTACCAAGGATAATTTACAAAATTTATAACATTTCTTCCCACCATTTTGGTTGTGGTATTCTAGGTTTTTGAAGTTTTCTTAGGGTCTCATCAGTTTCAATGTACCTGAAAAAGGTAGGCTGAATTGGAAACAAGTGCTTTATTTCATCTTCGACGTAGAATAGATTCTCTAGACTGTCATAGAGAACTCTACCTGTAGGCAATGCTTTTGTTGCTGATGCACTTGTTGATGAACTTGCCTGGTTGCCTACATATTGATTCAATTTTTCCACATAATCTATATGCCTCATTAGTTTGTCATTAATAACTAAAGGACTAGGAAACCATTTACTCTGCAAAATATCAAATTTCTTCATAAAAGCATTAATTTCTTCCTGCATGTCATGGCATCTTCTTTCTAAATTTTGCATCAGAGTCCTTTTAGTTAAAACTCTTTTGACTTCCAGAATTGTCCCTATTCTGTCTTCAATGCCCAGTTCTTCAAGCTAGTACTTATTCTTGGTATTCAAAAAATTTATGAGCCTGGTGGCTTCCTCAAGCATCTTTCCTAACTCTGCTCTTGTCCTTTGAATTTCTTCTCAGGCTGCCTTTACTAAATCAATTTGTTCAAAAATTATTTGGATTGATGGGCAAACATCATTTATTTACTAAGTGATGTTGGCCCAAAGAATCTTTTTAATATATGTCAAGGGCTTGTCAAATGTAAGGTCTTTTTCTAATGAGTTTACCTTGTTTTCTAATCGTTTAATTTCCCTTTTCTTTTCTGCAACATTTATCTTTGAGAGATCATACTTTTGCTCCAAGGTAGCAAATTGTTCTTTTACCTTTTGCAGCTCTGTAACTTGGAGCTTCAATTCTTCCACTGATTTTACTAATTCATCTGGGCTAAGACCTGAAATTCTTGCTTGTGTTGTACCTGCTATTGTTGTTGCAGTTACTGCCTCTACTGTGACCACTGGAACATTAGATGCCAGAGCTGTTCCAAGTGTGGAAGGGACTGCAATGGAAACTACTGGAATCACATTGGGAGGCTCAGAAGTCGACTCTACCTGCTTATCCTTCAATGATTTCTCTAATTCTTGTTCAGTCTCCTTTATCTGCTCATTAAGTTTCAGAACTAAATCCATCAGCTCTTCTTCCGTTCTTTGTTGTATAACCTCAGATGTTTGTGGGTGCCGTGAAGGTGAAAATTTCAATTGCTTTCTCAAAGTGGCGATGTCTTCATCCTTCTTTTTAATTAAGGCTTTTGTAGCCTTCACATCTTTGGGATCATGACCCAACACAATGATCAATTCTTCTAATGCTTTAATCCTATTGTCTTTAGCCTGTGAAGAGGCTTTCTCCAACTGTAGTTGGGCAGTTGTATTGTTTAGATAATTTTCTAGCCTTTGAGCCATCATGCCATCATGGCCTTACTTGTCAGTGTAGAGTAGACCATCTCTCCTGTTTGTTTGTGCAATTCAATCTGGTCTAGGGGATGGATGTCTTTTTCCATGAATTCAAAATTAGTTTTGAAGTAATCTGCAATTGTTTGAGGTTGTTGCACCTTGGGCTTGAAAAAACTCATAATCATTTTTCCTTCTTTGATGTCATAGGTTGACATCAACCTGTTCTAGTTTGTGGGATCCATTTTCAAATATTGATTGTAAGCTTGGATCCTTAATGGCTCATTTTTGGCTTTGATTTCTTTGAACTTCTTCTTAATATCTAGATTTTCGTTTCCTGGAGGTCTGAAGGATGACACCTCTGCACTCTGTTGTCTTTCCAACTCATGTCTTTGTGAGCTAGAAGGTGTTTCTTCTACCAGGGAAGTCTGATGACTATCAACACCTTCTTTTCTTTGGCTATCAATATTTTCTTCATAAAATTCTTCTTCTAAAAGAGGATTCAGCCTGTGCCTCTTAGCACCGGGTTGTTCAGAGGGTCCACTGACAGGGGTAACTAATTCCCTGTCTCTCTTTTTAGTCCTCTCCTCATTCAGAGGAGTCTGCAAGATGGGTGGTTCTACCACATTGACTTGAGTTGGAGGATTCTGAATGTTGGCTTGATCTTTGGGTGCTTCAGACTTCTTAGACATTGTAGATTGTTCAGTAACATGTGTACTTGTCTCTGTTTCTTTTCCCTTGGAGGTATCCGTGGCTGGTGTATTGGTCTGTTGTGAGTGCCTTTCAGAGGTCCTAACTACTGAGGCACTTATTCCTGATGCTGATCTCTGAGAACTATCATAATGTACCTACCCAAAAGAATCTAAGTCAAGAGTCTTTTCAAGATCTCTCATTACATTTTCAATATTCACCTATTCACTGTCAGCAGCTACTAAGGTCCCCTCTCTCCATTCATCCATATTGGCAAACTGTTCAATGTCTGGGATCCTATGATGCATATAGGGAGAAAACCTATTCTTCATTCTTCTATCACAAATAAAGCCATGGGGGTCATAAGGGTCCCAACCAAAGCTCTTTTGTAATCTAAGGTAGTTTTCTAGAATCCTTTTTGTTGCTTCCCCTGCTTCTCTATTGTTGCAGATGAATGGGCCTATTTGATGTTTGATCCTGAGTTGTGCTTTATTTTTGGCTTTGGTAAAATGGATCAAATCTACATTACACATCTGCCTATAGTATTCCAATGCAAATGGTCGCATTGGAACATACTTTGGTAATTTGAAGGGGGCAAGCTCACAACCATGTATCCTGAATTTTGTGAAGTTCTGGTATAGATACCAATCTCCCACTTTGTACCGTTTAGAAAGTTGAAGGGTCTTTCTAATATCACCACTGATCCTGGGAGGGGAAATCCCCGTCAACAAGGTAGTTGCTGGATGAATGAATAGGTCAATGAATTCATTATAGGAGTAAGGGATTTCAAAGGAATCATGGAAGACTGCAGACCAGAAGATTACAGACCTTGGATTTCCTCTAGTGTCAAGTTTCAAGATAGGGAATGGGAAATTGTCTAACTGATAAAAGAGCATAAGATGGTATATAAAGGTGGTGTACTTGAAAACTCTTTCATTTTCCAGTCTCATGAACTGGTCATGAATCTTGTCAGCAATGTAGGAGGCAAAGTCATATTTGACAGCAGGGGGCTGTCTAGGAGTAAAAGTTGACAACATTGCTAGGGTTATCTCATCAACAAATTCACTAATATTGAAACCCATTATTGATGATATCATGTCGATTATGAGTTGTCCCATATCTGTAAAGAAAGTTTGCATGTAAGGAGGTGGGCCATCAGGCTAACGCTTTGGTGACATGAAAGTTTGACAGAGGCCATTGAGTTCCTCTTAGGACAATTTAGTTGATTTCTCAAGTAAATCTCCCATGGAAAGGGGAGTCAGGGCTTGACTGGGATGAAACTGTAACATTTCATTAATTGACTCGGTAGTTATTGGAAAAAGAATTTTTTGGCTCAGGGACATGACTGCTCGGCGATTAGGGTCATAATTGGCATGGCAATGATGAATTATTTCTGGGAAAACATGAACTGTGGGTAGAAAATACATAGGAAGGTTGGATTCCCACAGTCCTAGGATATTAAAGCCATTTAGGTAGTTATCTCTGCTTTGGCAAAAGACTCTCAAGTGATTTTTGTTAGTGATGAGGTCTTTTATCTGGAAGTCCCTATTAGCTAAAGGCAGATAGTCTAAATCTTTGTGGGGAGCATTTAGGGGTGCAACATTCAAGGCCAAAGGGGTTTCCATGTCTATTTCTTGTGGATTCAAATGGAAACAATGATTTTCTATTAAAAAAATGGGCAAAACAGAGGGTCTGGGAACTTATATGATGAAAACAAAGACTGAATTGCAATGAATTTGGTCTTTTCTGTCCAATTACAATGGAAAATGAAAACTTGCAGGGTTTTATTGGGAATTTGGATAAATACCTGTGTTCGAGGGATGAACAGTGAAATTCATGTACTGGTTGTGGCTAGCAGGCTTTGGGCTGCGTTGGCTGCAAGTTTCGAGCGGGTTGGCAGTTGAAAACTTCAAACTGTTGACTTCGATGTTCTTTTGCATGGGAGCACAGGTTTACAGTACGAGGTAATGAAAATGACATTGTTCGTTTTATTTACAAAGTCAAGGGTTGGCGTGGTTTTTTGTTTCGGGACGTGTGATGTCAGCGGGGAGTGACATGACAGTTTTGTCATATGCGGGAAGGTCGTAAGTGGTTTCATATTGCACCGCTTTTTGGGACGGCCGGTAATAAGTTGGGAGCCAGCGATTCCATAGGATGTTTGACGCATGGCAGAGGTGCTGGGAGAAAACCGCTTTGTGATCACACGCTAACGCGGGGTCACAAAAGGTTGCGCGATATTAATATTAGCCATCAGATCTTGTGGACCTGATCGGATGGTTGACACAAGATGTGATATGCGGGGTTTTAATGAAGGCGGGCCCGATAGATTAAGAATTAATTTAATCATATCGGGAGCGGCGGGATTGGCTAATGAGGTTATTAATTAACGATGAGGGCTAATTAATCCCGTTTTGAGCGGTGGGGGTGTAAGGTTCTTAATGAATTACAGATTAATTCATTAATCCTCTTTTAAACATGGATTTATGGTTGTATTCAACTGGGGCGGGATATGTAATATTTCAGGAATATTTAATATATTAAATAATACGGGAAAGGGAAACATTATAAGGGATTTATACAATATAAGTTAAAAGCTAATATGAAAATAAAATGAAAGCACTAAGTATAAAAACATTTGACATGTGTAGTTAAACTTAGGCTTAGAAAAGGGTTTATATGAGAATTTTTTGCAATTTTCCTAAGTAAAATAGGATTTTACTTAGGAAAAGAATTATGAAAGTGAATGAGTGTTTTTATGAATAGTTTTAAGTACTTTATACTTTATAAACTATTGGGCCGAGGGTCCGATCCCTCCAGAAGTCAGAGAAATTCTTTGAGCCCCTCTAATTTAGCAAATGCCTTAGTACTTAAGGGAAATTAGTGAGAATTTAGGGAAAAATGAAGGGGGAAGTTAAGTATTTGACCTTGCCTTGCTTAGAATGCTTTCAGTGTAATGTCTGCCTTGTACTTGTGATGAAAGTAAAAATTAACACATTTTGGAGTCATTATTCATCACATGTAATTCTGAAACATCATCTACCTACTCTACCTACTTTAACCTACCATTTTTTATTCTTTATTTGGATGCACTTAGACTGGAAAACCCTTATCAAATTTTTCTTTTCTTTTACATGGAGATATCTATCTAAATCTAGCCTTATTACATCCAAGGGCTCAGATTAAACTGTTGAGCTCCTTTTATTCACTCTACCTATCTACTTATCTGCCAATATTAAACAGTTTGGTCAGATTTTATTCTCTATTTCTACAACATAAAATTTAAATATGAACTAGCCAAGCTTAAGTTGTTTGACTGTTCATCAATTGTGGCATAAGTTAACAAGTTGCAACAATTGTTTATTGCGTAATAGTAAAAAGTAGTGGCATTTAGACTTGCACACTTTCCTTGGTCTTTCTTTTGATGGGGTTCATTTTGCTTCACTTTTTTTACCCCTTTTTTTATTCTTTTCACCCTTTGATTTTTCTTTTAGGGTATACCCTCTTTACATTTTTTAATTTATTTTTTTTTTTTGACAATTTGGAAAACCTTTGCAACAAGTAAAGGTATGAACATATTACATCAAGTCAATCATGATTTATGACACCTCTTGGTATAGGAGCATAACACTGGCTCCACGTGGGGATGGCTTTTTCTGGTGGAAAGTCAAGAACAGCAGGTCAGATGGCCTCCGAATGAATTTGACTGAACTATGGAATCTTCTTTTGCTCGTTGCTTTATTGTATCTATGATAGTGACACTTCTGAAGCTGAGGGCCTTCTCTTTGAGATTCAACTCCAACAAGTTACTATCCAATCAAAACTGCCACAATACAAAGGATATAGTATGTACATGTTAAAAATTAGGATACATTAATAAGTAGGATCAAAGTAATGTTTCAACATCCGACCATTAACTGGCCCTTCTTCTATTTCTATGCCATCCAAGTTTTTCAGATAATATGTATTGTTTCCTTGTAAGGCGTAGATAATATAAGGTCCTTTCCATAGGAAGTCAAACTTCCCATGTTTCGCCTTATCCTCTCTCCTGGAATCCCATCTTAACACTTTGTCTCCAAGGTAGAAGTCATCTGCCTTGGTCCTTTTATCAAATATCTTCTTAAGCTTTTCCTGCAACACTTGGGATCTTTGATACACTTCCTCTCTGGTGTATTGTAGATTGATGGTCTGGTTTATCCTTCTTTGAATATAATTAGGTTACACCTGAGCTTCTTAAATTAATTTCATTACAGGAACTCTTAATGATGAAGGGAATATAGCCTCCATGCCATAGACTAACTCATAAGGACTAGTACCAATATATTTTTTGGTGGTAAGTCTGTCTTCCCATAATGCATTTGTCAGTTTCTTATGCCAATTTTTCTTGTTCTCTTCCAATAATTTTTTAATAATATTAATGAGGCTCTTGTTGGAAGACTCAGCCAGTCCATTTCCTTGAGGGTAATAGGTTGTGGAATGGCCTAAGGTGACATGGTACTTGTTATAGAAACTTATCATCTTCTTGGATTTGAAGGCAGCAACATGGTTAGTTATGATTTTATCAGGATAGCCAAATCTAGACAATATGTTGGTTTCTAAGAATCGTATGATCACTGTGTCATTGGCTTGTCTGGAGGGGATGGCCTCTATCCATTTGGTGAAATAGTTTGTGGCAGTGAGAATCCATTTGTGTTGGCCAGAAGAGGGAGGATGGATTTCTCCAATGAAGTCGAGGCCCCATTGTTGGAAGGGTTTTTCAGTGGAAATTGGTTTAAGGGGTAAAGGTAACAATTTTCTCTTGCCTTCAAAAATTTGACATTTATGGCAAGCAGTAACAAATTTCTTTACATCAGCGAACAAGGTTGGCCAATAGAATCCAGCCCTTAGGATCTTGTCTGCAGTTGATTTCCAGTAAAGGTGCCCACCACAGTCTCCTGCATGAAATTCTTGGAGAGCCTTGTCAGCTTCTTCTTTTAGTAAACAAATCAATAAAATTCCTTCATGATTTCCAAAAAATAGCATTATCTAAAATACAAAACTTTGGAGCTTTCATTTTCAAAAAGCTTTTCTTTGTTCTGGATAACCTTGGAGGAGCCTGCAGGTTTAGTAATACATAAATTACATTAGCATACCAAGGTGAATCTAAGAAGGCCTGGTTGATTTGTGGAATCACCATCTCATGTTTGTTATCCAGTTCATTAATGTCTAGGGCTTGACAATTTGTTTCTATCATAAGTTTGGCCAATCCCTGTCCTTTTATTAGCTTTGTAGGTTTTATTTCAATATCATACTCTAATATGGTAGCAATCCATTTACCTCTTTTTCCCTCAATTCCATCCTGGGTTAATATGTCTCTGACAATAGCATTTGGTACATAGGCTATCACATGGGATTATAATATATAGACTCTAAAGTCTTTAATGGGTTTTATAAGTGCAAAAGCTTGTTTCTCCATGATTTTATATTTTAATGATGCATCCCTGAGTGCTTTACTAAAAAATGCTATGGGTTTCTCACATCCTTGATCATCCTTTTGTAATAAAATAGTTGCTATAGTGTGTTCTTATGCGAATGAAAATATTATGAAGTCTCTATCAAATTGTGGACTGGTTAAGGCCGGTGTTCTGGTTAAAGCCATTTTAATTTCTTCAAATGCTTGTTTGGTTTCTACTGTCCATTTGATACTTGAACCCTTTTTTAACATATCATTAAGCAATCTAATTAGCTCAGCTAAATTAGATATGAATCTTCTCAAAAAATTTATCTTCCCTAAGAAAGCTTGAAGTTCTTTGATATTTCTTGGATGAGGTATCTGTAGAATAGCTTATATTCTAGCAGGATCAATTCAAATTCCATCTTTGTAAATGATATGGCCCAAAAGTTTACCTTCCTCTAGACCAAACAAGGACTTCTTTGGATTCAAAGAGATACCATATTTTCTGCATTTTAGGAATCCTTGTCTGAGATGGTCCAAATGCTGCTGATCTAATTTAGAAAAAATAGTTAATTCATCCAAATATATAACAAGAAAATCATGAATTTCTTTTGCAAATGCTATGTCCATTTCTCTTTGGAAGGTTTCTCCTGCATTTTTAAGCCCAAATGGCATTTTTATGTACATGAATGTGCCCCATGGTGTTGTAAAAGTAGTTTTTTCCTGGTCATCAGGATGAACCAGAATCTAGTTATATCCCGAGAATCCATCTAAAAGTGAAATCCTAGAAGCACCTACTACCCTTTGTAAAATATGATCCATCTTAGGTAAAGGGTAATTTTCCTTCATAGAAACCTTATTCACATTTATTAAATCAACACATAATCTAATTTCCCCAGTTTTCTTCCTAGTAGGTACTATATTAGACACCCACTCTGAAAACCTAATAGGGGCAATTATCCCTACTTCATACATACGTTTAATTTCTTTTTCAATCAATGGTAGCAATACAGAGTTAATTCTTCTGAGTTTTTCTTCGAATGGTTTCTAATTTTCTTTCAAAGGTAATGTATGCTGAATTATAGAGGTGTCATATGATTTCAATTCCTCATAGCTCCAGGCAAAGACATCCTGGAATTCTCTCATTAGTTCAACATATTTTAATTTTTGGTCAGGGGTCAAAGATTTGGATAACTTTATAATTTTTGGGTTTTCTTCCATCCCTAAGTTATATTCTTCAATGTCTACTTTTATTGGTTCCATCTTAGGTTTCTTTGGAATATCATTAGAATAAAAGAGGCCTTCTAGAGGGGTTAGTCCTTTAGGTAGATGATTGTCTTTTAAATCAATGACTTCTTATTCTCCTCCACTAATCTCATCAATATCCATTTGTTTAAGATCCTGCATTTTTTTGTTGGTGAACTTTGTGGGATGAAGCATTTGAATTGTAATTTCTTCTGAAATGTCTGTCTCTACCTCATTTGTTTGATCAAATTCAATAACTGTATCTACATCTATGTGACTGTTAGAAAATTCTTCATCTAAAGTCAAGAAATTATTAATTTGCTCATCACTATCAAACACTTTCCAGTTCTTTAAATTGTCAGGTATAGTTGGTATGTGTCTAATCTCAGCTGTAAACTGATGATTAGGTTCGAATGGTAATTTGCAGGTGCTGGCAAACATTGTCGGACTGTGGGCTTGCAAGTTGTGTTTTCTTGGGATTTTAGCAAGCTGAGTTTCTAGGAAAGCATTAAGAATCTCTATAATTGTTCCTCTGTAGTATCTCAATCTAGGATCGTTAGTTAGATACTTCCCTTTGATCTTTTGAATGATTAAATCAGAATCTCCTATGACAGATACTCTAATTGCTCCTAATATTTTGACAAGTTTAAGACCTAGCAAGAGAGCTTCATACTCTACCATATTATTGGTGCACTTAAAGTCTAATCTATAGGCATGGCCTTCAGCATGGTCATTTTCAAGATTGTACACCTAAACTCGTGCTCCTACTCCTAATTTGTTGACTGAACCATCAAATTCTAAGTGCCAAAGAATTTCATGTTCGTAATTGGTATCAAGAGTATCAGGAATTTGTTTAACAGTGAGATTGGGTTTTTTACATTCTTCTAGTTTCTCTTGGGTGTCTGATATTTCATTGTTCTCAGATATCTCCTGGATTTGAACACTATATTTTTATTTTTTAATTTCTTTTGGTTCTGCTGCTAAAACTTCTAATTCATCGGAGGGATCAATTTTAGCATTATAAAGAATGAATGAATCCATATCAAAGTGTACTGAGTAGATGGGGAAATTTTGGGGTTTCTCCTGACTACTTACTACATATTTCATTAAAGTTTCTCTGTATAGTTTATTAGGTTGGCCGAAAAATGAAATAGTAGCATAGGACATGTCCAATTGAAGAGATCGTTGAAGCTTTGCACCCCAGGCTCTGTACAATAACATGCCATACTTTGGTGGAATATCTGCTACTACTATGTCCATTAAGATTGTCTTTGCAGGGTATTGAACCAGTGAAACACACAAGTCTTTTATTAATCCTAAACATCTCACCTGACTCGAATCGAAAGAAAAGAGGTCTTTGTATGGCCTGGTGATATCTAGGTCTAATTTTTCCATCACAGACTTGGGCATTAGGTTATGAGATGCCCCAGAATCAAACATGGCATTATGAAGTATTTTGTCATGTATGTTTAAACTTATGTAGAAAGGAGGAATTCCTCCATCTAAGGGTTTTCCATTTACTTCAGGGCCAAAGATCAATTCAGGTTGGTCATCAAAAACATTTACTAAGTCTTCATTTCCAGTGATTTTGAGTGTTCTATTGATTTGGCTTCGGTAGGCATCATGTTTAGCTAACTCGGACAATGGAACAGCTATTTTTAGTTTGCCTACTTCAGTGTCCAGATTAAAAGGTTTTTCAGTCTAAGCTCTTGTATTTTGAACAGCAGGATTCTCTTTATCTTCTGTATTTCCTTTGTTTTTCTCCTTCTCAGGAGTGGGCTTATGAGCTGAAGTTGCTTCCAAATCAACTTCTGGAGGTTCTTCCACATTTCCTTTGGGAGGAGGAGTGGAGAGTTGTATGTTATTAGGTTGATTATCAGATAGATCTTCAATTATTGGATTAGCAGGATTAGGATCTAGTCTAGAAAGAATATGTACAGGTGTAGTATTCATCTTACCTTTGACAGGTTGTTTTGTAGCTTTCTATCTGTTGGTTTCAGGGACATCAATTCTTCTGCTCCTCAGATTATATTTCTTGTGAACTTCATAAATGGTTGTATCATATCCCTCCCTGAATTCAAACGATTCACCTGACTAAGTTTGAAATTGTTTTAGAATGTGAGCCTCTTGATCCTCTTGGGTCAAGAAAACTTGTTGTTCATTATTGAGTCCCATCAAGTTTATTTGAGTATCTTCTATTGGTTCATCAGAATTTGAGGCTTCAGCATAATTTTCCTGGAATGGGGGCATAATGTTTTGGTCAGGACCAGTCTTTCCAGTGTTTTGGTTTTGATTTTTGCTGAAGTTTTGATTTCTTCCAGTATTAGTCGGCTAACCATCCCAAGGGGTTTTCCTTTCAATTGTTTCTACTCTATCTCCTAGCCTATCCATCCCTTTAATAATAGCATCCAGTTTCTGTTCAAAGGCTAAGGGTTCTTCTTTCAATGGTATTATTCTTTCACTTCTGGCCTTGGCTCGTTTAGATATCAGGTTGGCTTCAACACTGACAGTTATACTTTGCATGTCTTCTAAAGTTCGAGGAGCTCTTTCCCTAAACTGGTAGGCCATATCAGAATCAAATCCATCAGGGAATTTGATTAATGCTAAATCAGGAGGAGGTCTGAGGTTTTGAGGGATATCATTGTAAACATTATTGAGCCTAGTGCAGTAATCTTGCACAGTTTCTTGTGTTCCTCTCTTCAATTTTTCATATTCCTCATAAGATTTGGAGAGGATCTTTCTTCTTTTCCCATCTATTTAAGAAATGTCTATAAAGAGCTTCTAGGTCATTTATACTGTTTGCAGGTAGGGCTCTAAAACAGGTTCTAACTTCTCCAGTTATACTTTGAACAAATATTCTCATTCTTACATCATCAGCATCTATTTCATATATTTCAAAGTAGTCAGTTATTTTTTTGGTATGTTGTTGTGCGGTGTAAGTACCAGAACCATCGAATGGAGTGATTTTACTTTGGTACTCTTGGGGCATATCCCCTAGATTGGCTAGTAATACTAAGGGAGTATATCAATTTGCCATTGCAGCAGGAATTGGGATAACGATAGGTGTTTGAGTGGTAGATGGAGAGGTAGAAGGGGTGGTTTGAGGTTGAGATGTCTGAGGAAATGGTGATGAACTCGGAGAAGCAGTAGTGATCATAGAAAGGTTGGGTGTTCCTTTAGAGGTAAGATCAGATTGTATGGAGTTCTGCAAATGTCTATCAAGATGTGAATTAACAATTTCAAGTTGTAAGTCTTCAATAAATACTAGGTCCTGAACCAAGTAGACCAACTCAGAGTCAGAAAATGTTACAAACAAAGAGGTCCCAAATTGCTCATCAAAGGGTTCGTCCTCAAGGTAGATCCACTTTACAGGACAGGATCTTGATCTTAAAAGGGGTCTATAACTGACAAAAATTTCTTGGCTATCCTATCTCCTAAGAATTTTGGGGATAAGATTAGGATTCTCAAACACAGGTGGTGGATTTGGAGCAGGATTAGCTCTGGTGTAACGAGTCCTTTCTGAAGCCAGATTTCTAGGGGTATTTTTAGTTTTTCTTAAATGGGATTAACAACACAACTTCAATAGTTCCTTTAAGAGGTTTCCGATATGGGATTTAAACTTTCTTAAAGACTTATTTGACAAGAGGAACTGGTCGACTGTTTGGAAACCAGATGTTCAATCCATAAACTAGACTGGAGATAGACTGAAGCAGCATTCATTTAATATGCAATTGCAAAGCAAGAGTAGTTCAAAGGCTACCTGGCTAACTTCAGACTTCGTCTGTAGTTTATAAAATAAACAATGGTAAAAAACAAACTATTTGTTCCCCAGTGGAGTCGCCACTATGTTATCACTCAGATTTTCCTTGAAGCTGTTGGGAAGAGGAAAGGGGTCCGAGGTAACCACAAACCAACTTTTAGGTACAGAATCTAACCAATCTGTACCCAGAGAGGGCTCTCTCTTTAAGTTCTAGCTTTGTTTTGAAAGATATTAGGCTAGTTATGAAAGTTTAGGGATTTTGATTGTGTTTGGTGGTGAAATTCAATAGCGAAGGCGCAGACTTAATAGTTTATTCCATTGGGGTAATGTAGTAAAAAATGATGGCTCAACTGGATTTGGTTTCTCAACAAGGGATGGATTCACAGGGAAAGATAGCTAAACAGGGAGAAAATAGAGACTTAAAAAGGGAAACAGTGAAATTTAGGTACTGGTTGTGGCTAACAGGCTCTTGGCTACGTCGGTTGCAAGTTTCGATCGGGTTGGCGGCTAAAAACTTCGAACTATTGAATTTAACGTTCTTTTGCATGGGAGCACAGGTTTACAGTATGAGGTAATGAAAATGACATTGTTCGTTTTATTTTCAAAGTCAAGGTTAGGCAGGGTTTTCTGGTTTCAAGACAGCTGACATCAGCGGGGAGTGACATGATAGTTTTGTCATATGCGGGAAGGCGGTAAGCGGTTTCATATCGTACCGCTTTTTGGAACGGGCGGTAATAAGCCAGGAGCTAGCGATTCCATAGGATGTTTGACGTGTGGTGGAGGTGCTGGGAGGAAACCACTTTGTGATCGCACGGTAATGCACAGTCACAAAGGGTTGTGCGATATTAATATTAGTTGTCAGACCTTGAGGACCTTATCAGACAGTTGACGCAGGAAGCGATATGTTGGGTTTTAACAAAGGCGAGCCCGACAGATTAAGAATTAATTTAATCATATCGGGAGCGGTGGGATTGGCTAATGAGGTTATTAACTAACCATGAGGGCTAATTAATCCCGTTTTGAGCAGTGGGGATGTAAGGTTCTTAATGAATTATAGATTAATTCATTAATCCTCTTTTAAACACGGATTTAGGGTTGTATTCAACCGGGGCGAGATATGTAATATTTCCAGAATATTTAATATATTAAATAATACGGGAAAGGGGAAACATTATAAGGGGTTTATACAATATAAGTTAAAAGCTAATATGACAATAAAACGAAAGCACTGTATAAAAACATTTGACATGTGTAGTTAAACTTAGGCTTAGAAAATGGTTTATATGAGAAATTTTTTCAATTTTCCTAAGTAAAATAGGATTTTACTTAGGAAAAGAATTATGAAAGTGAATGAGTGTTTTTATGCATAGTTTTAAGTACTTTAGGCTTTATAAACTATTGGGCTAAGGGTCCGGTCCCTCCAGAAGTCAGAGAAATGCTCTAAGCCCCTCTAATTTAGCAAATTCCTTAGTACTTAGGGGAAATTAGTGAGAATTTAGGGGAAAATGAAGGGGGAAGTTAAGTATTTGACCTTGCCTTGCTTAGAATGCTTCCAGTGTAATGTCTGTCTTGTACTTGTGATGAAAGTAAAAATTAACACATTTTTGAGTCATTATTCATCACATGTAATTCTGCAACATCATCTACCTACTCTACCTACTTTAACCTACCATTTTTTATTCTTTATTTGGGTGCGCTTAGACTGGCAAACCCTTATCAAACTTTTCTTTTCTTTTACATGGAGATATATATCTAAATCTAGCCTTATTACATCCAAGGGCTCAGATTAAACTATTGAGCTCTTTTTATTCACTCTACCTATCTACTTATCTGCCAAGATTAAACAATTTGGTCAGATTTTATTCTCTATTTCTACAACATAAAATTTAAATATGAATTAGCTAAGCTTAAGCTGTTTGACTGTTCATCAATTGTGGCATAAGTTAACAAGCTGCACACAATTGTTTATTGCATAAGAGTAAAAAGTAGTGGCATTTAGACTTGCACACTTTCCTTGGTCTTTGTTTTGATGGGGTTCATTTTGCTTCACTTTTTTGACCTCTTTTTTATTCTTTTCACCCTTTGATTTTTCTTTTAGGGTATACCCTCTTTACATTTTTTATTTTTTTTTTAAATTTGATTTTTTTGACAATATGGAAAACCTTTGCAACAAGTAAAGGTATGAACATATTACATAACTCATGAAGTCAATCATGATATATGACACCTATTGGTATAGGAGCATAACAACAGGCACAAGCGGCGGCGAACCGAGCACTTGCCAAGAAGTTGAGGAAAGGATACTCACAGATGTATCTTCATCTAGAATGGTGCTAGATACAATCATATTACAAATTTGTACTATGATCTGGAAAGGCACATAAAAAGGAAGATGGAATCCTACCAGTTGATTCCAATCAAAGGAAGTGACTAGACTACTTAGAGGGGGTACCATAGAAACGAGAGAATTAACCCCTTGAGTTATGAGAGTGGGAGGATTTTCCTCGTGTCTTGATGGAACAGGCGGATTTCCCCCAAGCTCATTCGAATTTGAAGAAACAAAAAGAACCTGAGTGGTATCATATTCACTCTCTTCGAAAAAGGTACAATTTACTAAGGGTGAAATTGGGTCAACTGTTACCTCGACCTGTTGATTTGGGTCAGGTATAGACTCTTGGGATTCACTTTCAGAGAGAGTGTGGGTTTGACCGATGGTTGAATTAAGTCACTCAATTCATCAACTAGTGAAGGATTAAAGGAGAGTCTCCTGTAAGCAGATGGAAGTTGTTGCGGTGAAGCAGGGCGGTTATCCAACACTTTTTTGGCTTCGTGCAGATAGGGACAAAGGTGAATGGCATGATACCCTTCACATAACCTACAAGGAAACTTGACTTTGCTGTTTTTTCCATGAAATTTATTACCACTAGTTGATGGTGTGTCACCAACATGATCTCTAGAACCTGATGACACAAGATGATGTGAACAAGAAGACCATTCTTCTAATATCTGAGTAATATCAGGACGATTTCGAATAAGATGGTCTCCCGCACAAAGTTTGCATGGATATGGAACTTTGTGAGGCTTGATTGATGGTTTCTCATCAGATGTTGCATTCAAAGCAATGGTTGCTTGGTTTCCACTCTGTTGAATTTTCTTCTTCTGCTTCTTCTTCCCTTTCTTCCTCTTCTTAGCCACTTAGTTACTAGTACCAACACTTTCACCAAGCGAAGAGGAAGAAGGGGAGGAAGAAACGATCGAGGAAGAAGCCAAAGGATCAACTGGAGGTTGATTTTGTCCAGTTGGAGGTGTACTCGATTGCGGAGAAATCATGACATTTTGAACCAAGGAGGTTGAAAAAAACCATACTGGCAAGCCAATGGTAAATCTCAGTAGGGATAATGTAGCCATATATGGAGCACCAATATTTCTGAAAGGAGGAAAAGGACTAGGATTCCCATTAAAAGGAATTCCTTGATTGGTGCACTATGGATTTCTTGCCATATGTCTCAACCTAAGATCAACTAAGGAGTGAGCATGGAGTATGTTATTCATGGTCAATTAATTTTATTTTAATCAAGGTAACATTAAAAAAAAAACAGGGATGATCTAGGAAAAAGGTTTACCAAGAAACTGTGAACTGCAAAATACCACCTAGCGAACCAAGGAGTATGGGCAGGAAATTCCCCGAATGTTGTATTCGGTGTCTCACAATTTACAAGACGGCCGACTCGGCCACCTAATGATGGAGAGCAACCTAGATTTTTCCTCCCATATATACCTGAAGGTACGTGGAGGCCCAATCTGTATAAGCATTGTCTAATGCAAAACCGCACAGTGAGAGCATTCCCATATACTTTACGTACTATAACACCTCCCTATATACCCAAAGGTATGTGGACAAGCTACGATATACTCATGTACTAGAATTAGGTATCACACTTTGGATGTATTGCAGACAAGTTAGCGACATCTGCTTTGTTTTACGACGCCGAAACACATCTCTAGCTTAGACCTCTAAATGTTTTACCTTAGGTGGCAATGCTCCATTAGGTAAATTCAGATAAATTTTAAGTTTATCTTTTTTAGAATTTTCCTTTCAAGGTTCACCACATGATGTATGTTTCCAATTCCTAAAATGCAACTAATATGATAAGCATTTTTTCCATTCAATTTAACAGTGAAATTCCTAGCTACTAGGGATAGAAAAAACAAGTATTTTTTGATCAATCAACAAAGAGCACAAACTAGATGCAATTCCCTAAACCATTCCTTTCAAGCATTCACAAACTTTAATATGCACAATGCATGTTTTTCTTTTCAAATTCCTTAGTGTTATGATGAACAAAAAGTAAATATGCACAATCGATCAAATATTTCTTTTCATAAAAATGACGATTTTGCGACAATTTCTTTTCAGGGAAAGGAAGAATTTACAACACTTTTGATTTCAAAGAAATGAGGAATTATGACACTTTCAATGAAAAGACAAACCATATGCACATATAAATCAATCGATCTTTTATGAATGAAGACTTTACGACAATTCAGTTTTCGAAGGAAAAGACGACTTTACGACACTTTCTTTCGAACAAAGATCAATCGACCAAAAACTAACTTTGACTATAGACTGATAATGACAACAAAAACATTAAAGAAACATTAATCAATCCAATCAAAGTAGGGCTAGCTAAGGAGATGAAAAGACTATTTTCAGAGACAAAGCATCATTGACATTCAACAACTCATTCAAACAAGAGAAAATTGGCAAAAACTTTCAGTTCCTAGGTGGGAAACTGACCCTCAAGGGATCAGCATAGGCAGAAGTTAGAGACAGTGCATTGAATCGCACTGGATCTATGCGGGAAGTGCATTGTAGTGCACTATTTCCATTGGACTATGTTGGTGATAATAAGCCATTCTGAAGGCAATTTTGACATAGTGTCGACTCAATTTTCAATGAAAGAAGACTGAAATTCAATCAACGACCACAAGTACAGTATGTAGAAATGTCTTAAGAGGCTGATAAGCTACTAATATGGATGAATTATCTCCAATGGAGTTGCCAATTTTTTTTGGGAAATTTTAGTGTTCTTGGATAAACGCCTAACCCTCTAGACTAGTAGCTTAATCTAGAAACAACAATACAAAGCATTCTCTACCTTCCTATAAAAAATAGGTAAAATAAGAGAACAGAGAACCTACTTGTAGCTTCCGCTTGTTCCTTATCTCCCTTGACTGATTCTGTTGCTCCTTCCCGTACTTAAGCCACTTGAGAAGTACCTGCACACAGACAGAAACAAGAACCCATCAAAGCATATGATAATGATCTATTGATTAAACATAGCATGGAATCAAGTACATGATAAGAATATGAAAGCATCAAAAGACAATACAAGCATATGGAAAAATATTTGAACACTTTATTAGTGAAAGGAAGAGTTACAACCCAATTTACCTCATTCATCATCACTCCTCCAGTTCAATCCCATCCTCTCCTCACAATAAGCAAGACACTTTGACATTATTACAATACTTACAATCAACTCAAATATCATACCAACAGCATCTCCCTACCATTCAATATTTTCCAACCCCTGATCACTTAGATGAGTGGTCTTTTTATAGGTGAATGAAGGAATTTATGCCATGAATGGTAATAACGAATGCCCTCCTAAATTTAGAATTCAGTTCCATGGAAGAAGGGATAATGGGATTGATGTTCGTTAACTCCCTTCCTCATCAAAATGCGAACTCAAAGGAGTGGATAACCTTGAGAAACTTCTAGAGGCATCCAACGAATAAGGAATCTTTCAAACCCTCATGGAAATTCACTCAAATTCACCCAATGCAGGCCAAAGAGGGACCAAGTGTGCTGCATAGCACCCTGACAGTGTATGGTTTGCATTACAGCGCAACCTAATTAAGGCCTACCTGCGTTGATCTTTTTAGAGGCAGTTTTTGGATGTTTTCAGTGATGGAACTTCTTAGGAAGTTAGGAATTCTAATGTTTAACTTCTTTATGGCATGTAACAACTGAATTAGGGGTTGATGGGCTCTAATAGTATCAATCTGTAAGTTGGGGTTGATGTGCCCAAATGGATCTGTAATAGTTTCCCCCTAAAGCATGAAGTCGTAAATATATATGTCGACTGAAATACTTTGTCACGAGGAGAGGAGGTTTCGAAAAGGAAGGTGACCTACATCAATTACAATACATATATCATGATAATTTGATTTTTCTCATGAACTAGCTGAGGGAAGGCATACCCATGCTCAGCTTATAAACTTTCATTACACGTACAAATATAATCATCTGCAGATATAGACCCATGAATGGATGACCATGAATGTGAGGCCATTTTACATTTGATTTAGTATCCTGAAAATATCGCAGCCCAGATGGATGAAACTAGATCTGGGGTCTTCAATCTCGTTCAATCTTTCGCTCAAGTACAAGTCTAACCATGTGAATAGATGTTCTGGAGTCAAACATGGGAAGACATCATTTGATTACTAGCCAATGATGTAAGCCATTAATAGACGCGAGAGGAATCACCGATAATGATAATGACCCTCAAGGTACTACAGTACATTTGGTATGGTGTGAATAAATTATTTGATGTCGAACACCATATAAAGTATTTTGGTTGAAGGCCAGTGATGTCAACCTATCGTCGGAAGCGAGAAACCTGCCATTGATGTATGCAAGCTTCAAGGTACTGTAGGGGTGTTTCTAAGTCAACTTCTTGGATGATGTGCTGATGTTGACAAGAAGTGAATCATCACAGGAGGGCCTTGATGTATCCCACGTCAACGACACGAAAAGAGGTAAATGATTTTGGAGATG
The DNA here is from genome assembly GCA_031772625.1 of Pinus tabuliformis. Classification (NCBI taxonomy): domain Eukaryota; kingdom Viridiplantae; phylum Streptophyta; class Pinopsida; order Pinales; family Pinaceae; genus Pinus; species Pinus tabuliformis. The sequence continues at coordinate 626,535,396 of CM062820.1, read as the reverse complement.
AGAATCGACTAATGACACAAAGTTCAAGAATGGCGGTCATGAAAATGAAGGTTTACAGTATTGCAAAGGATGAAGTTTTGAATTGAATGACTTCTGCTGAACATGTCGGCGACACAAAATGAATTGGTAACATTTACCCACAACAAAGTAATGGATGGTATGATAGACCAATAGTGTAATAACCATCAAGCTGAAAGACCAAAACCACATAGTCAAGGTGATGAGGTGAAAGTGTCATGTTCAAGAGTGACTTGCTACCATAAATTTTTCTCAGCTTTTTCCATTTTCCCCAATCATTGCTGACCAGTACCTCTTTATTTTTTATCAATATTGAGGAGGATAACATATTCTTGTTCTATAATTTCACCCTTCGAGTGAATCCATCGCTATTTGATGCTTTAACGAGTCTAGCGAAGGTGAAACTCGGTCTTGTCTAGATGGACAAGTTTGTCGCTATTTGATGTTTTTAATGAGTTTAACGACAAAGATAACTCGGTCCTTTTCATGTTTAGAGAGTTTGAAAAGGGATGAAAAGAAAACTCCACAAGCTCTTTTTTGTAAAATAATCTGTCAAGTCTGAAAAGGCATAAAATAATACAAGAGAGATATCGTTTCCAATCCTTTAACGAGCTAGAAAGGATATGAGCTCAGCAATCTTTTCATATTTAAAGAGTCTGAAAAGAGCTTAAAGAGGACTCCATTTTGAGGAATGAGTGGTGTCTAGGACAACAACTAGTTTCGGTGATGTTGGAACTTCTCAAAACATGTTGATTTATGTGAAGAGGTTGGCTAATAAGACCACTCATTGCAATTATTCCTCAAAAAAGGGTAAAACAACCAAGTGAAAGCATATGATCAGCCAAAGAGATGGTGGTGATGGAATGAAACAACCAAGGCTCATCTGATAGAAGAGGCTGATAGAATGGCAATCACAAGGGCTAAAATGGAAATGGGTTCATTTTTACACAAGCTTGAACCATAGGGAACTATGCTTGGATTTGGTTTCATGTTTACACAAGCTTGAAATGAAAAACTATGCTTGGATTCAGTTTCATTTTTACACAAGCTTAAAACAAAAAACTATGCTTGAATTTGGTTTACATGCCCCTAGCATGATGAACGGGAGAGTCTCCTTTAACCAAAAGGAAGTTGCTACGGTGAAGCAGGATGGTTATCCAACACCTTGCTAGCTTCGTCTAGATAGGGACAAAGGTGAATGGGGTAATTCCCTTCACATAACCTATAGGGAAGCTTAACTTTACCACTAGGTGCATGCCCCCCAATTTTCATTAAAATCACCTAAGTAGACTACTCGTGGCTATCAAGTGGAAGGGATGAACGTTCTTTTACAAGATCAAGTGAAAGACTCGACTAGGATTTTACGAGATCTAATCAAAGACTCAACTTGGAACTTGGGACCTTGTTTCATTTTTTAATGAGCTTGACACAAGACAAGGAACTCTCCTCAGATTCCTTGTTTCATTTTTTAACAAGCTTGACACAAGATAAGGAACTACGCTCATACTCTTTGTTTCATCTTTTAACGAGGTTGACACAAGACCATGAGCTATCCTCATACTCCTTGTTTAATTTTTTAACGAGGTTGACACAAGACCAGGAACTGTCCTCATATTCCTTGTTTCATTTTTTAACTAGGTTGACAGAGTAAAAGAACTATCCTCATATTCCTTGGATCACAACTCATACGAGTTCATGAAGGAGAGATCTGGTTCCAATGCCCCTAGTACATGATGTACAACATCACTGAATTGATCGTCAGTTGATGTAGGTATGGAACAGGTTGCCACATAATTAACCCGTGGCGGGGATGATACCATTGGTATAAATGGACCATTTAGGGAAGATGGTTGACTAGGAGCTATATTTGGACCGAGAAATGAAATCTGGTTAATGGTGACAATTCTGCCTTCATGCGGGAAACAAATCACTCGAAAGACTATTGAAACAATAGCTCCCATGTCATAAACATAGTCACACCCAAGAAGTAAATTGTAATATAATGGGCCTGGGACTAACATCATGTTCAGATAAATGATTTTTCCTCCCAAAGTAATAGGTAACTGAGGGAGGATCCCTAATGGTTGACTGGTTCCTCTGTTAAAAGCCAACAGATTCTGGGTAACAGGCACAAGCGGCGGCGAACCGAGCACTTGCCAAGCAGTTGAGGAAAGGATACTCATAGATGCACCTTCATCTATAATGGTGCCAGATACAATCATATTACAAATTTGTACTATGATCTGGAAAGGCACATAAGAAGGAAGACGGAATCCTGCCAGTCGATTCCAATCAAAGGAAGTGACTAGACTACTTGGAGGGGGTACCGTAGAAATGGGAGAATTAACCCCTTGAGTTACGAGAGCAAGAAGATTTTCCTCCTATCTTGATGGAACAGGTGGATTTCCCCAAAGCTCATTCAAATCTGAAGAAACAAAAAGAACCTGAGTGGTATCATATTCACTCTCTTTGAAGAAGGTACGATTTACTGAAGGTGAAATCAGGTCAACTGTTACCTCAACCTGTTGATTTGGGTCGGGTATAGACTCTTGGGATTCACTTTCAGAGAGAGTGGGTTTGACCAACGGTTGAATTGAGTCAGTCAATTCACCAACTAGTGAAGGATTAAAGGAGAGTCTCCTGTAACTAGATGGAAGTCACTGCGGTGAAGCAGGATGATTATCCAACACTTTTTTGGCTTCGTCCAGATAGGTACAAAGGTGAATGGCGTGATGCCCTTCACATAACCTACAGGGAAACTTGACTTTGCTTTTTTTTTCATGAACTTTATTACCACTAGTTGATGGTGTGTCACCAACATGATCTCTAGAAGTTGATGACACAAGATGATGTGAACGAGAAAACCATTCTTCTAAGATCTTAGCAATATCAAGACAATTTCGAAGAAGATGGTCTCCTGCACAAAGTTTGCATGGATATCGAACTTTGTGAGGCTTCATGGATGGTTGATCATCAAATGTTGCATTCAAAGCAATGGTTGCTTGGTTGCCCCTCTACTGAATTTACTTCTTCTTCTTCTTCTTCCCTTTCTTCTTCCTCTTAGCGACTTGGTTACTAGTTACAATACTTTCATTAGGCGAAGAGGAAGAAGGGGAGGAAGAAACAACCGAGGAAGAAGGAAAAGGGTCAACTTTAGGATCAACTAGAGGTTGATTTTGTCCAGTTGGAGGTGTACTCGATTGCGAAGAAATAACAAGATTTTGAACCAAGGAGGTTGAAAACAACCATACCAGAAAGCCAATGGTAAATCTCGATAGGGATAATGTAGCCATGTATGGAGCACCATTATTTCTGAAAGGAGGAAAAGGACTTCCCATCAAAAGGAATTCCTTGATTAGTGCACTTTGGATTTGTCACCATATGTCTCAACCTAAGATCAACTAAAGAGTGAGCGTGGAGGATGTTATCCATGGTCAATTAATTTTATTTTAATCAAAGTAGCATAACAAGACAAAAGAGGGATGATCTAGGCAAAAGGTTTACCAAGAAACCGTGAACTACAGAATACCTCTTAGTGAACCAAGAAGTACGGGCAGGCAATCTCCCCGAATGTTGTGTTTGGTGTATCATAGTTTACAAGGCAGCCGACTCGGTCACCTAAGGATGGGTAGCAACCTAGATTTTCCCTCTCATATATACCTGAAGGTACGTGGAGGCCCAATCTGTATAAGCATTGTCTAATGCAAAACGCATAGTGAGAGCATTCCCATATCCTTTACGTATTGTAACACCGCCCTATATACCTGAATGTACATGGACGAGCTATGATATACTCACTTACTAGAATGAGATATCACACTCAGGATGTATTGCATACAAGTTAGCAATAGCTTCTTTGTTTTACGACACCGGAACAGGTCTCTAGCCTAGACCTCTAAATGTTTTACGTTAGGTGAAAATGCTCCATTAGGTAAATTCAGATAAATTTTAAGTTGATATTCTTTAGAATTTTCCTTTCAAGTTTCACCATGTGATGTATGTTTTCAATTCCTAAAATGCAACTAATATGATAAGCATTCTTTCCATTCAATTTAACATTGAAATTCCTAGCTACTAGGGATAGAAAAAACAATTACTTTTTGATCAATCAACAAAGAGCACAAACTAGATGCAATTCCCTAAACCATTCCTTTCAAGCATTCACAAACTTTAATATGCACAATGCATGTTTTTATTTTCAAAATCCTTAATTTTATGATGAATAAAAAGGAAATATGCACAATCGATCAAATATCTCTTTTCATAAAAATGATGATTTTGCGACAATTTCTTTTCAGGGAAAAGAAGAATTTACGCCACTTTCAATTTCAAAGAAATGAGGAATTACAACACTTTAAATGAAAATACAAGCCATATGCATATATAAATCAATTGATCTTTTATGAATGAATACTTTACGACAATTTGGTTTTCGAAGGAAAAGATGACTTTACGACACTTTCTTTCGAACAAAGATCAATCGACCAAAAACTAACTTTGACTATAGACTGATAATGACAAAGAAAACATTAAAGAAACATTAATCAATCCAATAAAAGTAGGGTTGGCTAAGAAGATGAAAAGACTATTTTCATAGACAAAACATCATTGACATTCAGTAACTCATTCTAACAAGAGAAAATTGGCAAAAACTTTCAATTCCTAAATGGGAAACTGACCCTCAAGGGATCAGCGCAAGAAACAGTTAGAGACAGTCCACTGAATCGCACTAGATCTATGTGGGAACTGCATTGCAACACACTGTGTCCTTCATTGGACTACGCTGGTGACAGTAATCCATTCTGAAGGCAATTTTGACATAGTTTTGACTCAATTTTCAATGAAAGAAGACTGAAATTCAACCAACGACCATAAGTATAGTATGTAGAAATTTCGTAAGAGGTTTATAAGATACTAATATGGATGAATTATCTCCAACAGAGTCTATGAAACCATATATTCTGGGTTCGATCCCCAGTGGATTCGCCAATTTGTTTTGGGAAATTTTAGTGTTCTTGGATAAACGCCTCTTCCTCTAGACTAGTAGCTTAATCTAGAAACAACAGTACAAAGAATTCTCTACATTTCCTATAAACAATAGATAAAATAAGAGAACAGAAAACCTACTTGTAGCTTCCGCTTGTTCCTTATCTCCCTTGACCAATTCTGTTACTCCTTCCCGTAGTTAAGCCACTTGATAAATGCCTAACCCTCTAGACTAGAAAGGAATGGTTTAGGGAATTGCATCTAGTTTGTGCTCTTTGTTGATTGATCAAAAAGTACTTGTTTGCTCTATCCCTAGTAGCTAGGAATTTCAATGTTAAATTGAATGGAAAGAATGCTTATCATATTAGTTGCATTTTAGGAATTGCAAACATACATCACGTGGTGAACCTTGAAAGGAAAATTCTAAAGAATATCAACTTAAAATTTATCTTAATTTAAATAATGGAGCATTATCACCTAACGTAAAACATTTAGAGTTCTAGGCTAGAAATGTGTTCTGGCATCGTAAAGCAAAGCAGTTGTCGCTAACTTGTCTGCAATACATCTCGAGTGTGATACCTCATTCCATTACGTGAGTATATCATAGCTTTTCCACATACCTTTGGGTATATAGGGTGGTGTTACAATACATAAAGTATATGGGAGTGCTCTCACTATGCGGTTTTGCATTAGACAACGCTTATATGAATTTGGCCTCCACGTACCTTCGGGTATATATGGGAGGAAATCTCTAGGTTGCTATCCATCCTTAGGTGACCGAGTTGGCCGCCTTGTAAACTGTGATACACCGAACATAGCATTCGGAGATATTGTCTGCCTGTACTTCTTGCTTCGCTAAGAGGTATTCTACAGTTCACAGTTGCTTAGTAAACCTTTTGCCTAGATCATCCCTCTTTTGTTTTGTTATGTTACTTTGATTAAAATAAAATTAATTGACCATGGATAACATCCTCCACTCTCACTTCTTAATTGATCTTAGGTTGAGACATATGGCGAAAAATCCGGAGTCCACCAATCAAGGAATTCCTTTTAATGGGAATCCTAGTCCTTTTCCTCCTTTGGGAAATATTGGTGCTCCATATATGGCTACATTATCCCTACTAGGATTTACTATTGGCTTGCCAGTATGGTTTTTTTCAACCTCCTTGGTTCAAAATTTCGTGATTTCTCCGCAATCGAGTACACCTCCAACTGGACAAAATCAACCTCCAGTTGATACTAAAGTTGACCCTTTGCCTTCTTCCTCAGCCATTTCTTCCTCCCCTTCTTCCTCTTCGCCTGGTGAAAGTATTATTACTAGTAACCAGGTGGCTCAGAAGAAGAAGAAGAAGCAAATTCAACAGAGGGGCAACCAAGAAACCATTGCTTTGAATGCAACATCTGATGAGCAACTGTCCATTGAGCCTCACAAAGTTCAATATCCATGCAAACTTTGTGCAGAAGACCATCTTCTTCGAAATTGTCCTGATATTCCTCAGATCTTAGAAGAATGGTCTTCTCGTTCACATCATCTTGTGTCATCAACTTCTAGAGATCATGTTGGTGACACACTATCAACTAGTGGTAATAAATTTCATGGAAAAAACGGCATAGTCAAGTTTCCCTATAGGTTATGTGAAGAGCATCACCCCATTCACCTTTGTCCCTATCTGGACGAAGCCAAAAAAAGTGTTTGATAATTGTCCTACTTCACCCCAGTGACTTTCATCTGGTTATAGGAGACTCTCCTTTAATCCTTCACTAGTTGATGAATTCACTGACCAAAATCAATCGTCGATCAAACCCACTCTCTCTGAAAGTGAATCCTATGAGTCTATACCCGACCCAAATCAACAGGTCGAGGTAACAGTTGACCCGATTTCACCTTCAGCTAATCGTACCTTTCTCGAAGAGAGTGAAAATGATACCACTCAGGTTCTTTTCATTTCTTTAGATTCTAATGAGCTTGGGGGAAATCCGCCTGTTCCATCAAGATAGGAGGAAAATCCTCCCATTATTGTAACTCAAGGGGTTAATTCTCCCATTTCTACAGTACCTCCTCCAAGTAGTCTAGTCACTTCCTTTGATTCGAATCGAATGGCAAGATTTCGTCTTCCTTCTTATGTGCCCTTCCAGATCATAGTATAAGTTTGTAATATGATTGTATCTAGCACTATTAAATATGAAGGTGCATCAGTGAGTATCCTTTCCTAACCTGTTTGGCAAGCACTCGGTTCGCCGCCGCTTGTGCCTGTTACCTAGAATCTGTTGGCTTTTAACAAAGGAACTAGTCGACCATTAGGGATCCTCCCTCAACTACCTATTACTTTTGGAGGAAGAATCATTTATCTGAACGTGATGGTAGTCCCAGGACCATTAGATTAAAATCTACTTCTAGGGTAAGACTATGTTTATGACATGGGAACTATTGTTTCAACACTCTTCCAAGTGATTTGTTTCCCGCATGAAGGCAGAATTGTCATCATTGACCAGCTTTCATTTCCCAATCCAAATATGGCTTCCAGTCAACCATCCTCTCTAAATGGTCCTTTTTTACCAATGGTATCATCCCTGCCACGGGTTACTTATGTGGCAACCTATTCCATACCTACATCAACTGATGATCAATTCAGTGATGTTGTACATCATGTACTGGGGGCATTGGAACCAGATCTCTCCTTCATGACCTCTTATGGGTTGTGATCGAACTGTGAGGATAGTTCCTGGTCTTGTGTCAACCTTGTTAAAAAATGAAACCAAGGATACAAGGATAGTTCCTGGTCCTGTGTCAACCTCGCTAAAAAATGAAACAGGCCATGAGGACAGTTCCTAGTCTTGTGTCAACCTCGTTAAAAAATGAAACAAGGAATTTGAGCATAGTTCCTTGTCTTGTGTCAAGCTCATTAAAAAATGAAACAGGGTCCCCTGGAGCAACATTCCAAGTCGAGTCTTTGATTAGATCTCGTAAAATCCCAGTCGAGTCTTTCACTTGATCTCGTAAAAGAACCTTCATTCCATCCACCTGATAGCCACAAGTATTATACTTAGGCGAATGTAATGAAGCTTGGGGGGAATTCACCTAATGGTAAAGTTAAGTTTCCCTATAGGTTATGTGAAGGAAATCACCCCATTCACCATTGTCCCTATCTGGACGAAGCCAAAAAGTTGTTGGATAACTGTCCTGCTTCACTGGAACAACTTCCATTTGGTTACAGGAGACTCTCCCTTTCATCATGCTAGGGACATGTAAACTAATCTCAAGCATAGTTTTTCGTTTTAATCTTGTGTAAAAATGAAATTGAATCCAAGCATAGTTTTTCATTTCAAGCTTGCATAAACATGAAACTGAATCCAAGCACAGTTCCCTATGGTTCAAGCTTGTCTAAAAATGAACCCATTTCCATTTTAGCCCTTGTGATTTCCATTCTACCAGTATTTTCTATCAGATGAGCCTTGGTTGTTTCATTCCATCACCACCATCTCTTTGGTCAATCATACACTTTCACTTGGTTGTTTACCCTTTTTGAGGAACAGTTACAATGAGTGGTCTTATTAGCCAGCCTCTTCACATAAATCAACATGTTTTGATAATTCCAACATCACCAGAACCAGTTGCTACCTTAGACACCACCCATTCCTCAAAATGGAGTCCTCTTTAAGCTTTTTTCAGACTCTCTAAATATGAAAATATTGTCGAGCGCTTGTCTTTTCCAGCTCGTTAAAGGATAGGAAACGATATCTCTCTTATATTATTTTACGCTTTTTCGGACTTGAGAGATTATTTTATGAAAAATAACTTGTGGATTTTCCTTTTCATTCCTTTTCAAACTCCCTAAACATGAAAAGGACTGAGTTATCTTTGTCGTTAAACTCGTTAAAAACATCAAATAGCGACAAACTTGTCCATCTATACAAGGCCGAGTTTCACCTTCGCTAGACTCGTTAAAGCATAAAATAGTGATGGATTCCTGAAGGGTGAAATTATACAACAAACATATGTTATCCTCCTCAATCTTGATAAAAAATAATGAGGTACTAGTTAGCAATGACTGGGGAAAATGGAAAAATCTGAGAAAACTTTATGGTAGCAAGTTGCTCTTGAACATGACACTTTCACCTCATCACTGTGACTATGTGGGTTGGGTCATTCAGCTTGATGGTTATCACACCGTTGGTCTATCATACCATCCATTACTTTGTTTTGGGTCAATTCTACCAATTCATCTTAGTGTCGCCGACATGTTCAAGAGAAGTCATTCAGCTCAAACTTCATCCTTTGCAATACCATAAACCTTTATTTTCATGATGGCCATTCTTGAACCTTGTGTCGTCAGTCAATTTTTCATCTCCAAAATCATTTACCTTGTTTCGTGTTGTTGATGTGGGATACATCAAGGCCCTCCTGCGATGATTTGCTTCTTGTCGAAATCAGCACATCATCCAAGAAGTTGACTTAGAAACACCCCTTCAGTACCTTGAAGCTTGCATACATCAATGGCAGGTTTCTCACTTCTGGCGATAGGTTAACATCATTGACCTTCGATCCAAAGACTTTGTATGGTTTTCGACATCACATCATTTATTCACACCAAGTGAAATGTATTGTAGTACCTTGAGGGTCATTATCATTATCAGCGATTCCTCTCACGTCGTTTAATGGCTTACATCTTTGGCTAGTAATCAGACGATGTCTTCCCATGTTCAACTTCAGAATATCTATTCACATGGTTAGACTTGTACTTGAGCGAAAGATTGAACGAGATTGAAGACCCTGGATCTAGTTTCATCCATCCAAGCTGTGATATTTCAGGAGTACTAAATCAAATGTACAATGGCCTTACATTCATGGTCATCCATTCATGGGTCTATACCTGTAGATGACTATATTTGTACATGTAATGAAAGTTTATAAGCTGAGCATAGGTATGTCTTCCCTCAACTAGTTCATGAGAAAAATCAAATTATCATGATATATGTATTGTAATTGATGCAAGTCACCTTCCGTTTTGAAACCTCCTCTCCTCGTGATAAAGCATTTCACTCGACATATCTATTTATGACTTCATGCTTTATGGGGAAACTGTTACAGATCCATTTGGGCACATCAACCCCAACTTATAGATCGATGCTATTAGGGCCCGTCAACCCCTAATGCAGTTGTTACATGCCCGAAAGAAGTTAAACATTAGAATGCCTCACTTACCAAGAAGTTCCATCACTGAAAACATCCAGAAACTTCCTCTAAGTAGATCAACGCAAGTAGGCCTTCATTAGGGTGTGTTGTAATGCAAACCATACACTGATAGGGTGCTATGCAACCCACTTGGTCCCTCTTTTGCCTGCGCTGGGCAAATTTGAGTGAGTTTCCATGAGGGTTTGAAAGATTCCTTATTCATTGGATGCCTCTAGAAGTTTATCAAGGCTATCCACTCCTTTGAGTTTTCATTTGGATGAGGAAGGGAGTTAAGGAACATCAATCCCCTTATCCCTTCTTCCATGGAACTGAATTCTAAATTTAGGAGGGCATTCATTATCACCATTCATGGCATAACTTTCTTCATTCACTATAAAAATACCACTCATCTAAGTGATCAGGGTGGCTGGAAATTATTGAATGGTAGGGAGATGTTGTTGGTATGAGATTTGAGTTGATTACAAGTATTGTAATGATGTCAAAGTGTCTTTCTTGTTGTGAGGAGAGGATGGGATTGAACTGGAGGAGTGATGTCGAATCAAGAAAATTGGGTTGTAACTCTTCCTTTCACTAATAAAGTGTTCAAAGTTTTTTCCATATGCTTGTATTTTCTTTTGATGCTTTCATATGCTTATCATGTACTTGATTCCATGCTATGTTTAATCAATAGATCATTATCATATGCTTTGATGGGTTCTTGTTTCTGTCTTTGTGCAGGTACTTCTCAAGCGGCTTAAGTACGGGAAGGAAACACATAATCAGTCAAGGGAGATAAGGAACAAACAGAAGCTACAAGTAGGTTCTCTATTCTCTTATTTTATCTATTGTTTATAGGAAAGGTAGAGAATGCTTTGTACTGTTGTTTCTAGATTAAGTTACTAGTCTAGAGGGTTAGGCGTTTATCTAAGAACACTAAAATTTCCCAAAATAGATGGTATCACAATTGGATCTATATGCACAATGGCACAGCAAGAGAGATTGGTCTAGATAAATCTATTATATGAATTCAGGATGCGGTCCCTCCTGCACACAGAAGTTACTCAAGTACAAAGAAAATCCGATATGGAAAAAATATCAAAGACAAATTGTTTCAAGAAGGCGATTGGACCCTGTTGTATGACTCTCGGTACAAATATTTCAAAGGAAAGTTGATGACCAGATGATTGGGACAATATGTTATAGAAAAGTTTCATGATAATGGTGTTGTTTAGATAAGAACCATCAATGAAGAAGGTATTTCTTTGCTTGTCAATGGGTATAGGTTGAAAGTCTACAAAAATACTTTGTCAAAGAAGGAGTTCATCAATAGCATCAATAAGGTAGTAATGGTGATTGAAGGAGACTCAACTTCCACCTCACTAAGTTCTTGAGATTTTTTGAAGTTTTGAAAAAATGAAAAGACCCAGGTGAAAAGCTCCATGAGGCACTTGAGGCCCACTCTTAGGTTGAAAACCTCTTTGTGGCTGCCCAAGAGTGTTTAAAATAAAAATTATAAAAGGGAAAAATAAAATACCTTTGGGTGAAAACGTATTTTGAGGTGCCCAGGGCAGGAAACGAGGATGAAAATATCCTTTGAGGCAACCTAGTTGTCTTTCAAAAAAAAAACACAAAAGTAATGGCAAGGACCTCAAACCTGCCCACTCATAACAATTCTGGTTTTTGCAGGTTTTCAAGAAGATAATGGACACAGAGATCAGAGGGAAGCAAGCCCTACAAAACCCCATGTTTTTCTTCATCCATTTCATCTCCTCCATAATCCCCATGTTCCTTCATCCATACTCATCTCCAGCAACAGAAAAATTCAAATTTCAGGCAATTTTGTGCTTTCTACAGGATTTCTTGTAATTACTACTGGATTTTCCTGCAGTACTATAGGAAGTCCTGAAAATCTGCAGGAAAGGTAGTCCAATGGATAAATTATGATGCAGGCCTATTTTTGGATAAAAAATAAAGTCATTGACTTCACCACACCTCATCCAACACCCTTCAAGACCATGTCACCCCCTTGTGTACATAAACAAAAATCAAGTTAGAAAAAATAAAAAATAAAAAATGAAGAAAAAAATAGAAAAGAACATCAAAGTGGCATTCCACTAGAAGCCTAACTCACCTACCACTCCATGGCCACACCTTCCACTCATTCCAAAACCTATTCACCCTCCAAGCATAGAAAGGACAAAAAAATTCAAAAAAAAAGGTAGCTACAGGACTTCCTATAATAATACTATAGGAAACCCTGTAGCAGCTTATTTTGAAGCAACAGCAAGCCCCAGGCCTAACCTTCAACACCATGAAAGCGGAGAAGAATAACTACAAGCAAAATGAAAATCCTCTAGAGCTCAGTAAAAAAAAAAGGAAGCCAACGCCTGCACATCAACAAGAAGACAACCCATCAGCAAAATAAGATCAACGAAAGGGAAAAGGCAGTCAAGCAGATGTACCTGGGTCATGAGCAGCATAGCAACACCACTCTCCAGCATGCATCACCAAGGAAAAGGACCAACAAGTATGTCACCTCATCAATACTCCCTCGTAAGTATAAATATGATTAAAATGTAGGAATATGTAGAGAGTTGATTTTATAAGCGAAGGTGGCCAGTTAACTTGGCCACCCTCAGTATGATAACGAAAAGTAAATTGTTATTCAAATGGACACGTGGCAAGGTCACATCAAGGGGAATAAATCAGGAAGGTGGTCAAGTTATGGTGAATGGAAGTGGGTGATGATTACAAGGAAGGGTGGCATGTTAACTAGTATTGGGACCAATGGTCCAAAAGGAGAAATATGTACTCAGCCAGGCAGCACATCACTCAATGAAAGGTTGGGTGTGGAGCCTGATTCTCTTCTTTATTTAGAGGCATCTCCACATTGGACCCCAGTTCGTAATGTGGCAGCAACGTTGCCCATAAAATGTATGCTGCAAGGGGGGTCTAGGGGGGATGACTATGATCTTTGGGAACCCCCCCCGGTGGGGGATCGGGGGTAGCACCCCTGAAGCTAAAAATATATGTAAGATTGCTTTGTAAAATGTTGTAATTTCATAGTCAATCTGGGTCATTCATTAGGCAGAGATCTGACGCTAGAAGTTATGTTTAATTTAGGGTTTTTTCCCTAGAAGGCAATCCCTCGCTATATATGAGGGAATTGTATTGCATCTATGTAGATTTGTATTCTAAGTGAGAAAGAGAGAGGAGATTGTGTGAGAGCGAAGAGGGAATTACAGCGGATCTACTACAATTTGTATCTCTTCAGTTTGTTGGATAATATAAAAGGAAGGACTAGTTGTTTCTCCATGGATGTAGCCCAAATTGGGTGAACCATGTATATCTATGTCTCTCTTGTTTTATGTGTTTTCTGTGTTTATGTTTCTGCAATATATTTTATGTGTTTCATTGCTATGTAATATAAAAGTCTCTAACAACTGGTATCAGAGTTGAAGATCTGTTTTGCTAAAAAACTCGCATGAGAGAAGTATTCCTGGTTCGAGTGGGAGCAATGGTGGAAGATGGTAGGTTTAGGGTCAAACCACTACTAGCTGGAAGATGCAGATGGAAGATTATCTATATAAAAAATATCTGTACCTACCATTGAGTGGAAAGACAAAGAAGCCAATGAGTATGACAGACACAGAATGGGATATTCTCGATAAAAAGGCACTTGGAACAATACGATGTGCCTAGCGACATCGGTAGCCTTTAATATTTCAAAGGAAACGATAATAGAGGGTTTAACGTCGGCATTGGCCAAACTATATGAAAAACCCTTGGCCTCAAATAAGGTATTTCTTATGAAGCATTTATTTAATATGAAGATATTAGAAGGTGGATCTATTGCTGATCATTTAAATGAACTTAATACAGTTACCAGTCAGTTAAGTTCTGTAGGGGCAACTTTTGATGATGAAGTTAGGGCTCTTTTATTTATGTGCTCATTGCCAAAAAGTTGGAATGGTTTAGTTATGGCCATTAGTAATTCTGTCTCTAGATCTTGTACTTTAAAATTTGATGATGTTGTAGGTGCAATCCTTAGTGAGGAAATGTGACGAAAAAGCTTCGGTGAGACATCAGGTAATGCTTTGACTACAGAGACTAGGGGAAGAAAAATGGAAATAGGAAAGAGCCCAAGATATCGCAGTAAGTCAAGGAAAGGTAAATCCAAGTCTAGATCAAGTATAGTGTGCTGGAAATGTGGGAAGAAAGGAGACCTGAAGAAAGACTACAAGTGTTGAAAGGGAAAAGAAGGAAATGCGCAACAAGAAAACAATCATGAATCAAATGTGACAGGTGATGTGTTACAAGATGCTTTGATTCTTTCATTAGAAAATATTATTGATGTCTGGGTGGTAGATTCAAGGGTCTCATTCCATGCCACACTTGATAGGAAACATTTTCATGATTATGTTCAAGGAGATTTTGGACAGGTTCGATTAGGTGATGAAAAACCCTGTAAAATCACTGGAATGGGTACAGTTTTCATAAAACAACAGAATTGAAATCAATGGTTGTTGAAAGAGGTAATGCATGTTCCAGATCTAAAGAAAAATCTGATTTCAACAGGGCAGTTGCGAGGTGAAGGTTGTGTAACTACTTTTACAGATAAAACCTGGAAGGTCACTAAAGGAGCCCTGGTAATAGCAAAAAGAGAAAAGGTTGGTACATTGTATTTATGCAATGGTATGTCTAATTTTGTTAATGCTTTAACCTCTACAAGAGAAGATACAGAATTGAGGCATCATAGGCTCGGGCACATGAGTGAGAAGGGGATGTAGATTCTTCACTCAATAAATTTGCTGCCAGGTTTGAAGCATGCCGATTTAAAATTTTGTGAGAATTGTGTTGATGGAAAATAGAAGGGAGTCAGATTCTTCAGAGTTGGGAAAGAAAATAAGAGCGAAAAATTAGAGCGTGTGCATACATATGTATGGGGACCTGCTCAGGTATCATCTCTTGGTGGCTCTCGTTATTATGTTACTTTTATTGACAATGCAACCAGAAAAACCTCGATTTATTGTATTCAAAATAAATCTGATGTATTTGATACTTTCAAGAAATGGAAAACTTTGGCTGAAAATGAGACATGAAAAAGGTTGAAGTGTCTCAGATTAGACAGTGAAGGTGAATATTGCAGCAAAGAGTTTGATAGGTATTGTTCAGAGAATGGAATTCACATAGAGAAGACAGTTCCAGGAACACCACAAGAAAATGGTGTGTTAGAAAGGATGAATAAGACAATCATGGAGCGTGCAAGGTGCATGAGATTGCATGCAGGATTGCCTTTACAATTTTTGGCAGATGTTGTTGATATTTTTGTTTATCTAATAAACAAAGGGCCTTCAAGTTCCTTGGATGGTGGTATTCCAAATGAGGCATGGATAGGTAAAAAGGTAAACTACTCATTTTTAAAGAATTTTGGTTGTGAAGCCTTTGTCCACATTAATAAAGAAAATAGAACAAAGCTTGAGGTAAAATCAAAGAAATGTACCTTTATTAGATATGGTGTTAATGTTTTTGGTTATCACTTTTATGATTATGAAAAACACAAAATCATTAGGAGAATGGATGTCATATTTACTGAAAAGATTTTGCATAAGGGTCGGATGCAGGAAAAGAAATAAGAAAAATAAAATAGAGAATACACAATGCTTGATGAGATAATAGAAAAAAGTGAAAGGTGCCTAAAAATCATAATGATAAATAGGCAAAACAACAACCACAGCAGCAAAAAGCATCTCAAATGCCTGAAAGTGGTGTTAGAAGATCTACCAGGACAAGTAGACCCCCTTAACAATACTCTCCTTCATTATATTATGTATTATTGACTTATTCTAGTGAACCAGAATGGTATGAAGAAGCAGTGCAGGTAGAAACCAGGAAGAAGTGGGAGCAAGCCATGAAAGAAGAGATGGACTCATAATCACATAACCAGACTTGGGACTTAGTCAGGTTGCCTGCAGATAAAACAACATTGCAGAATAAATGGGTTTACAGGTTGAAGGAAGAAGATGGAGGTAGAAAAAGGTATGAAGCTAGACTTTTGGTGAAGGGGATTACACAAAAAAAGGGTATATACTTTGATGATATATTTTATCTTGTTGTTAAAATTACTTCAATCAGAACTATTTTAAGTCTAGTAGTAGCTGAAGATTTTCATCTTGAGAAGTTAGATGTAAAGACAGCCTTTCTCCATGGGATTTGGAGGAAGAGATATATATGCAATAGCCACAAGGATATGAGGTAAAAGGGAAGGAGAAATTAGTGTGCAGGTTGAACAAGAGCTTGTATGGCTTAAAACGGGCTCCAAGGCAGTGGTATCTAAAACTTTATAGTTTTATGTTTGAACAAGGTTATATTAGATGTCACTCTTATCATTGTGTTTATCTCAAAAGGCAAAATGATGGAAGCTATATTATATTGTTATTATATGTAGATGACATGCTTGTTGTAGGTTCTAACATGCAGGAAATAAATGTGCTCAAAATAAAATTGGAAAACTCATTTGCAATGAAGGACTTGGGTGTTGCAAAACAAATCCTTGGTATGAGAATAACTAGAGACAAGAAGAATCGCAAATTAACATTGTCTCAGAGTGAGTACAAACAAAAGGTGTTGAAAAGGTTTAATATGCACAATGCAAAACCAATTAGTATACCTTTGGCTAGCCATTTAAAACTAAGTAAGGAAATGTGTCCCAAGACTTAGGAAGAAATGGATTATATGTCTAAAGTTCCATATGCATCAGTGGTTGGAAGCTTAATGTATGGAATGGTTTGCACCAAGCCTAATATTGCACATGCAGTGGGAGTTGTAAGCAGGTACATGAACAATCCAGGAAAAGAAAATTGGATGGCAGTGAAGTGGATTCTCAGGTATTTGAGAGGTACCACAAATCAAGCATTATGCTTTGGTAGTTCAAACATTGCTCTACAGGGATATGTTGATGCAGATATGGTGGTTGATAGAGATAACAAGAGGAGAACCACAAGGTAAGTGTTTACTATAGGTGTAACAGTTGTTAGTTGGGTCTCAAAACTGCAAAGTGTTGTTTCACTCTCAACAACGGAAGCAGAGAATGTTGTTTCTACAGAGGCTAGTAAAGAAATGATTTGGTTGCAAAGGTTTCTGGATGAATTGGGTAAGAAGCGGGAGTTGGGCAGGTTATATAGTGACAGCCAGAGTGCCATACATCTTGCAAATAACTCTACATTTCATTCCAAGACTAAACATATACAGCTCAAGTACCATTTCATATGGTCAGCATTGGAAGATGGACAGTTGAAGCTGGAGAAGATACACATTAGCCAGAATGCTACAGATATGTTAACAAAATTTGTAGCAGGAAGAAATGAGAGTCTGCTCAGTTTCAATTGGTCTTCAAGTATGATGAAGAAAGTCCAAAGTGGATTCATTTTCCAACAAATGAAGCAGCAGCGGAGTTGCTATAATCAGTCTCCAAGTGGGATATTGTCGAGTGTGGAGCCTGATTATCTTCTTTATTTAGAGGTATCACCACATTGGACCCCAGTTCATAATGTGGTGCAACACCACCCATAAAATGTATGCTACAAGGGGGGTCCAAGGGGGGTAGTTGCGATCTTTGGGAGCCCCCCCCCCCCCCCCCGGCGGGGTTCGCAGGCAGCGCCCCCAAAGCTAAAAATAGATATAAAGTTGCCTTGTAAAATGTTGTAATTTCGTAGTCAATATGGGTCATTTATTAGGCAGAGATCTGATGGTAGAAGTTATGTTTAATTTATGGTTTTTTTCCCTAGAAGGCAACCCCTCGCTATATATGAGGGAATTGTATTGCGTCTATGTAGATCTGTATTCTGAGTGAGAAAGAGAGAGGAGATTGTGTGAGAGCGAAGAGGGAATTACAGCGGATCTGCTACAGGTTATATCTCTTCAATTTTCTAGATAATATAAAAGGAAGGACTGGTTGTTTCTCCGTGGACATATCCCAAATTGGGTGAACCATGTATATTTGTGTCACTCTTGTTTTATGTGTTTTCTATGTTTATGTTTTTGCAATATATTTTATGTGTTTCATTGCTCTATAATATATAATTATCTAACACGAAATCGTCCATAAATGGAAATGTTACCTGACTTTCATGCAAATTATTGTTCATTTCGAGAGTTTGAGATCGCATATAACCTCAAGTAGTCATCAAAAAAAAAAGTTAGTCTCGGCCTACCTACAGTGAGAACCTACAGGAAACACAGAGAAGCTACAGGAAATGGTGATAACCTACAGGAAACTATAGGAAAGCTACAGGAAACAGGGAGAATTGTCACAAATGTTGTAAGTGGGTGCCTAGGGCCAGCAATTCAAGAATTCTCATCACCAGATCATTGCAGAGAAAGGTAGGTTCCACATCCTTTGTGTTTTCATTTATAAAGAGGAAAATGAAATAAATTGTCATTTTTTTCAAGTATTTATAGTGTGCGTAGAGATAGACAGGATTTTGTGGGAGATTGTGTAGAGTAAACTCTAAACCTTCATCACCTAGAGAAGCTCTTAAGATATAGCCACCCAACCCTCATACAAACAGATTGACAGAGATAAAATATGACAGGGGGTTTCAACAAAAGGGATCCCACCAAAATAACCAGAATACACCAACACCCTCCAGTGGTAGAAATATTTACAAGGCATCAATGGTTTGGATTATTCAAGTTGCTTAAGGGTATGGTGATAATGTAGCTAGGGAATGTGTAGTGTCACTCATACCTCTAGCTGGATCCAATGCCACTATTGTAGTGAGGGGTCTGTCAGTAACAATTACCCTTGAGAGCATTTGCACGATCACTACACTTCCTTTAGGGTTGCAATGGAGGAAAGAGGACAAAACTAGCAGAAACCTTTCCAAGAAGAGCTTTTTCTAGGAAGGAGAAGAGCCAATTGAAGACAAAAATGGGGTTAGAAGGGCAAGAATTCCATATCCTTGGAATGAAGTAAGCTATCACATCATCAATTATATTTCTTGTGAGGGTAGACTCAGTATAGTCTATGGGTACCAGTTTAGACTCCTCCATGAGTTGAGATTTGGAGAAGAGATACCTCCTCATAGAAGACTTAGTGTGCCTTAATTTTTGTTACAATCAATGATATACATGAGCATAAAAGTACAAGAAGGGAAGCATCAGCAGCTGGAACATCATGGATTGATCAAACTCATACTAGAAGATGCCCTAAACAACTTGAGAATCCCTATTATGTGGTCAACATTTGCAGACATGAATGAAGAAGATGAAATTCAAGCCATTGAGTATGACAGAGACCCTACTTCTAGTGATAAAGAAGAGGGAGAAGAGCCTGAAGAAGAAGAACATGAAGAAGAGGAACATGAACCTGAAAAAGAAGAGCCTAAAGAAGAGGAGGCAGAACTAGATGACATGAAGGATGAAAAATACAGCAGGGAAGAAGCACAAAAGGATGAGCCAAGTCCTGAAGTATAGAGCAAGGAAGAATAGGAATCTCCAAGGGTATCTCTGGATCCCACAGAGAAGGAGGCATTTGCTGCCTTAACTACTCTATGTACACCTATCAAATCAAAAGGAAAGAGGTAGAGGTAGACTCCCCTATACTTCAGAACAAGGAAGAGCACCAAGATAAAACAAGAGAGACCTCAAACCCCTACCAAGATTCCCGTTATCATAGAGGACTTACTAATAGAACAAGAGAAGTTAATCCCTCTAGGAAAGAGAGGTGAAGAAGGCACATCACAACAAGCTTCCCCAAAGTCACCAATCACCTATGTTAGGAGGTTTTTCACCAAGTAAACCTCAGCAAAAAAAGTTGAAGAACCTTTGACCCCTTTTCAAAAAGGAAAGGTCTCCTACAGGAAACACAAATAGGCCTACAGGAAGCAAAAACATTCCTACAAGGAAACCCTGTCAAAACTACAGGAAACACAAAAAAAAAGATCAGGAAGGACTGCAAGAGAAAAAGGAAGGAAAAGAGGCATCAAATACTCAAGAAATAGTAAAGGGAGAGTCCCAGGAGCTAAAGGAACCTATCCCGTAGCCAAACCTCAGGTCCTATTATAGATTCATTGCGGGGGAAGAGTAATACCACAAAAAATTTCCATCCCTTTGTTCTTTGAGCTTGAAAGGAGAGAGAAAGGACACATCATTGGATGCAAATTACTAAATCAAAAATTCTAGAGGATGTAGGTCATATGGAAGAAAATATGCTAGAAATGGGCAAAGAGTTGAGTAGCATAAGAGACATGGAAAGAATGATGAAATATTAACTAGAGGCTAAGAACACACAGCTAAGAAGGAAACTACAGGAGAAGGAGGGCCAATTGGAAACTATGGCAAGGCTATCCATGGAGGCACTCCAATGCAAGATGCCAGCAAAATCCTATGCCTTATACCTCAAAGAATAATGGCTACATTTTTAGATAAAAACCCTTGCACAAAGATGAACTATGCCTTTCCAAGACTATAGGCAATTCATTAACCTCTATGACCAAAGAACCCTCGAGGACAGGGCCAAGGTATCAGAATTCTACCTACATAACCTGGCCCTAACATATTTGAATGTGTGGGACCCCAATCCAAAGCTAGGGAACTTACAACTCATGGCCTTGGCATCATGGATGAATCATGAGGGGGCCAGCACTACAAAAGTAAAAATGGTATTGGCGAGAGAAGAAACAGAACCTGTTTTCGTCAAATTAGAAAAGTCCAACTCCATGGTTGTCATTAGCACCCACAACCTCATTTTCAATGATCCCCAGCTTGCACCAAGATACCTAGCTCCACAAGAGAAAGTAGTCACTCATTTTGAGGACATGTTAAGAAGTCTAGGGGATGAAAGCCAGCAAGCCTACCAAAGGAGGTGGAAAACCTTGCCCTACAACCTAAAGATCAAGGAGTATCATTCACCTGAAAGAATGAGGGATGCACTAGAAAGGACCCCAATGTATAGGCAAGCATTACAGAGACTCAAAGTCAATTAGATTGGCTTGAAAATCAATCCACCATTTCTTTTGGGTATGTTAGAAGGGAGAAAGGAAGAAGAAGAAAGAAAGTAGTGGGAAGAGATAGAGAACCATGCAGGATTTTATCCACAAGAGGAGGAGACTACAGCAAAGGCTTGGGATGTCAGGGAGGCCACCAAAGCAATGAAAGACATGGATATAGATTGAGTTTCTCAGAGGATGAGAAATACTTTCAGCAGGGGGGTGATGATGAGGATCATCAATTGGTAATTTATATGGACCTTAATACAACTCTCTAGCTTACTAAAATCAACTTTTCTCAAAATTATTTACATGTTTTGTTATATTTTGCTTAATGAGAAGGTTAAAGATGAGATGTCATGTCTAGTGGTCTAATGTGCACTGATTGGAGGGTTTGGAGCAAAGTTTGGCTAATTAAAGTGCAAGAACTTGAAGGAGACAAGCAAGATGGATTTTAGGAGATGGGATTTCCCTCCTTAACTCCTCACTCACCCAAATATTCCTCCATCGAATCTCATCAGCTAGAAGTTGTAAGAAGCCAGAACATTAAGATCATTGGAAGCCAAAAGAGTGATAGTGAAGACCAGTTGATCTCGAGATTGAAAGCCAAGCCTCCCTAAATTTAAGGAAGTCATTGGTAACTTTAGTTTTATAAATAAGAAGGCCTATAGCCTCGTTAGTATTTGGATTTTTTTTCATTGTAGCCAAGAAGCATTTTCGAGTTGGAACATTGTGACTGATCACTCTTGTATATTTTTTATATTTTAATGAAAATGAGAAGTATTCCATTGATACAGCACTGAGTTGACTCAGAGGGATGAATCTCTTGGGTTAGGGCCCAACCCTAGCAGTAGAGGTTCCTCTTTTTGTAGATGTATGCTTAGATTACATTCATAGTTAGTTTCTCAACTAATTTTGGTATTGTTAGTTTGCAAGTATTGGTATGATTAATTAGTTTACTTCCATTTGTGGATAGTGAGAATGGTGGTATCATAGTGACAGAAGATATTTCAAAAAATTTGGTGATAGTGGTTTTCACATCATCTCTCTCTTTTGGGATCATGACTTGAGGGACACTTTCATAAAGCCCAAAACCAGAATTCTTACTTTGCTACATAATCTAGGGTTTCTTGATGAGCAGTTCATTATCTTTAAGTTTCTTAGGATAAGGTGCAATTTTCATTTCTAATCTCTTAGGTCTTGTATTGATTTCAAAGCACGTCCATTCATGCACTTAGCCATTACATGGTAATAGTTTTGTTTTCTTCCATTTAATAAATATTTCCAATGTATAGATGAATTTGTGTATAGATGTAGACAATAATGTGTGTTTTTGTAGGAGCTTCTACATTGGAGGGATACCTCTTTTCATTTTCCTCATCCACTCCTGATTTGAAAATGAGATCTTAAATCAAAATAAAGGTATTACAGACTCATGTGTAGGAATTCCTATATTACTTAGTGCAATGGATCGAAAAGATTGCGAATAATATAGACAATGAGCAGTTAGAAAACATAACAGTCACACACATTAACACAACAAAATAATCAAGGAGTTCACCAGACTTCTTAGCTACGTCTCTTGGTCCAGCTTTCAGTGTTTTACCTCTATATTATGTCTTCAAGAGCAAATTATTACAAGTGTGAGCTCAAATGGAGTCTCAACACAACAGTGACAAAACAGCAAGGATTTACTTGAAATCCTCAAGTCTACAAGAGTACAAAGACTCTCCCTCTTGCTCTTTGTCTTCTGCTTTCTCTCTGTCTCAACAACTTCCTCTCTGTCTCTGCCATCGTATGGCTTTTAATCCTATCAGTGCTTGTCTGTTCATCTCCCCTTTTGAGCTCTCTGGCTCTCGGCCATTGTTCGTTCAAATCCCTTTCTGAGCATTAAACAATCATTATAGATGCCATCAGGTATGGTGGCCACCTGTTTTTAAACGGAAAGGACCATTGGCGCGGTTGAAATCCCTGGGAACATGTTTCTCTATTTACACGGAGAAATACACTAAAGACACTGAAAAATCTGTAAAAATGCTTTCTATCAGACTTCAAACAATATCGAATCCGCCCTATAATCCTATCGAGTCTACCTTTGGTTGTTTTCACACACCCACCGTTGATCTATGTGATCTCAAATCCAACGGCTAATATTCATTTCAGGTGGTTTAAATGCGCGGAGATTACCTGCCCGAAAAGGATGTTTTCTCTCTCCTACGCCAAGCCACATGTTGGCCAGTGTATGGGTTCAGGCGGAGCCCGTCCAATACCACTTACCGCATGAGGCCAACCTGAAATTCTGCTTACCATAGAACTCAAATAATATAGAGCTGCATTTATAAACCTTTCGGGTCTGGTTTTATCGCTTCTAGCACATTTCCTTTGTATTTCGGTTTTATAATGGAAATGTGTAAATACATAGGAAAACCAGATAAATCCCTTTTTATCGGAACTCAAAATTTATCAATTCACATCCATAAACCCTTTTGGGTCTGGCTTTATCGCATGTCACATATCATCCCCAATCTGCAATCTTTGATCACTCTGATCGGCCTTATTGACTATCGGTGCATCGGCATATCGCACGGTCACTAGTCTTTGGTATCACCCCTTATATAGTTGCGATGCAATATTGCGATGCGATATATCACAATCGCATATCGCATAGTCTTCGGGCCGTGGGTTAAGTCCTCCTTGTGTTTTAGCGATGTGATATTGCGAGTAGATCTGGACCGTTGATCTGCGCGCTCGATTGACAGTCCTCGTTGACTCGCGTTGATCGCTATCGCAATTTTCATAGGCCTCTGATATCTCCCGCTAGTGTCCGCTGATTGCGATATGCCGATTTGATTTGGACTGTTGATCGGTCTGATCCAACGGCTCTTGTGCACCCTGTTTGAACCTTCGCTTTACTTTGTTTTCTGCCATTTCTTAATGTTTTCCCCATGCGATAGTGTTTCTGATAGTTATGTATATGAAGACTTAGAGGTTTCTAGGTCCATTTTGGATCACACCTTCCCACTGAAAAGCTTTTGGATCACCAAAAGTTGGTTTTTAGGCGTCGATAAAGTGAGGATACAACTCCTTCACTTGTTTAACTTCTATCCATCATGCTTTGCTTGGATTGAACCTTTGAACCCTATACTCAGGTACTTAGCATCCCCTCGATGTGTAGTTCTTACCTTCCTGTCTAGAACTGTGTCTTCCTGCAACTCATTGAGATATTCAGGCAACAGATCCTCAATAGAAGGCAACTGACTTCACTCTTCAGGATCTTCAATCATTGACGGTTCATACAATCTCAAGTTTTCTGCATTAACGACTAAATAGATCTACATATAAGCTGGTAAATCAAGGTGAAAAGCATTTTCACCAATTTTATCAAGTACCTTGAAAGGTCCATACCTTATTGGTTTCAGCTTCTTACCTTCACCTTGCATTCTATCTTTGTTGATCACAACCAAACTTGATCACCAACTTAGAAACTATGCTCAACTCGATGCTTTTCATGTCTTGCCTTGTACTCGGCTTGACTTCTTTCCAGCTATTTCTGCACTACTTGGTGAATTTCTTGGATTTTTTCAATGAACTTGGTTGCTTTGTCCACATCACTGTGTCCATCAACTGTTATATCTTTACCAAAGACAAAATCCAAGGGAAACTTTGGTATAAAACAAAAACAAGTCTCAAAAGGAGATCTCTGAGTAGAAAAGTGCTTGGCACGGTTGTAAGCATGCTGCATGTTAGGGCCTAAATCTACCTCAGGCTGAGAAAGGCAGAATCTAGGGTAACATCAAACCACGCTTAACCTGGTAGCTAGCCCTACCAGGTCGGGAGAGGACTCTCTCCTTGCCAATCTTAGGAAAATATGGCCAATAAAGCTTGAGATGACTGATGTAAAGATTGATTTTAGGCTAGGTATATACTCAGAAGACTTTGTTTGAATTTAATTTTGGTTTGTTGGCTCAAATGTGAAATGCAGATTTGGGTCTAGGGAATGGACACAGTCTTGCAGAGATATCTATGGGGCGAGGTAGACACATGGTTTGTAATTCAAATTGAATGAGAGGGATAGCTTTAATACTAGTGAGGAGTTGTAGAGGGCATGAGAGTCTCAGGGATCCTCTTCAAACAACTGAAAACATAAATAACTAAACAAACCCTAGGTAGAGCACTGCAACTTCAATGAATTCTACCTTTATCCTTGTTTCATTTAGTTAAGATGAACAGAGAGAGATGATGGAATACATAAACACATGTAAACTTGAAATTACAGAAGAAAAAAAATACCAACTCAATTTTCCACAAGAATCCCATAAGTGTTGCAAACCCTGGTCTATTCCTTTGCCAAACTACTGAAATGAATGTACAATAATGCTCAAAGCATTCACAAGAGTCCAACCTTTACCAATGAATGAAAAGCTACTAGATATAGGCAAAAAAAAAACTCATTCTAGGCTTTAGGGGTCAAATTCATGAGTTTAGGAGTTGTTTCAACAAGATCTAAACTAAGAACTAAAAAGTAGGCGGTGGAACAGCTTGCCTCTAAAACCTAGGAAACTGATTCATTCAGTTGCAAACTACCTTTTCATGATGTATCTACCTCCATGAGTGAAAATTTAGCATATTTACATCAAAATAAATCAATTCACATCAAATTAAATCATGATTTTTACTATTAGAGAGAGAAAATTCAAATTGAGAAGAAACTAGGCGAAAAACAGAGTTTTTTGGCCAAAATGATAAAATTTCCTCCTGTGCGTCGCCCTACTTTGGAGCTGATTTTGGAGGCCTTCCTGTGCACAAAATTTTCTCCAAGTGGAATTTTTGGAAAGGTATATCTATCTACTTTCCATAACAATTCGAATTTCTGAATTTGGTCTCCATTTTCCCCTCCAAAAATGAGTTCTCCCAACATTGCTTCTATGTGGCCAAAAAGGGGCAAAAAGGGCATTTTTGAGGTGTTTTTGACCCTTTTGGAAGCTAAAAACTTGTCGAAATTTCTTGGCCATGTGAGGGAATTCATATTTTTCCATGAGGAATCCAAAAATGCTGAGTTTTCCTCCAAAGGAGGTCCCTAGAAAAAGCGCGCACCAGGTGGCACGGTGCACCAAGCAGAAAAACCTGTTTTTTGGTCCAAAAATTCAAAATTTGCAAAAAGTTTCCCAAGTTTCTTGAAATTTGGGCTGAGTGTCCTTCATCAAGTGTTGTTTTTATCTAATGAAGCCTCAACCAAGATCTGGAGTCTATCTTGCTCTTTTCTCTTCCTCAATTCTTTCCTCAATTTGGCATTCAAAGTCCTAATTCTCGCTTTGCACACCTTGTTTCTCACCAAGTAGTGGTAGGCCATGTGCCTCAACATATTTTTCTCTCTATTGGCCTTCTCCAACATCTTTTCCAGGTGCATTTTTTTCCTCTCAAGCCAACATTCATGATCAACTTGAATTTCTTTCTCAAGTGGTGTCAACTGGGTTTTCCTCCTCTTGGAAGCTTGCCGATTTGCCCTTATGTTTTGGAGCTCCATAATGGTTTTTTGATCCTCTAACTGTTGTTGCTCTGCTCCAAATAGTTGATTATCCACTTGGCTCTTTCCAGGTTGAGAGACAAGTCATGAATGTCATCTTGCTGCTCCTGAATGATCTCCTTGA
The DNA here is from genome assembly GCA_031772625.1 of Pinus tabuliformis. Lineage (NCBI taxonomy): Eukaryota > Viridiplantae > Streptophyta > Pinopsida > Pinales > Pinaceae > Pinus > Pinus tabuliformis. The sequence goes on along the minus strand of CM062820.1, from coordinate 626,508,580 downwards.
GCTTTAAGCTCAAATCAGTGTCATCATCCTGAATGAGGATGAAATCTGCCTCTTGACCTCTTGAAGGTCCCTCATCATGTAATGGTTGCTTACCCTTGTCCTGTACATGCTCTTCTAATGAAGGGAATGAGACTCCTTCCACCGCGGGTGGAGATAGTACTCGTTTTGCTGCTACAAACAATATCTTAGTGCCCTTTTGGTATGTGACAAATACTGGCACACTGGTGGTTTGTGTCTCATGCACCTCTTGCTAATGTGAATGCTCTCCTGCCTCATGAAAAACTGATAGGGGCAATTGAGGACCTGTAAAGACCTCATGTGAAATGAAATCCTCCCATGAAACATTTAGAAAACTGAGCTGATGCAAAACCACAATTTTGATCAAGGAAAAATGATAGATGTTGTTATATTGCTGATGAGGAGGTTTCCTTTGCACCAGTGTGGTCATATTCTCAATATTCCGGCAAATGAAATAGGGGAGGTTCATCATTCTCACCCTAGTGAAATGCATCAACAATCTGATATGATAGGTGTATAAGCGAGAAAATATTCCCTCACAGCTGAAATACTTGATTATGAGTTTCATAAGGAGAGCATATGTGTCATATAGGTACTTGAAGGGGAATACCCTATTGACATGTCTCTGAAAACCAGCCATGATATAAGGCTCATAATGATCTTTGTCCACCAGCTGCCCCTTGTTCCACTACTCACCTACATTTGAAATACCGATTGCTTGAGCTACAGTCTCAGGTGTCATGGTGAATGTTGCACCTGCCAAATTGACTTGGCCATTGTGAAGATGGAGTACAAACAGTCTAGCAAGCTCATGGTGGTATTTGACTCTTTCCACCATCTCACAAAACTGATAACAAGATTGGTGTTGGAAGCATGTCACAGCAAGAGGACAAGACAACACCTCAGCAAGTGTAGTAGGTTCCTCCCAGTTATGTTTTCCACTCTTGTGAGGTCTCCTTGGTGCAAGAATTTCTTTGGAGGAGTCACCAACTGTTTCCTCATTTCTGTCATAAGAAGAATCTGACCCATGTGTTAGCGCTTGAAATTTCACCTCAGGCTGAAAAAGGTAAACTCCAAGGCAACATCAAACCACTTAGCCTCGTAGCTAGCCCTACGGGGCAGGAGAGGGCTCTCTCCGGTCTATCTCGGTAGGGATCTTCAACGGGTGAGATAACCAATGAGGAAACACTAATTTTAGGCCAGTAAACTGATAAAAGGTTTGATTTGGGAAGTTTTAGGATTTTGGTGGAAAATCGGGGAAAGGCAATTTTGGGTACGGGGATTGGACACAGTTTTTGCAAGGGGTTCTTTGGGGCAAGGTAGGAGACTGTATTGATGCCTTTGATTTAAGTGAATGGATAGGAATGATCGGTGAGGGGCTAAAGAGAGCAAGAAACCTTCAATAGTTCTCTTTAGACAGATGAAAACATAAAGATTAAGCAAACTTAAAAGCAGAGCAAGGCAATCATGAATTCTACTTTAACACTTCATTTGCCTAATTTGCAGAAGGAAAAGTAAGGATATAATTCACATAAAAAACTTACAAGTACAAAGAGAAACACACCATCAATACATGTAACCACAGGAATCCCAAAAAGGACTTCAAAACCCTGGTCTTTCTTCCTTTGCCAAAATTGCGGAGATACAATGAGTAATACAATAGAAGCTTTCTCCCTCAAGAGTCCAACCATGAAAATGACCAAGAAAGTACATAATATAGGCAATATAACATCTTTCCTTGCCTCTAGGGGTCGATCTCATCCTTCTAGGAGCTGTTTCAACCAATTCTAAACTGAGCACTAAAATCTAGGCAGTCAAAACAACTTGCCTCTATAAGCTAGGAAACCAATTCATTCATTAAATGTTTGCTATTTCATGAATGAATCTTCTAGAATAGGTAAATAAGTGTCATGTCAACATAAAAATACATTAGTTACATCAAAGAGGGTGAAAAATCCCATCACAAGTCAAAACTGGTCAAAGCTGGGCGAATTCCTGAGCTGTAGATGAAAAATTGGCAAACTTTCCCAACAGGTCGCGCCCTGATCCTGAACAGGTCGCGCTACTTTGGAGCTGCTTTTGAGGTACTTCCAGGTGTCCAAATGAGGCAGAGGTGGACTTGTTGGAAAGGTATGGATGTCTACTTTCCAAACCAAGTGGAATTTCTGAATTTGGTGGCCATTTGCCCCTCCAAAATTGCAATCTCCCAAGACTGCTTCCTGTGTGTCAAAAAGGTGGCAGAAAGTCATTTTTTGCTTGTTTTTTGACTTTCTGGAGGCCCAAAACTTGGTGAAATTTCTTGGAAATTGCTGAGAAAGTGTATCTTTCCATGAAAAATCCAAAAATTCTAAGTTTTCCCAAAAAGGAGTTGCCCAACGAAAAGGTCGCGCGCGGCGCGCGACCCTTTGGTGGAGAAAACCAATTTTTTGCCAAAAAAAAATCACAAATGACCAAAAATGCTCAAAATTTTTAGAATTTTGTGCTGGAGTTAAGTCATTTAGTATCATGCTCCTTCAAAGAAGCCTCAGCCAAGATGTGGAGGGGATCGGGCCTTTTCCTTCGTTTTAGTGCTTTGGCCAACCGCCCTTGGATCACCTTTATTTTCGCCTTGCATACGTGCATTCGGGCCCAATAGTGGTTTTTCATGTTCAGGAGCAGGTCCCTATCTTTGTTGGCCTTGGCCAGCAACCTCTCCAAATGAGCATTGACCTGGAGAAGCATAGCCTCTCGCTCAACGGGTACCAAATCACCGGGTCTCTTGCGCGCTAAGTTGCGGTCTTCATGGATCCTCTGCAACTCATCAAGAGTATGCTCCTCTTCCAGTTGTTTGTTGCGCTGCTCCAAGTAGGTGATTGTCCAATTTTCCATGTCCAATCTTTGCTGCAATGAGTCATTTTCAGCTCTTAGGTGCTGAATGATCTCCTTTGGCTCTAGGTTAGGAGAACGGATATCAAGATCAACAACCTCTATGCCTGGAACACCTGATGGCCCCTCATCAATCTTGGGCTGCTTGCCTCTCTCTGGTACATGTGTTGTTGAAGAAGGCGAGGCCCCTTCCACCTGGTGTGGAGATAACACTCGCTGAGCTGATGAAGAAGGCGAGAACCCTTCCACCTGGTGTGGAGATAATACTCGCCTAGCTGATGCAAATAAGGCCCTGTGGCCTCTCTGATATGTGACCAATGGAGAAGAGCTGACATGTCTGGTCTCAGGGATATCATGCTGCTGTGATGGTCCTCCCTCCTCATGAACAACCTCAGGGGGTGGTGATGCTGGTGCAGTGAAAAAATCTCGAGAGATAAAATCTTCCCATGTGATACCCTGTTGAGCCAACTGATGTATGACCACAAGCTGGATCAAACCATAATGATAGAGGCTCCTGTATTGTTGTGCTGGGCTCCTTCTCTGCATCAAGGGCACCATCTTCTCTATTCTGGCACAGGAAAAAAGGGATGTTCATCATCCGTACCCGTGTGAAGTGCATCAACAAGCGAATATGGTACGAATACACACATGAAAATCTGCCCTCACAGGTGAAATAGCGCATGATAAGCCTCATCAAGGGAGCATACTCATCCCTCAAAAATATGAAAGGAAATACACCAGTCATGTGCCTCGTATAGGCAGGTTTAATGTAGGGCTCATACTGAAATCTGTCCAATAGTTTGCGCTTGTTCCACACTTCTCCAACATTAGGTATCCCTGTTGCTTGAGCAATCATCTCAAGTGTCAATGTAAAATCCACCCCTGCAAGGTTCACATGCCCATCATGCAAATGCAAAACAAACAAGCGGGCCAATTCCCTGTGATGCTGAATTTGAGAGATCCTCTCGCAAAATTCATAACATGACTGATAGCGGAAACATGTGACTGCAATTGGACAAGCCTGCAAATCGATCAAAGAGGTGGGTTTCTCTCTCCTATGGTGACCACTCTTACCACCCCTGTGAGGCCTCCTTTGTACCTCAACCTCTGGAGTTGACTCATGGTCATCACTTTGCTCATAGTCGGTTTCGGTTTCTGACATGGTTTCGAGAGCAAAGTGGCTGGAATGTACTGCTGCTTCTGCTCAAAAATGTGCTATTTTAATTGTTGAAATGTTATTTCAAGGGGACAAATAGCACAAGGGAAATGTTAGGGTAGGGAGACTTTTAAGGGAAATTGGGAAAAATATATGAAATAGGGAGTTTAAGGGAAGGAATCATGATATATACCCCATCACGCAATTATTAGTTTGCAAAGGTTTTATGAGAGGTAGGGTTTAGGGTTAGATTCTTGATTTTTAGGAATAGGGGTAGGGTTTTAGGGCTTTTGGTATTTTTGGTAGAGAGATTGAGTATAAATGATGAGGGAGGTGGAAATGGGATGTAAGGAAAAGTGGGGGTGAAAAGGATGACCTTGAAAACAGCAAGACAAACCCTAGCCTTACTAACACTTTGACATTCTTAAGCAAATATACATTGGACTCATTATTTCAAAATGATGACTTTAAAATACATTCTCATGCTTTTCAAGCTTTGGCAAACAATGTATTTTAATGATGGGAGGCCTACCTGCAACCTTGAAGCAATCCGGGGTTGTTTTGCAGTTTACAGGCGAATTTTGGTGGAAGAATTCCCAACAGGTCGCGTGCAAGGCTGAACGGGTTGCGCGCGCC